>PISX010000676.1:46001-250797 GCA_004024625.1 Mellivora capensis
ACTCCCCCCACCCTCCCACCCCCCCACCCCGCTTGCCCCTGAGGCTTCTCTGTTGTGAAAAGACAGTCCTCCCACCCCAAAACCAGGATGTCTGAAATGGGTTTTCCCTCCGGAGATGCTACATTTGTGCTGATTCATATGTACCCCCAAGTCTCATTGGAGACTTAGAACGGATTTATTTCAAGTACATTTGGTCAGGAAAGTAAGTTTGAAACTGTAAAAGCAAAAAAGGAGTGTTTCCCTTTTGAATCATAAGGCTGATGAACTATTGGTTTTTCCTTCAAAATGAGAATTTACAACTACTCCCATTTCACAAATGAACATACTCGAATTTTAATATTGAAGCATTTAAGGCTAGGGAAAGCATCCTGTTGGGATGTCGAAACATAATCAGGATATTTCCGTCAACTGTGCACACTGGTTATTAACACATCAGGTTCTAGATTCTTGCTAACAAGTTTGCCAGGTATGTGTGGGGAAAGCGTATATTTGTGTGACCGGATTCTGGATGCTTTCAGGGATTTTTCTATTTGTTGGAAAGAGCTTCCATCTGCTGATCATTCCCAAGAAATGAAGACAGTGGCAGTTCACTGGGCCAGGCGAGGGGTTGGCTTTCCCTTCTCAGAGGTGCAGCACCTGCCCAGGATAAGGACCGAATCTTGACCTAGAGAGTGGGAAAGATCTTCCCCTGAAATCTTTCCCTTTTCTTCACAACTCTATCTGATTTCAGGGCTCCTGTATCAGGAATACCGAGATAAATCGACACTCCAAGAAATTGAAACCAGGAGGCAGCTGGACGCAGAGATAGACACCAACGCTCATGGCTCCCCAGCCAGCGAGGAGACTCCAGAGGAGGATGAGGACGAGGATGAGGACGAGGAGGACGAGCCAGCAAGCCCACCCGAGAGGAAGGCTCTGCCCCAGATCTGCCTGCTCAGTAACCCCCACTCACGATTTAACCTCTGGCAGGATCTCCCGGAGATCCAGAGCAGCGGGGTGCTGGAAATCCTCCAGCCCGAGGAGATCAAACTGCAGGAGGTAAAGGGCCGCCCCGGGTGGGAGCTCCCTTCAGAACGGACAGGTATTCCAACCAACAGAGGTGAGGCTTCCTCTGTGAGGGGAGGCACCCCCCGCCTGGCTCACCAGAATTCCTGGCAAGGTTTAGCCTTCCAGAACGCACAGGGAAATTCACATTATTTTACAGGCGACAAAAAATAGCTCGTTACCTTGTAAGGGAGCTCAGCCCAATTGCTAGTGTTTGCAGCGGGCACACGTGAGCCTGGGGGCCTCGGTGACGCCGGCTCGCTGGCTCGCCTAGCCTGTGAAGGAAGTCGGTCCCCTGAGGTTCACATTCAGAGCTTTCTTTTGGAGGCCCGTAAAACCTGGGCTCCGGGACCTAGAGAAACGGTGCCAAACTTCCCTGCTTCTTCGATGGTCCCGGTAGACCCTGCCCATCAGCTAGGCTGAGGCAAGAGCACTGGGTTGCCCAACGGTTTATTGCTAGCAGGAGGAATGATCCATGAGAAGGTTACAGTAATAGAAAGGGGGAGCTCAGAAATCTGCGTGCGCATTCCCATGGGGCATAGTTTGCTTGGGTCTAGAGCAGCAGGAGCGCTGCTGATCCAGGAGAAGGGGAGAGAACGGTGGGGAGGAATGGTGACTGTGCACATGCGTGTTCCCCGTGAAATCCCAAAAGCGGAAGCGGAGATAGAGGGGGAAATGAAGAGATTTGGTTCAGTGCCATGTCCTCATCCGTGTCCTGTCCCCCATACGCACGCACCCCTTCAGAGCTGTCCTCAAACTTCTAACCCCAGGTGTCCTGCCTTCCTTTAACACCCCTCTACACCCCCCCCCCCCCATCCCTCTTGCACTGCCATCTATAGGAACATTTGCTCCTCTCCTGTATTTAAAAGTCAAAGTAACTGGCGCCCACTGCTCATGACCAGGACCGAGGCTACTGCTGACCAGGGTGCTGGCTGCTGGGAAGGCTTGGTGGGGTGGGAGGGGTGGGGGCTGGATTTGTGCAGAGCTGCCTGCATCCTGTCTGGGAGGATCAGGAGGGATCCGTGGCGACTTGACTTCCCTGGGACTCGGGAGCAGGGATTTGTAAATGGCTTCGTCAGGAGTTTCTCATGAAACATCTGAGTGAATAACGTGTAGTCACCTGTTCCCAATGTGGCTTTTCCTAGTTTTGTACAAAAACCATGGAGGAGACACAAAGAAGCCACTTGCCCCCAAGTGGAAAGACGCACGTGGGGCACATCTCCGAGGAGGCAGGGGGAGCTGAACTAAGAAAAGCAAATGTTTGGAAGGTGCCAGAACGCGTGGATTTAGAAGTCCCCGTGCAGTTGTCTGTCCCCCCTGCCTAGGGAAACCCCCAGCTGCTGACAGGACAGCCGCCCCTAACCTTGACTTTCCTGTAATAGGAATTAGATAATACTGTTTTGTATTTGGCTTCCTTCACACAGTATTACCATCACAAGGCCTTTTTTTTTTTTTTGGTCCCCAAAACAAGGAAAAAAGACTAGTTCCTGGGGGAATACTTCACTTTACCTTGATAATTAGAGACGTAAAGATTTTAAGTCCTTTGGAAAGTTTAGAGATAAACTCTAAGCTTTAACATATACCATGTTTATGGTATATAAACATGGTATATGCCTTCTGTGACATACACAAGGCTAAAAGTAGAGAGAGCAGGGCCTTTGTAATAAAAGCAAACAGTTAAAAAGCCCCTGAAAAATCGCTTAAAATAAGGTGGCAGAGTCAATAGCAAATGTATCAGTTGTAATGAGTGTAAACTGCTTGAATCCTCCATGGAAAGATAGAAATCTTCCAACTGACTGGAAATCGAGACCCATTATATTGTGGGGGGAATCTGGGATAAGTTAAGGAAGGGAACAGGTCGTTTTGTGTTATTAAAGGTATCCTTTACATTGATAAAGGTATCACTTTATTTTTAAATGTTTTAAAATTAAGCTACTCGTTAAAAGGTTTTCATTATTTAAATGCAGTACAGTAATTAAATCAAATTAAAAATTTTCAATACAGTGCAAACGTGTGCTGCTGGCCTTTTCTTGGCTCCTGGCTTCTGACCAGAGGACTTGCCAAGTCCGGCTTATCTCTCCTGAAAAAGAATAGTCATAATGCACCATTTGGTTTTGGGGTTCAGACATTTAGGAAGACTCTAAGATACAAAATCCTTATAGATCTTTACGAGGCTTCCCCCTGTATTTACATTTGTTCTGCTCAACAGCCCTTTGATTTTGATTTTGGTTTGTAGCTCCCTAGAGCCTTCAGCTTGGTTTTCATGAGAACTAGTGTACCCTGAGCACAGGGGCTCGAGTAAGAGCAAGGACAACACAGGAGCTCCCAGGTGGGGAGAGAAGCGTGTGCGGGTGCTGCCTGGAGGGTAGCCGCTGCCCAGGGTGCTCAGCGGATCCTGCACGGCTTTGCCAGGAAACCATGCCCTTGACTCAGCCAGTGGCCACGTGGGGAGCCTGCTTAGGGACAGCTTCGGTGTGCCCACGGGAAACTGGCTGGTCCAGAGGGAAGTGCAGTTTAAATGGTGGACGGGGCACCTGGGGGGTGCAGTCGGTTGGGCTAAGGTCATGATCTTAGGATCATGAGATCGAGTCCCATTTAGGGCTCCAAGCTCAGTGTGTAAGTCAGCTTGAGATTCTCTCCCTTTGTCCCTCCCGGTCCTGCCTGTGTTCTCCCTCTCTCTCAGATAAATAAATAAATCTTTAAAAAATAAATAAATGCATGGTGGTGGACACTGCCAAATTGCCATTCAAAAAGGCAGGACAAATTCCTTTGACAACAAAGCCTCCCAGCCCAGTTGGTTGATTTCATGTTTACTCCCATCTGCCCAACTGTTGGATGAAATATCCTATCTCATTTTATCCTGCCGGTCCCTGCTGACTTGTAAATTGGGCGTCTTTTCATATGTATATTGGCTGTTTCCACTTCTTTGTCTATGAATTGCCTGTTCTTATCATTTGCCCTTTTTCTATTGGGTTGTTTATATTTCTCTTCTTGATGGATGGCAGCTTTTTATAAATTCTGGCTATTACATTCTTTTAATATGTTTAAAATGTTTTCTTTCCTCCTATAGTATAGGAGAAGTAGCAAGGGTTTGAATGCCAGTTCTGCTACTTCTTAGCTGTGTGACCTTGGGCGAATTACTTAACCTCCCTGTGCTTTTGTTTCCTTATCTGTAAAACCGGGATAATCCTAGTACCTGCATCCCAGGGTCGTGAAGATAAATGAGTTAAGAAAATAAAGAGCAGGACAGACTGACTTATGTGCTTTAATTATTAAATAAGGAATAAGTACAAAATTAACTGAACTCAGAGGTCTGCTCTGAGACATTCAAGGGGGAAATATACATACAAACACAGTCCTAAGGAAAGCAGTTAGGGTGGAGATCAAAAGACACCACGTAAAGTGGTGATGAGATGCATGCCTTCCTAGGAAAGTAGAAGCTACCAAAAATTGACTCAAAACTAAAAATGTTCTAAGCACCAAGATATATACCAGGTAACCAGAAAGATTTACAAAAGAGATGTTGTACCCAGATGGCTGAGTTGTGCCAAGCAGTCAAGGCACAGAGGAGTCCCTTGTCCCTTGGAGTAGTCTAGAGCAACATTGGGCATGTTCTGTATCTGCGCCCCCCAAAGTCATCAGCCACATGTGACTGTCGAGCGTTTGAAATATGGTTGGTGCAGCTGAGGAACTGAACGTTTAATTCTATGTAATTTAAACTAACATCCGTTTCAGGAGCCACAGGTGGCTACTATGTTGGTCAAGGAATACCTAGAGCAGGGATTATCCCTTCTTAAAGAACCTAGCGCAGTGTCTCAAGAACAACAACATGACATCTGGGACAGGATCATTCTTTGTCGCAGGGGGGATAGGGGCTCTCCTGTGCATTGTAAGAGGTTTAGCAACATCCCTGCTAATAGATGCCAGTAGAACCCTACCCCCAGTTGTGACAGCCGAAAATGTCTCTAGACTTAGCTGGCCGTCCCCTGGGGAGCAAAAGTAGTTCCTGGTGGAGAACCGCTATTCCATAGAAATAAAAATTTATACAGAAACCTGGACAAGAATGTTTACAGTAGCTGTATTCATCATAGCCCCAAACTGGGAACAACCCAAATATCCTTTAATAGACAGATAACCAGACACTAGAAGGTCCGTACAATGGCCCGAGACTTAGTACTAGAAAGAAGATCTATGGATGTATGCAGCCAAGGTCAATTTCAAAGGCATGTTGCTGAGCGAAAGAAAGCAGAAAGGTTACACACTATGTGTTCGCATCTGTAGGACCTTCTGAACAAGACAAAGTTACAGTGACAGAGACCAGATCCAGGGTCAGCAGGGAGAAGGGTGGGGAGGGTGTGCCTGGAACAGGATAGCACAGGGGACTTTTTTAGAGTGATATACCTACGTCATGTGTCATGGTGACCGTGTGAGTATAAGGATTTATACCTGTGTTAAAATTCATAGAGCTGAGCATCCAAATGTCAGTTTTACTGCATTTTTATTTAAAAACTAAAACATTGGGACGCCTGGGTGGCTCAGTTGGTTAAGCAGCTGCCTTCGGCTCAGGTCATGATCCCAGCGTCCTGGGATCGAGTCCCGCATCAGGCTCCTTGCTCAGCAGGGAGCCTGCTTCTCCCCCTGCCTCTGCCTGCCACTCTGTCTGCCTGTGCTCGCTCACTCTCTCTCCCTCTCTCTGACAAATAAGTAAATTTTTAAAAAAATTAAAAAAAAAAACAAACTAAAACATTATAAAAGGGGGAAGGGGAAGGAAAAGAAACAGGTTGACGGTCCTCATTCTGTTCAACCTAATCGAGTAAGCACTCTTTCCCACATATCCCCCAAAATAAAACCTAGATCTGTCTCACTGTGACGTATGGCAAAAATTTACATAAAACACTGGAAAATCAAATCTGGAGGTACATTAGAAGAAGAACGTACATCGAGAAGCTAGCTCCTGGGTGGCTCAGGCGGTTAAGCAGTTAAGCGTCTGCCTTCACCTCGGGTCATGATCCCAGCGTCTTGGGATCAAGCCCTATGTTGGGCTCCCTGCTCAGCACGGAGTCTGCTTCTCCCTCTGCCCTTTCTCCTCCTCCTCCACACTTGTCCTCTCTCTCTCCAATAAATAAATAAAATCTTTTTTAAAAGAAGGAAAAAAAAGAATGACATACTTTGAGCACCTACGCTTGAATGCAAAGACGGTATAAAGTTTTCGGCCAAAATTTATCATATCAATAGGCCAGAGGAGAAGAACACCCTGAACTTCTCCTTCTCAAAGACCTTGGAAAGGGAAGTAGCATATTTATTTCCATCTAAACAAAACTCAGGATACTTTCTGAAATTTATAAGGAGTGTCTTAGGTCTATATCTCAAGATCACATTTCACGAAGGATTGTTGGTGACAATAAAGGCAAGACAGGGAAGCTTGCTAAATGCTGATGTTGGTCTAGAAGTTGTAGGCAGTCCAGCAAAACAAGGAAAGAAATAAGAGATAACCGTAAAGAAGGGCAGTCAGAGACATCCTTACCTTCCAGTGATGGCTGCCTACTTAAAAATCTGGAGGGGGTCAGAAGTATTGGATCTTTATGAGGCATTTCAGGGAGATGGCTGATTCTAAGATAAACTTGCAAAACTTAGTTGTTTTAGCAGGTATCAGCAAACCCAAGTCTTGATCAATTAGTGAGCTCTATCAACAAGAAAAGATGAGTATCCCAGAGAAAAATGGACAAAACAATTCTCAGGAAAACTGCAAGTGGCCAGTGATTAAATTTTTTAAAAGGGGGGGATCAAACTCACTGGTTTAATCAAAGAGGTCCAAATTAAAACAACACTGAGGTACAAGCATTTCAGGTGGCAGAGACTTTTAAATATAAATATATTTAAAACGCGGTGTTGGGTGATTTTTAAGTGAGTATTCTCAAACAGCTGATAAGGAAAAAAATAGCAAAATTTGTACCAAACCCTTACAGGGGTATGTTTTCACACTGTCTAGTGTTACTAGAAATTTATTCCTAGAAATTTATTTTGAAAAATAATCAGAAAAGTGCACAAGTACTTATTTATTAGGATGTTCATTCCAGCAGAAATCAGGGGGAAAATGGCAGGAAGAACCTGAAATGTGCAATGATAGGGGAATTATTTAGGACAGTGTACAAAGGCAAAACATGTAACAAACATGTTCTCAAAGAATAAACTGGGTGAATATGTACAACACATTGAGTTTTTAAAAGGCAGGCTAGAGGGGTGCCTGAATGCGGGATTGGTTGGGCTTCTGACTTGGTTTCCGCTCTTGTCATGATCTCTGGGTCAGTCATAGGCTGAGCTCTATGGTGGCGGGCTCTGGGCTACAAGGTCTATTCTGTCCCTCTCCCTCCTCCTCTGCCCCTCCCCCTGCTTGTGCTTACTCCCTCTCTCTAAAATAAAAAAATAAAATCTTTTTTTTTTTTTAAAGCAGAACATTCCATCTATAGTAGAATTGGCATGGGAAATAGATGTAATAAATTACATTTTTGTCATTTCCAATGGATCTGATACAGAAATTTAAATAACTAGGGTTACCTAACAATAAATAGAGTCATATGCAATAACAAGTCACAAAGACACAAAGGTTTCCATGTGTCTTGCTCTAAGTCTTTATGGTCTCACTTTTTTTTTAAGATTTTATTTATTTATTAGAGAGAGCACACATATGCACACTCTCCACCTCCAACACCCATGTGAGCTAGGGGTGGGGTGGGGAGAGGAGCAGAATGGGAGGGAGAGCATCTCAAACAGACTCTGTGCTGAGTGCAGACCTGGTCACAGGGCTGGACCCCAGGACCCTGAGATCATGACCTGAGCTAAAACCAGGAGTCGGACATTTAACCCACTGAGCCACCCAGGCGCCCTTGGTCTGATTTTCATGTTTATTTTTCTAAAAGTTTAATGTGAGTGTCTATTTTGTTAATATTTGGCAAGGGACACAACAGTGAGATCTTCAGATTTTTTTGTTTCAAAAAATCTGACTTTTGCATTAGATCTCATTTATCAAAGCAAGTCAGGCAACTTGTTCCCCAAGCTCAATCTGTTGTTGGAACATCTCTTTCTCCTTAGCTACAAAAGCAGCAGGTTGCAGTGAACTACTGTTCACACAAGGAAAATACCCCCAAATGATGGCCTTTTGGTAGGCCCAAGTCTTAGTCATTGAAGAATCAGGATTGAAGAATAAAATTGTATGTTTCCCTCCTTTTCTAAGTAAAAATTAGGTAGCTAATATCGGAACGTGTTGTCTTAGACGTGAGGTAGGATTTTCCTGGTTTCATTTTTGTTTTTTAAACTTACTCTGAAGCCCTTGGTTCCCACCCCCCTATTTGGAATGGTGTTGGAGTTACTGTCTGAGAACACAACAGTTTGAGAAATAACCGGACATACATTCAAGTGACAAGGTTGGGCGAGAAGCGGTGGTAGAGGGAGTAGGGCGTTCAACGAGGCCGGGGGTCGGAGGTGGGTGGGAGGGAAGGGCCTCCCCCCACCAAAGCGGTAGACCACGGAAAGATCCTGAAAAGAGACTGAAAAGCAAAGAGGAGGGACCAGGACTGGGGGAGGGGTCAGACATCTCCCTGGACGAAGCATCAGACTGTACGTGATTATCACCAGCTAATGCCGGGGTCCTAAGAGGTAATGGAAAATCTGCAGGGGCCGTCCCCAGCAGGCCCCAGGACTGGTCACTCCTGCGGCTGGTGTGGCTTGCGTCCCCAGCGAGCACCTGGAACCTGTCGAGGCGAACAGGATAGAACAGACAGACTTGCTCTGTCTGGTCCCTGATCCTGGTGAGCTGGGTGTGCTGGAAAAGTGAGCGGGGAAGGCTAGTTTGAGCATCTCCAAGGAGATAAGGTCACACAGACACTCCTGTGGGGCAGCCTGTGCAGGCTGGTCCTTACCCGCAGCAGGACGGCCCTGACATGCCCAGACAGGACCTCCAGCTTTGACCTGCCAGGGACCCCGTGGTTATCTGGTGCAGGCCAGCTAGGGGATCTGTCAGGATCTCCTACAGTCTAAGTCTGCTCAGCCCCCGGAACGGGACAGGTTTTTTTTTTTTTCGTTTGTTTTTCAACCCATTTTCACAACTTCAGATTTTAAGGTACTTTTTTTTTTTTTTAAGATTTTATTTATTTATTTGACAGAGGTCACAAGTAGGCAGAGAGGCAAGCAGAGCTGGGGGGTTGGGGAGCAGGCTCCCTGCTGAGCAGAGGCCGCTGTGGGGCTCCATCCCAGGACTCTGAGATCATGACGTGAGCCCAAGGTAGAGGCTTAACCCACTGAGCCACCAAGGAGCCCCAGTACTTTTTTTTTTTTTTTTTAAGAAAGCTATCCATTTTAGGGGTGCCTGGGTGGCTCAGTGGGTTAAAGCCTCTGCTTTCGGCTCAGGTCATGATCCCAGGGTCCTGGGATCGAGCCCCACATCGGGCTCTCTGCTCCGCGGAGAGCCTGCTTCCTCCTCTCTCCCTGCCTGCCTCTCTTGCCTACTTGTGGTCTCTGTCTGTCAACTAAATAAATAAAATCTTTAAAAAAAAAAAAAAGCTATCCATTTTAGAAGAAAATTATGGGTTTTTAATATACTTTTAAAATTTTTTTATTTTTTTGAAGATTTTTATTTATTTGACAGGGAGAGAGACAGAGAGAGAGGGAACACAAGCAAGGGAGTGGGAGAAGGAGAAGCAGGCTTCCTGCTGAGCAGGGAGCCTGATGCAGCCTGATCCCAGGACCCTGGGATCGTGACCTGAGCCGAAGGCAGAGGCTTAACCCACTGAGCCACCCAGGCGCCCCAGCATTTGTCATTTTTAAAAGGAATCCTTTGGATAAATGATTTATGTACCTGATATAAAGTGCAAAAAAAAGAGTAAATGAAAAAGTCTCCTCTGCGCCTGACACTCTGGGCCAGCGTCCGCATGTCACACGAACAGTGAACCTGCTATTAGATTGTTCTGCCCCCTGCTTTCTTTTTTAACTTGGTAGAACATTTTGAAAATCTTTCTGCACCAGCCCAAATGGACGCCTATTCTTTTTGTTGTTGTTGTTAGCTTTATAGATCTCTCTTGTCTTAGATGTTCCATAATTTATTTAACCAACCCCCCATTGATGGGCATTTGCAATTAGAAATATTGTGGATCAGGGCGCCTGGGTGGCTCAGTCAGTTAAATCTCTGCCTTCAGCTCAGGTCATGATCTCAGGGTCCTGGGATCCACCCCTGCATTGGGCTCTCTGCTCAGCAGGGAGCCTGCTTCCCTCCTCTGCCTCTCCCCCTGCTTGTGACCTCTCTCTCTCAAACAAATTAAAAAAAAAATTTTTTTTTAAATGTTGTGGATCGAGGACATTGCGTGCAGCGTTATTTAAGACTGAAACCCACACAGTGGAGTTCCATGGGAATTGCCAGTGGAACTGTGGAGTTAAAAGTTACCTGCTCTTTTAAATCTGGTGAAGATACTGTCTTCACACTTGGGTTTGAGGGTATGGGCTCAGCACCACCATTGTACGTTAGCCGATCATTTTGTCTTGAGCAATGAGCTAGATCATGAGTGATATCTTGCTGTGGTTTTAATTTGCATTTCTCTTAACCGTGAGTGAGGCTGAACATAGTTTCAAGTTTTAAATTTTAACCTACTTCAGTGTAAATTTTTTTTTTAAGATTTTATTTATTTATTTGAGAGAGAGAGAGGGAACACAAGCAGGGGGAGGCAGAGGGAGAAGCAGGCTTCCCGCAGAGCAGGGAGCCCAATGTGGGGCTCAGTCCCAGGACCCTGGGATCATGACTTGAGCCGAAGGCAGTTGCTTAACCGACTGAGCCACCCAGGCGTCCCTAAGTGTAAGTTTCTTAATAAATCATCTTACTAAACCAGGTCATCTGGAGGAAACGTAACAGTGGGCATTTGTGACACGTGTGGCCCTTGCAAAAGATTGGGTTGGACTGCTGGTGGTGTGGGACGCACTGGGCCCCCAGGGGCTGCCGGCAAGCTTGAATTTCATACGTGAGCTCTAGGCCTGCTGCAACAAGGTGGGGTCATTGTCACCACACCTGTGACACTCCATCCCTGCGAACTCGCTCAGTCTTGTCCCCCCCTTGTGTTTCCCACATGGACCAGACGTGCAGCAGCCTTGACCAGCTGGTCAAGGCATGGGCTCTGGAATCCAACTTCATCATCATTTGTGGAAGAAAGAGGCACTCTTAGGAACTTTTTCTTTACTAAGAGCCTTTTTCCAGTCACTTCTGGTCGCCTGAATGCCTGTGACATGTGGATTATTGTGCTAGGCACAGAAGTGAGCCCAGCCTTGTGCCATTACGAGGGGAGGGGCACCAGCCGGGAGCGTGGACATGAATCTGCCCCAAGGTGGGGGCTACTCTGAAGGCCCCAAAGCCAAGAGCAGGTGTGGCCTCTGATAGAAGGGCCTGGTCACCTCTTCCCTGGTTTCTGTGACACCCCCCGAGGAGAGAGAAGTGTGGCCATCTGTGCACAGGGACCGAGCATCTGGAGCATGAGGTCGCGCCTTCGGCAGAATGAGATCCCATCACTCCCTCTAGCATGGTGTGGGGCGTGCAGCCTGGACCGTGGGGTCCGAACCAAGCTGTCCATGGGTTGTGTCCCCACAGCCTCTGAGGCTCCAGGAAGGATGCCCCAAGCCCCTGGCCTTAGGGCCCGACTTTCCCTCTGTCCCCTCCCACCCTCCAGCTAAAAGCAAACGTACTAACAGGAAATATAGTCTTCGGGCAGGTGCCCTAACACTTAGGACTCCGAGGGACAAGGAAGAAAGAAAGGTACTTGTGGAAGCTTTGGGGGCCGGGTCCTTAGTCCCTGCCATGCCTCGTGAGGACCTAGGCATCTTGTTCAAAGACAGGTTGTGTGTGGGTTTGGGGCGAGGCCTGGGGATCTGCATTTTCACAAATGTCTGTGGCCAGGGGACCAGGTTGAAAAACATTGGTGTTTCCCCACTTTTGCCTAGCTAACTCTTCTAGCTCTCTGACTTAGCCCCTTCCAGAACCCTCGCCACTGACGAGGCGAGGCCCCCTCCCCTGCGTTCCCACTTCACTGTCGGGACCACTGCTGAACTGTCATCGGCCATGCCCCAGCTGCATTCTTGGTGACAGCATGCGTCTGTCCCTCTGTGTCCCCAGCATCGAGCCTAGTCACGTCCTGGAGGTGGTTCTTGGGGCATGTTTGTGGAACCAGTGAGCCAAGGTGCTGGGCTCCTCTGTGGTTGAGGTGTCCTGGGCAGAGGGTCTCCAAGGGGTAGGGAGTGGGTCTTGGTCATCTCGGGGTCCCCAGTGTCTGGTGGTCCCCAGCTCTTAGCAGGTGGGCAGGAAACCTCTGGATCATTGAGTTCTCTGTATGAGCTGCTTTAGGAAACCATCCAGGAAAGGAGACGGGACATTGGCCGTCCAGGCTAGCGGAAAGAAGGATGAACATAAGACGCAGCTAATGGTGTCCTTGTAAACAGATGCAGGCTGCCCCGAGTGTGGGGAGCAGGGAGCCTGGGGAGCAGAGGTGACCTGAGCGCCCACCTCTGCCCGGTGGGGACAATCTGGGAGACCTCCGGGGCTGTATTAAGGACCAAGTGAGGGGTTAGTCACCTGTTGGGTGTTGGAAGAGCGCCCTGGGGCCATTTGTCTGTGCTAGTCCTGCACAGACAAGGTGGAGAGAACAAGGACACTTGAGACCTCCGTCCACCAGGTGAGGGCTGCCCCTGCCTGTCTGAGCAGGAGCATAGTCACTAAGAGAGGAACATGGCCAAGCATTTCCTGGATTTAGAGAGAAAGATGCCTCATTTTGGCAAGGGAGGGGCAGCAGGAAGATCTCGAGTTCTTGCAAAATGAACTTTCTCCCCTTGGTGTGACTTTTGGGAAGCAGCACATGCTGTGTGACAGAAAATCGGTGAGGAGTCATCTGTCGGGTCTGAGTGGCCCCAGTGACGCAGAGGTCATCTCCTTTCTCTTGACTGTGGTCCCGGGCCCTCACTCCGGTGATTGGGAATTATGCCTGACTTTCCCTGGCTCCCTGAGAGGTATGTGTCCAGTATCCGGAGGGGGCTTGTGGCCTCGGCCTCCAGTCCAGGTGGGCTCAGCTGGCGAGTGAGGGTGGCCGGGACCATGGAGAGTGCCAGAATTTCTGGAGCTGGATGGGAAATTGCTGGTGCCTTGGCCGGCTTGGGCTGCCCTCACCAACTGCCCCAGACCAGGTCGCTGGACAGCAGGCATGGATTTTGCACAGCTCCAGGACTGGAAGTCTGAGATCAAGGTGCCAGCAGCATTGGTGTCTGGTGGGACCCCCGTCCTTGGCTTGCATTCCTGGGGTCTGTCCAGTCCTTACAGTAAACCTTAATGACTCCTTCCTCGGCCCCATCTCCAAATGCATCATACTGGGGGCTAGAACTTCAACATACAAGTTTTGGGGGACAGAGTTCAGTCCATAACAGGTTGGAAAACCCAGGCTACCTAAGAAGATCCATTTAGCTCCTTTCATCCACTCAAATGGGAGCTCAGACCTGGCCACCGTTGACAGCCTGTCCTGGGAAGAGCCTGGGACTTGGGAAGAGGGGCGCCCCTCCCCCGTAACCCAGGACTGTGGGGGAGGCAGGTGCTTTTGCTTCCTGGCTGTGCCAATGCCACACCAATCCCCACAGAGGTTGCCCTGGTGACTCAAGCCCCAGGACCACATCGTGATAAAGGGAAGGTGAGGGCATCAGACAGCTGTGATTCAAGAGCAGAGGTCTGGGAAGCGGCAAACAATCCAGAGCCGGACAGAACGCCCCACGGGGGTTGGGGGGGCTTCCCTAGGCCACCCTGAGTTACAAGGAGCCAGCGCAGGTGAAGACCAGGATAGGGAATCACCCAGCCCAAGCTTTGCCGGTGGAAGAACAAAGGGCTGATGCCTGTAGCCCCCTGGGAGTGGGGTGTGGGGGACGGAGGAGGTCGGTTCACCTGGCCAGACCCCAAGGACCCCTGTGGACGATGGAGGACGACACAGGCTGAACCATCTGCAGTCACCCCAACTGTGGGTTAGGAAATTGAGTTCTTAACAAGCAGTGTTCTCTGGGCTCGGAAGCAAATCGTGGGTGCCTCCAGATTTTCTTGGTGTCCCCGCCTCCTCTTTTATCTGCCTTGCTAATGGGCTGGAGTCTCATTTGTTTCTTCAAATTCATTGCTCGAACAGCGTGGCCAGGTGGTGCTAACTCTGGGCACCCCCACCTGCCCCGTGTGGAGATGGCCTGCCGCATCCCAGCGACCCCCCCAAGCAGTCCCCGTGGCCCGTACTGCATTAACAAGAGGTCCTGGCTTTGTGTGTCTCTGGAGTATCTTGTGTTCGAGGGTTGCAGTGCTGGTCCGGGGTCCGCAGTCTCACACGTGTCTGGACGGCCCCAGGGAGGGGGAGATGCTGTGGGCTGAAGCTAAACTGGGCCGGCTCGTGGGACATGGAGCGGTGATGGTCCCAGACGGGACACCAATCAGTGATTTCTCTCTGTCGTTTCCTTTCTTTGGAGAAAAATCTAAATTTACTGAGAAAGATAGGATCCAGCGCCTTCCAGGCCCAGTGGGGTAGCCCTGCAGGGAGCTGGACACAGCTTCCCCGCAGGCCAGCGTGGGAAGTGAGGTGAACACGTCCCGAGGCCAGGAGCAGCTGTCTCAGACTCTGGATAACAGGGCTACATGGTTCTGGCCCACACAGCAGGCAGGGGGACAGACTCCAAAATGCAAACATTTTTGTTTGTTCTGCTGTTCCCTCCGTGGCCCTCTCTCCTGGCCTGGCCACCAGCCCCCACTGTCCCACCAGGCGCCCACATCCTTTCTCCATATGAGCATTTGCGCCTCTGGGAATGTGCTTGCTGTCACATCCAGGGTCACCTTCTAGTACAAACTCCTCCTGACCCCTCTGGCCGGAGCTCCATCCCGTGAAGCTCAGTCCTGTAAGGGCAGTGCCCTGATGCTGGCTTGGTAATGACCCTTGGCGTCCAGCAGGTGGGCGGGCTCCAGGCTGCGGACTGTCTGCTGGGGACTGTTGTTCCCATTTTGTGCGCCTGCGAACAGGCTTAGCTGGATAAAGCAATTCCCATTCATGGCCGAGGTCCGGCTAACTCCGAGGCAGGAGCCTTGACTGTTCGCTGCTCAGCTGCCCACCACCGTCCCAGCTACTGCAGAACCGCCTAGCCTGGCCCCTCCCACGCGGCGTCCAGAGCTGAGTGGCTCTTGCCCCTTGGAAAGAACCCAGGTAGGAGCGGGCTTGGCAGTGGCAAGGTTGGAAAAAACTGGAAGCGTAGCATGAGTATTGGCAGAAATCAAACCTAATACGAATCCAACTGAGCACTAAGAGCTCCACTGAGAGACGAGCCGCGATTTGGAAAATCCGGGTCAGTCTACCTGAGTGTTCCCCGAGGCCCAGGGTCTCAGCTGGGTGGTGGGCAAGGGGTAGCCTCAACAGCCCGGCCGCGGAGCAGTGGTGTTCTCAGGAAGGAGTGCCCCGCGGGAAGCAACACATGCACGTGCTTGCACACGTTCACACGCACGTGCATATTCTTATGCTCATTCATACACACGCTCGTTCATATGTACATGCTCTCATACACACACGTACACTTTCTTACCCTCATCGTATATGCAGCCTCTCACACACTCACATACCTCTCCCCGTTTGCTCCGTGGCCTTCCTCACTGCCTGACTGGGACAGTTGTACTCCTGTCTGCTCTGTCCCCACCCCCTGGGACACAAGCGCTATGGTGTCAGGGACTTGGCCGTGCTCACCCCTGAATGCCTGGGGCCTAGACAGGCGCTCAGTAAACGGGGGAGCAAATGGGAGAGCAGGCAAGTGAGTGAGTGAATTACTGAGTGAGGGAGTGAGCGAGCGTGAGGATAAGTGAACGAACGAGCGAGGGAGTGAGCGAGCGAGGGGGTCTGGAGAGCAGACAGGGCCCAGACCCCCGTCAACCCCGCGCTGCCGCCACGCGGCTTGAATGAGAGTAAAAACGGTATCGAGGAGGAAAAACAGCCATATTGATGTATTGATGTGGCAAACAATGTGACATAAAATGAAGAGAAACACAGACTTCACGGGGGACTAATGGCTGTCGGCGGAGGAGGCAGAGTGGGCGGTGGGCACAGCCGGTGTCCGTGACCAGCAGGTCAGGCCCAGCCGCTGGAGGACCCAGGCCCTGGCCCCACCCACGCCAGCCCAGCAGACGAGACGCAGTGGGTCTGGGGCTGTGGGTGGGACCCCAGGTGGGCCTCACGTGCGTCCCCCGGAGTCGCGCCTTCCTCTGTGGGGCTGCAGGTGGGACACGGTGTTGTTTCCCCTCTGCAACACTCGTCCATGTCAGCTGGGGGCGTTTTTAATTCTATTTGCCTAGAACTCGAAAGCTTCGACAGCCTGACATTTTCTTAGGAAACTTAGACTTAGCAGCGGGACGCGGTTCCATGTCAGTGGCACTGGCCGAGAAGCCCCCTGCACCCCGCCGGGGCTGCCAGCGAGGCTGGGGAATGGGGGGGGATGTGCCTTCTGTGGCTTCGTCCACTGAATACAGGCCACCATGACTCGGGGGTGATTCCAGAGAGGCCGCGGCCCGGCTCTGGTTGACCTGGGTCAGGGGCAGACCCCAGGGCGCCTGGGGGGCTCTCTGCTGCAGTGGCCCAGGCTCTGTGATGGCGTGACCCCTGGAGTGACTTCCTTATGAACTTTGTCCCTGCTGTTGGGCAGGTGTATGCCACTGTGTGTCCCCAACTTACAAACACGTCCCTTCTTTTTTTCTTTTCTTTAAAGATCTTTATTTATTTATTTATTTATTTATTCTTTTTTTTTTTTTAAAGATTTTATTTATTTGAGAGAGAGGCAGTGAGAGAGAGCATGAGCGAGGAGAAGGTCAGAGGGAGAAGCAGACTCCCCGTGGAGCTGGGAGCGCGATGCGGGACTCGATCCTGGGTCTCCGGGATCCTGACCTGAGCCGAAGGCAGCCGTCCAACCAACTGAGCCACCCAGGCGTCCCTTTATTTATTTATTTGACAGAGATCACAAGCAGGCAGAGAGGCAGGCAGAGAGAGAGAGGGAAGCAGGCTCCCCGCTGAGCAGAGAGCCCGATGCGGGGCTCGATCCCAGGACCCTGAGATCATGACCTGAGCCGAAGGCAGAAGCTTAACCCACTGAGCCACCCAGGTGCCCCAACATGTCCCTTCTTTTACCCCCCACTCTGCCTGCAGCCTCACAGGGCAACCTGTACAGCTCTGCCTGTGTTCACACGGCCTCCTTCCCATGACTCAGTGTCAGACGTCCCTCCTGTGTCCCATACCTCTCTCATAAAGACACCTGTCGTTGGATTTAGGCCCTCAATCCAGGGTGACGTCCTTGACATCCTTCTACAGAACTTGTCCCCAAATAAGTTCATATTCATAGGTACCAGAGCTTAGGACATGGACACAGCTTGTGGGGGGTCCACAGTTCACCCCACTACACATCCCTTCTGGGTAGCCATTGTGGGGCCTGACCCCGCCCTCAGGGAGGGTCCTCGATTGGCTTGTGAGCCGGTTGGGGGGGCGGGGGAAGCTGAGCGGGGAGCGAGAGCCCTCACTCCAGAGAAGCTCCTTGCTGGAGAGCACAGAGCCTCATGTTGTCGCGGGCAAAGTCTCAGCGACCAGGTAACAGTCGTGCTATGGAATAAGGGTGTCTCCAAAAACCTTATTAGATTCTGGATTTCTTTTTCTTTTTTTAAAATGAACATTGCTTTATCGATTACATTATAAAATTGGACCATGAAAGAAATAATAGATGCTCATTTTTTCAATTTTCAGACAAGTTAAAGATGTAAGTTGCAACCCCTGCTGGTACTGGTGGTTGACATTGTGGCCTGGGTCCTTCCTGCCCTCCTTGGGGGCGTGTAAGGGCAGGAGTCCCTCCCTAGCGATCTTCCCACCCATTCTGCACCGGGAGACCCTATGCTTCTCCCCACACAATGGCTGGGGCGCTGGTAGATGACTGCCCTCTTGGGTTTTTGCCTGCTCCGTGTTTCGGGTGTTAGGTGGTCTGCAGTGTTCAGCACAGGGAGCCCAGGGCACCGTCCCACTACCTTTAGTGCGGGGTGGGGTGGGGGGCTCTCTGCCGGCCCATGGAAGCACCCTTCCTCCACACACCCGCCTCTCTGCGTCCCTGAGATGCCCCCCTGCAGGTGAGGCACGGGAGGTGACCCGGCCCTCCTCTTGCCTGTTTGTCCCAACACAGGCCATGTTCGAGCTGGTCACGTCCGAGGCCTCCTACTACAAAAGCCTGAGCCTGCTCGTGTCTCACTTCATGGAGAATGAGCGTCTGAAGAAGATCCTGCACCCGTCGGAGGCGCACATCCTCTTTTCCAACGTCCTGGACGTCATGGCCGTCAGCGAGCGGTGAGCCCCCTGCTCTGGGCCTCGTGGGGTCTGGCTTCCAGAAACTTCCCCTTACTTGGGGCGCGGCCAAAGCTGGCAGTGAGTGCCCGTTATACCGGCTTCTCTGCGTTTGTGTGTTTGGAATTATCTGTAATGAGATAGAAATAAATACATAAACCCGACCACTCGCCTCTCCCCTCCCAGCAGGGCGGCTGGTCGCACCCCCCGAACAGGCCTGTTGCCTCCAGATCCCTTCCTGTTCCACGCACGTGCTCCTCGTGTCCCCCGCGGTCAGGCAGGTGTGCGGCAGGTGTCCTGACAGGGTCCAGGGGCGTCCGTGGGAGCTGGTGTCCTAAAGCCCCGGTCTGACGCGTCGAAGACCTCCTCCCTCCGGTCAGATGGTGTTTGTGCTGATTTGTGAAGGAGGCTTTGGAACTGTGCTTCCGTTTTGCCTGGGAAGGATGGGAGGAGCTTAACTGGAGGGGGACTGAACAGCCATTCACTGATTCTGGTAAAGAAGGAAAGGGCGCCAACTTCATTGTTGGGTTAGAACACCCGCCGACCATTTCCCGCTGGGAGTCCACGGCTCAAAGAGCAAAACTCAGCTTTCGGGTCCAACCACGCATGTTCAGATGCCAAGCCGCCGTGTGGCCAGAGGGAACCCCCATCCCCGGGGCACCCCGGGCACTCCCGCCTCCCCTGCTCGGACACCCACCTCCTCCTGGCAGCCCCCCGCCCCGGGGGCTCGGATGCACCGGGGCTGAGAGACCCCTTGGCCTCTGCCACTTCACCCCACTGGGGAAAGGGCGTCTTTTTATGTGTTTACTCACACTTTGTTGTGGAGAGTTCCAAACATGCAGAAACAGACACGCCAGTGCGACGAGCCCAGCCCCCCAGCCCGGCACCTGGGTTGGTCTGCGTCCCCAGCCCTCCTCACCACCCACGGGACCCCGCTGAGGCAAATCCCCGTTTTCACCTCGTCTGTGGGCATATCAGTAGGTCTGTTAAACATAAGGCCTCTTTCTCTCTCTTTGAAAACACTCCTGAAGCTATTAGGCACCTAAAAACACGGGACGACTGACTACCTACTGGGACCAAAGGTGCCATCGGTGTGGGGCTCACGTCCTGCCGTGTCTGTGGCTTTGCCCGAGCCAGGCCCAGGGGCATCCACGTGTCCTGAGCGTCCCAGTGCAGGCGCCTTTCACCCGAGCCGCTGCCTACTGCCCCCTCCCCCACCGCAGGTTTCTCCTGGAGCTGGAGCGCCGGATGGAGGAGAACATTGTCATCTCGGACGTGTGCGACATCGTGTACCATTATGCGGCCAACCACTTCTCGGTGTACATCACCTACGTCAGCAACCAGACCTACCAGGAGAGGACCTACAAGCAGCTGCTGTGAGTGTGTGTCCCCTCTCCCTTTCCCCTGTCCCCCCACGCCCGCAGGCTGTCGCTTTTCCCACCAGGACACCGAGACACGGCCCTGGGACCCCTACTTTCGAAGCCCGGCACGTTCCGGGGGCTGCAGGGTCACTGGAGAAATGTCGACCCCAAGACCATCAGCCGTGGCGCCCATCTGACCCGTGTCTGGAATGGCTGGGCTGAGCTCTGTGAGGCTTAGAAAAAAGGGTTTGAGGCCTGGAGGGCCCTTTGTGGCCCAGGAGGTTGGGAAGATGGTTTGAACTAGAGCCAAAGGCAGGGATGGGGCAGCAGGGGGCGCCTTTGTGGCCTTCCAGCAACGCCCTTGACTTTGTCACTCATCTGCCCACTTCTCAGCTTCCCTGGGGTTTCAGATGATGAGGTGATTTTTCCAGTCAATTTATCTCTTTTGACTCCCTCACACTTTGGTGCCGCGCTTTGGTGACACCTGAACCCGTGATGTGTTCTTAGCTCCACTGGGGAGCACCAGAGGTCCCCCTGAGAGGTCCCCTCCGGCCATTCCACTCCCCTGGGCCTTGCTGTCAAGGCTAACTGTGGAGGGTTTCAAATTTGAGCATTCGGGGGTTTGGTGTTTGACGTTTGGGGGTTGAAAACTGGGACTCGGAATCAGGATGCTAGTTCAAGGACAGACGTGGAGGTGACAAGCAGACAGGAGAACGGGGTCCTGGCCTTGCAGGGTTGCAGGAACACGGTGCGTCCCTGGAGGCACAGGGTGTCTGGGCCCGAGGGGAAGGCCGCGAGCCGGGGTCCCTGCTGACGTGCCACCCAGGGTCCCTGGAGCCCACGTCAGGGCAGCCCCCTTGCTCCCCACTGCCGAGCCACCTGCAGACAGGACGTCCCTGCGGCCGTTGTCCCCGGCCTGTTGCTGTTCCTGTCACTACGTGGGTTCACCTTGCCACAGTTCCCTGCTGGGTAAATTACCAAATCCTGCATCTGAGTCATGGACTTCGCCACACGAGGAATTCTTACCTTCCCACACGGAACACATCCTGTGAAGTTTTCATGGCCCAGGCATGTGAAGCCACTGTTGTCATTTGGCTTGTACATGAGCAGTTTATCTTCCATTAAAAGAAATCAGCGTGTGTCCCGTGCCCGTGGGCTGTCTGGTTCCTCCGAGGCCGTGGATACACTTCTGACACGTGCTTCCTGTGAGCCAGAGACCGACTCTCATGTCTGTGTACCCCAGCCAGGAGAAGGCAGCCTTTCGGGAGCTGATTGCGCAGCTGGAGCTGGACCCCAAGTGCCGGGGGCTGCCCCTGTCCTCCTTCCTTATCCTGCCGTTCCAGAGGATCACACGCCTCAAGCTCTTGGTCCAGGTACCAGCCTCCCTCCTAGGCCCCCGCCCCGACTTGCGGACTGGGCTTGCATGTGCTTCTCCCGCTCCCTTGCATGTGCTATTTCCTTTGGTCGTTCCAGGTCTCTGCTAGCTTTCTAGGAAGTCCATTTGCTCCACAAATCCTAAGGAAACTACTACTGTGTGCCAAGCAGTGGGGGAGTCAGCCCCTCTTCCCAGTGAGCCACAGTCTGGGAATGAGATCAACAGGCGCACACAAGCAGGAAGTGGTCATGGCTGTGAGGACAGTGAAACGGAGGGCACATGATTGGGGGGTCACTGCCTGGCCACTGCCAGCTGGGAATGTCAAAAAAGACTGTTAGACAAGTGACATCTGCGCTGAGACGTGGCTGACAGAGAGGAGCCATTCAAGTGACAGATAACTGCTTATGCAAAGGCCCTGGGGCAGCGAGGCTCATAGGAGGGAAGGCCAGTGGTGAGCTGAGGGGATTTGACAGGAGTAACTGCAGAGACGTTGTGAGGCCAGTTGAGGGCCTAAGGGACCAGGCAAGATGCTGGCTTCATGCTTCCTCAGGACAAGAGAGTTGCCTGATCCAACTGAGTGCCCACAACACTGCCTATGTTGAGTGAGGGGCAGGAGAGCAGGGGTGCAAATGGGAGAAGGGGTCAGGAAGCTACGGGAGAAAGGCAGCCTGGCCTGGAGGATAGGCGGGGAGGCGAGGGTCGGGGGAAGAGGGGGAGATCCTGGAGGGAAATCAGAATTGAGATGCCCACTTGCTACTCCACGGAAGAGGAAGGAAGAGTCAGAGCTGGACCCACAGGAGTGATGGTGCAGCCCTTCCTGAAGCAGGGAAATGGCGGGGTGGGGGGAGGGGGGCACGTGGCGTGTCAGGGTTCCAGGGAATCTCCAAGTGCAGAGTTAAAGGGCAGAGTTAAAGGGAGAAGTCAGTGCAGGGCCTCTCGGCATCAAGGTGGCGTTTAGGGAAAGACATCATCAAGGAAGGAGAAATGGGTCCCAAGACCCAGCCCTGGGACACAGTGCTCAAGGACGAATAGAAGGAAGAAGGAAGCCTAGGAGGGCTGGGGCCAGGGAAGCCTGGAGAGGGGCATTTCCTGAAAGGGGACCCCATGCCTGCCACGGGCTGCTGGGGTGTTTGGTCCAGCTGGTAGGGGGGGTGGCTTCAGAGGGAGATGAGCTGAGAGGGCGACCTGTGAGCCACAGTTAGGGTAGCTGAGAGGTCAGACATCGTGGGATGGGCAGTAGTGAGGAGGAGAGGTTGTAGCCGGGGTTGGGGAGAGCACGAGGGAACAGGGTCCAGGGGCCTGGGACCAAAGAGTAGCGGGGCATCAGAGGAAGCAACTCCCCCCACCCCCGGGATGGCCCAAGAGAACGCCATGTGACAACTCAGGGAGCAGGAACCCGAGTCACAGGACACAGGTCAACAAAGGGTTACATATGAGATTTTTTTTTTTTAAACTTGGGAAAACTGAATCAGAAGATAGAGGGGGAATATTTAAGAAATCATAGGGAAAGAGCATATATGGATATATAAAAATCTTAATTTTTATACCATGAAAGCCAACAGAAGTAAGATCAAGACCTATCTTAATGTGTTGAGGGAGCGTGGGGGCACGGGCAGGCTGATGGCGGCCTGGAGCCCTCAGGAAGCTTCCAAGGAAACGTGTCTGAGGCAAAGGCCATGGGAGCCTCATTTTGTTAAGTCAAGAGAATCAAACAGTTGGAAGAAAGGCCTTTTCTTCAGTAAGACCAGAGTTAACGAAGTCTCAGGGTCACTGGGACTTGACCACAAACTGGTCCTAGGGGCAGGGAAGTCCCCCAAGCCTGCCATGAGCATCGCGCGCAGCATGGGGCCAGGGTTGGTCTGAACATGGCCGACCCCTCACTGCCCCGCCCACCCCGCCAGGAGGAGGTCGCTAGCTTTACTTTGGTGTCCTTGTTGAGCACCTACCCCCCCACCCCGGGGAGGGGGTCTGGGGCTGCAGCTTGGCCTTCATGGTTAACCCCTGGCAGGATCCTGACTTGTGGTCCTCGCAGGAGGCCCCCATGGGTCAGAATGCTCCGGCCTGGGCCTGCTGCGTGGTCTCCTGCACCTCACTGGGCTCTTCATTGTGCCACTGCTGCATGGGGGTGGGGCGGGGAGGAAAGGCCACCCGGGATCAAATTAATGCAGATTTTCCTGTGCTCAGAACATTCTGAAGAGAGTGGAAGAAAGGTCTGAGCGTGAGTGCACGGCCTTGGACGCCCACAAAGAACTGGAAATGGTGAGCTGAGCTCCCTCCTCCTTTTGTCCCCAGTGAACCATTTTCCTTGGCCAGATCCCCGCCTTGTGGTCCTGCTTCCTCCTCTGTCACTGTGTCTTTGGAAATCACAAATTCATTTTAATCTCTGCTTTTGCAATCAAAAAAGGTCACTGCAGCAGCAGTGACCTCTACTGCCCCCACCGGCCTTCTCTCTCCCAGGCCCCACGCTTGTCCTTGCTGGCTTCCAGTGTCTTCCCTCCTCTGCCGCTCCAAGGATCTGGTTCTCCTTGTGCCCTGACATAGCCCTGCCCCATCCTTTTCTCCACACGCCTCGTCCTGTCCCCAGGCTACTCCCCTCCGTCTACTGGGGGGATTCACGGGTCTTGCCAAGCCATGGGCTTTTCCCGCCCAGGAGGGAAGATACCATGTGCATTCCTCACCCTTGGAGAAGCGGTTCCTCCTGGGAGTTGACCTCCGAGGAGGAGGCATGGGGGGGCGGTGCTCAGCACATATGTCCCTCCTGGCATGGGTGGCTGCCAGGCATCCTCTCCTCTGGCTGGCCCCTCCTCCTGTCCCTTACCGGTTGGCCACCTGGCAGGCTGGTCAGGGAGGGTGAGTGACCCGGGAGCCGGGGGGCATCTTTCAGGGCCCTCTGCCTGCCCCCCCCCGACCGGGACTCACACACCTGTCAGGCGGGAGTTCATCCCAGCTGCCACTGGGCCCCGGAGGGTGAGTCCAGTGACTATCTGCACCCATGAGAGGCCTGTGTGCCGGGGGCCAGGCTCTCTTTTTCTTAAGTTCCTCTGCTGTCACCTCCCTTTCTTTCTTACCCAACGAAAGCTATACTTGTGCTTCCCATAGTTTACCTTTTCCTTAAAGGTGGATTTTTAGGGGCGCCTGGCTGGCTCAGTTGGTAGAGCATGCAATTCTTGATCTCGGGGTTGTGGGTTCGAGCCCCTGTTTGGGTGTAGAGACTATTTAAAAAATAAAATCCAAGGGCACGGGTGGCTCATTTGTTGGGTGTCTGCCTTTGGCTTGGGTCATGATCCCAGGGTCCTGGGATCGAGCCCCACATTGGGCTCCCTGCTCTGCGGGAGGCCTGCTTCTCCCTCTCCCACTCCCTCTGCTGTGTTCCCTCTCTCGCTGTGTCTCTCTCTGTTGAATAAATAAATGAAATCTTTAAAAATAAAAAAAAAATTTAAAGTAAAATCCATAGAAAATAAATAAAATAAAAATAAAGGTGGATTTTTTTTTTAATTTATAAAAGTAACTAATGTTCAGTACCAAAAAAAAAAAAAAAAAAAAAAATTGAGCAAGTGCCCATAAGTAGAAGGAGGATAAAGATGGTTGGTTATCCCGCCCCTGGCTGCTGACTTGGGGCGCCACCCTTGCAAACCTGCTCATACAGCTGTAATCTTTGCTAAAGGGTCTTGTGGTTTCCAAGCTGGCTGTGCTCTCCATTTTAGTGCATATAAAATTATTGCAGTTTTTACTCATTAACGCCATAACGAGGCGTGGACCAGCCGGCTTCAGCTGGAGGTGGTGTCTGTGTGTGTTCTGGCGCCTGAGAGGACAGAGGCGGTGGCCGGGAACAGCCGGCTGCCCCTGGCCTCACGTGTCCCTCTTCTCATGCCAGGTGGTGAAAGCGTGCAACGAGGGTGTCAGGAAAATGAGCCGCACAGAGCAGATGATCAGTATTCAGAAGAAGATGGAGTTTAAGATCAAGGTGAGCCTGCACCGGGCCATGTGTCTCCAGCCCAGCTGGGCTGGCCTGGGGCATCTGTCTCCAGTCGGGTTCAGTGATAGGCCACCCTTGCGTCTCAGTGCAGTGGCACCTTTCGTGGACATCTCCCTTGGCACCCCCAGCTGCCCCTGCCTGCCCCCCGAGACCGTGCCATCACACTGGCCTGTGCTTATCTTCCAAGAGACGGCGTGCCGGGGCCCGGGAGCTGCCTGTCCTCATTTCTTGGCTGTGAGACCTTGAGCAGTTAGTTGACATGAAGCATGTCACAGGGACCATTCCAGGGATTCTTACATTGGGGAGCCGGGGTGGGGATGACACTGAAAATCTGACTGCAGTTACCAACCTCCCCCCGCTCTGTGTCAGGTTTCAGGCGTCAGTGAGCCCAAAGGGTCCCTGGGGACTGGTTTCTGGTGACATGGTGGGCACATGAGCACACCATGCCCACTGAGGGTCCCTGAGCTCCTCCTGTGTGTAGGAACTGAGCACCCGCTGAGGATGGAGACACGGCCTTCTGCACTCCCCCCATGTCTCCACCTGCCAGGCCGACCACTAGGCGCTGGGAGCCTCCCCCCAGCTGTGGCGCGGGAGCCTGCAGACCCGGTCTGCTTGTGCCGTGACATGCAGTTCTCTCTTCTCCCCTGTGAACCGGGCTCCCCCTTTGATTCTGCAGGTGCCCACATGTACACACACACACACACACACACACACACACGTAGACACAAGCACATACACAGCAGACAAATGCACAGCAGCACACACGCCTGTGTACAGGGGAGCCTGCGTGCACACACACACACACACACACACACACACACACACACTGCCCTTCCTGCCTTTGCCCAGGACTGCTCCATCCCCCACCCTCCCTGGACAGCACCCGTGCTGTTCCTCGGGTTAGCACTTCAGTGAGGTGGGGAGAGCCTGGGGGGCAGCTGGAGGGGCACAGCCGTCCTGATGCCTTGCCCCCGCCTGCCCAGTCGGTGCCCATCATCTCCCACTCCCGCTGGCTGCTGAAGCAGGGTGAGCTGCAGCAGATGTCAGGCCCCAAGACATCCCGAACCCTGCGGACCAAGAAACTCTTCCGGGAAATTTACCTCTTCCTCTTCAACGATCTGCTGGTGATCTGCCGGCAGATACCCGGGTGAGCCTCCGGGCCCCTGACCCCGGGGGGCCGTGGGTGGGGTGGGGACAGCTCTGGCTTGGGCCAACAGCAACAGGCGCTACCCCATCGGTCGCCGTGGGAGGCGGCAGTCTGGGGAGAGGGGGACCAGTGTTCAGGTGGGGGGCTTCCAGAATGAGGTGAGGAGTGTCAGAACAGTAGAGCCTGCAGGATCGGGGACGGAGGGTTCCCCGGGACCTTGGGGCCTCCTTGGGACCAACACACCCACCCTGTTATCCTGGGTCCCCAGAGACAAGTACCAAGTGTTTGACTCAGCCCCGCGGGGCCTCCTCCGCGTGGAAGAGCTGGAGGACCAGGGCCAGACGCTGGCCAACGTGTTCATCCTACGGCTGCTGGAGAACGCGGACGACCGGGAGGCCACCTACATGCTGAAAGCGACCTCTCAGTGAGTGCCCCGCGCCGCCAGCCCTGCCCTGGACGCCGGAGGGGCCTCTGAGTCTCCTTCCAGGTGGAGCAAGACTCTGGGGTTCGGCATGTGCTTGGTGGCCCCCGGCTGCCGTACGTCGTGCGTGCGTGCGTATGTGTGTGTGTGTGTCCCCTCTGGGTCTTGGGTTCTGGAAGGGCCTCTCTTTCCTGATGAGATGTAGAACCCTCGGGGCCTCGCTGACCAGAACCCCATATCACTGGGTGGTCCCAGGGCCATCTTCTCACCCCTCTGAGCAGCTGGACCACCTGCCCTGCAGCCCCAGGGCTCTGGGAGGGACAGCCAAGGTCAGGTGGAAACCGTTCTGTGAGCCCCATGTGCTGCCCTGCACTTGTCCCCACCGGACGGAGCTCACGGGGCACGGCCCCCCATCTCGGCCCAGTTCCTACCACCCAGACCAACGGCAGCCTTCCCTGGTTCTGTGTCTGAGAGCCTGTGGCGTCAGGGATGTCTGGGGTGTCTAGGGTGACTCTCCCTCACCTGCTGACCTTCACATGTGTCAGGGAGATTCTGTAGGGCTCCCCACGCTCTCCCCTGGATTCGCTCCCCTGCCCGCCGCCGTCCTACTGTGGCCTCGCAGGGGGCTGGCCTGGTGCCGGGTGGGGGGGGCGTTGCTCCATGGTTTCGGCATGTCCTCCTCCATGTCCCAGGAGTGAGATGAAGCGCTGGATGACCTCCCTGGCCCCCAACCGGAGAACCAAGTTTGTTTCCTTCACTTCCCGGCTGCTGGGTAAGTGCCCTGAGGGAGGAGGCGGCCCCAGCAGGTGCGGGCAGGTGCTGTCGGCACTGCCAGGACGAGGGGCCAGTGCCTGCGAGCCCACTGTTCCAGACGCCGCGTGGCTTCCACGGCCGGAGGAGCCTGTGCACCGACCCCGAGGGAGGACATGGTGTAACCGAATTCACAGACACGCAGATGGTTGATAATGCGATAAGTCAGTGCATCTTAGGTGACAGGTCCCACAGGGAAACCAAGAGGAATCTGGGCCCAGAAGGCAAACGCCAATGTGATTTGGGGTTGCCAGCTCTCTGAAACCTTAGTGACGGCCCACCTGCCTCCCAGAGAAACTTCTAGCCCTGACTGCTCTCCAAGTCCCGGCCCTCCCACAGCTGCTCCCAGCACCACATCCCAGGGCCAAGAAGCTCCTTCCAAAGTCCAGAATAAGCCCCCCTCCCGGCCTCTTCCTCCCTTTATCCACAGACTGTGAGAGCCCCTGGCCATTTTCACGGTGTTTTCTCTGGAGCCAAGCCCTCCTCTCACCCGGACAGACCCCTCCGGTTGCTGGGGGAGTTTGCACTGCTCTGTTAGGCGGCGCCTGCCCTGTTAACTGGGGGAGGGGTTCCCAGGGTCTGCCCGGTACGGAGTGGGATGGCCCCGGGACGAGCCGCCTCCCTCCCTCCTGCCCGCCTTCAGACTGCCCCCAGGTGCAGTGCGTGCACCCGTATGTGGCCCAGCAGCCGGATGAACTGACACTGGAGCTGGCCGACATCCTGAACATCCTGGAGAAGACCGAAGATGGTGAGGCCTGGTGCCCGCACACCTCCCACGCACGCACCCCCTCCCCGCCCCACTGGTGCCCCAGACTCTGCACCAGTCCAAGGGATGGGGGGGGGAGGTAGTCTGAGCCCTGTTTGCAGAAGCACACGTCACAGGGCTGAGGCTCAGAGACAGGCTGCCTGACAAGGGTGATGGTGGTGGCCTTGGGATCTCCTGGCTTCAGGCTGAGCGGCAGACAGTTGCTGAGGGCTCAGGAATAGGATCCAGAGTCAGTACATTTGAGACACACTGTGGCATCCCAGGACCGCGTTCCCCCGGAGGGGGTCAGGGCAGTGCTTTCCCGGCTTCTGGGGAGAAAACCCAATCCGAGGGTCTCCAGCGGCAGCCGTCGAGCAGATGCTCTCAGAAAGGGCTCCCGCATCTCCCTCACCGCTGCTGCCCAAACGGAAGGGAGCCCCGGCCGGGAAGGAGACTCAGCCCTCACCCCCACAGCCTGACCCTCCCTGACCCGTCCCTGCACAGGGTGGATCTTTGGCGAGCGTCTGCACGACCAGGAGAGAGGCTGGTTCCCCAGTTCCATGACTGAGGAGATCTTGAATCCCAAGATCCGGTCCCAGAATCTCAAGGAATGTTTCCGAGTCCACAAGATGGACGACCCACAGCGCAGCCAGAATAAGGATCGCAGGAAGCTGGGCAGCCGAAACCGGCAATGACCCCGGGCTGGGTCACTAGCTTGGTGGGAGGACGCGGTGGGGCGGGGGTGCCAGAGCAGCGCCGGGCAGGCAAAGCCCGACAGATGGCGGAGGGGGCAGGCAGGCGCCTCATGCAGGAGCCCCCCCACCCCTCTCGCTGCTACGGGCTGAGTGCTCGCCTGTCTCGGCCCCCTCGCTTGCAAACTGGAGAAAGGGTGCCACGTCTTTCCTCTGCTGCATTTATAAACGAGAAAGCGTATTTTCAACAGTATTCTGCTACCTCTCCCTCTTGTCTCCTGGAGGGGGTGGATGTGGACCAGCATGCTCCAGGGGCCTTCCCAGGCACTGGGAGAGGCCCCCAACCCCGGGGGGTCCCTGGCTGGGGGCAGGCTGGAAGGATTGTCATGACCCCCTGCACACGTCCTTCTCGACCCTGGAAGCCATTAGAAGCCACCAGGGGAGCAGACGGACCACCCTTGCCTGAGCTTGATGAGCAGCCCGTGGTCTCCGATCCAAAGGACTGAGAGACCAAATGCCTCTGTCCTCCCCTCCCCAGGCCTCTGCCAGCCTCTGGCTGCACGGCCAGGCCCCGCTTCATGGCAGGCCTACCAGAGCTTGGCCGAGGGCCCATGCAACCTCTGGCTCCCTGACAAGCTGATGTAACTTGTGTCTTCCGGCCCCTTCAGGAGCCCAGGTGTTGTGAGGAATGAATTGGTCACTGCATCCTGTATCGATTTTGGTTCCGAGAAAAGCAAATATCATTTCTGGCTGCATTAAAAGAAGCATCATGTATAAAATAATGGAGGTGACGCACTGTTCTTTATTGCTCTGCTGCACACAAGAATGAGGCGTTCGGTTCTGGGCAGGGAAAGAACTCCTTTCAAGGGCAATGGAGTAGCATGTCCTGAAGGAGGAGGTTGAGGTGGCTTCCAGGACAGGAAGAAGCAACCAGGGTCAGGACCTCAGGGTAGAAATTTGGGCCTCGACTTGTGGAAGGATTTCAGAAATCAAAGATGCTATTTGAGGGAGTCGGGGGTGCCTTTCTGCTGCAGTGGAAGTGAGAATACAGGTTTGGAAGAGCACAAGGCAGCTGAGGTACCAGTGCTTGGTGATCCCAAAGGGGATCTAACACCAGGCACGGGGCTGGGGCTTCCTACCTGACCAGTCACTTCCCACCTTGGGCACTTCGTCCCACTTTGGTGCTAGCAAGTTACCCAAAGGCCGCGGCTCCTCGCCCAGCCCAGGTAACCCTCACAGGTGCTCCACCACCATCCTTGATTCTGTCCTGGAGCGTGGAGGGCCTGGAATCTGACCCTGCCCAGCCCTGCATGCCGGGGACCATACTCTTTCTGCCAGGACACTCCTTCCTCCATGCCCGAACAGGCCCTCCCTTAGAAGCCCAGGATTTGGGTCAAGTGGGACTTCGTAGCATCTTCCCACAGGCCACAACATGGCTCCTGGCATTCTTGAGACTGAGAGCCTGTGAGAATTGGATGGATTTCTGAAACATGCATACATGTGCAACACTCTGGTTTAACAGTGAGGGGCTGATGTTCGTGGGGCCTCTGGGCTAGGCGCCCAGAGGGATTACCCACACTTAAGTCCCCCAGCAGTGGGGGCAGGGGAGAAGGGCCAGTTTTGAGCCCTATGCTGCTTTTGGGTGGGGGGGAGGGAAAATCTGGGACAAAGGGGAGGGGGTGACCATTGGTCCTGGCCCTTGTCCAGCTTATCTTTTTGAGGCTGGTAAAGAGCATGCTGATTTGGATCATCTGCTTTAACTAGGGCTTTGGTTACCAGAGGTTACATGGAATGAAGTAATTTAAACAGCTTCATGGGAACTGGTCAGTTTTAGACCAGTCTTTCACAAATGGAAACTTCACCCATGTGTTTTGGGCGAGCGCTCATCTGGAGTATCCAGGAGGGAAAAACTAGTCTTAGCTGGAGCAGGAGTGGTCAGGAGCTCAGGGAAGTGAAGGAGGCAAAAAAGCGTTGCTAGAAACAGTGAGGAGGAACAGCTTCCCTCCACCAACACCTACACCTCAGCCCAAGGCATCAAACCATCACGGAGTGTGCACACGGTCCCTCCTTCAAGCCTCCGGTCTTCTTTTCTTCCAGTTCAGGCTTCTTTCCTGCCAAGCCCTGGGCAGCTCAGCCACTATTTTAAATCCCTTCTCTCAAATCACAAAAGCCAGGCTTCCCGGGAAGTGTGCAAAGCCAAGGATGTGACCAAGAAAGGAGAGCCAGGGCCAAACAGGGAGTTGGAGGGAGGCTGCCTGGGACTGTGGTCGGGTTGCTCCTGGGGCTCCCAGGGGTGGAGGGGTTCCCAGGGGCGCCGGAGAGACGGGTCTGGCGCTCAGAGCCGCAGACGGTCTGATGACCAGGTCAGAAGACGCCCCCACCCTCCGAACAACGCAGGCTCTGCTTGGGATCCCTGCCCTTCCCGCCTGCCCGGAGCTCCGGGCCGCGCGTCCGTCTGCACCGGAGCGCTGGCGGCGGGCCCTGCGCACTTCGGGGACAGGAGCGGGGCCGGGGCAGCGGGAGCCCCGGGGGCGGGCAGCCGAGCGGGGTCCCCGCGCGCACGTGCTGCGAGTTGTCGCCCACCCAGCTCTCCCCCACACGCACGCGTGGACACACTCGAGACCGGGGTTGCAGCCGAGTCGCGCCGTGCGGCGGGGGCGCGGCCCCTTTATTCGCTTCAGGAGGCGGAAAACTTTCTCAGCGCGACGACGACGAGCGCCAGCACCACGCAGGTGGCCAGCAGGGCGGCGATGACGATGGCGGCGATGGCGCCGGGCCCCAGCGAACCTGCAGAGGACGGAGGGCCTGTCAGCCCCCGCCGCCCGCGCCCGCCCCGCGCCCCCCAACCCCCGCCCGGCCGGCCGCGCCTACCGCTGCCCGGGTCCAGCGGCTCCCGCGCCGTGCTGTCCTCGGGGCCCGGCGCGGCGGTGGGGGCCGGGGGCCCGGTGGCCGCGGGCTCCCGGGCGGGGCTGGTGCTCTCCACGGGGCCCTCTCCCGACGGCAGCTCGGCGGGCTCGTTCCACAGGGTGGGCGCGGGCTCCTGCGGACCCTCGGCTGCAAGGCCAAGGACAGGCGCTGGGAAGCAGGCGGCAGGGCCGACAGGGCAGAGGCCCCCGCGGGGAAAAGACTCTGGAGGTGGCGCTGTGAGCGGGACTCTGGGGTCAGCGCTGCACCAACCGTTCCTCACCGGGGCTCCAGGACCTCTGCTGGGGCCAGGCTGCTTCTGAGCCCAGTGAAGACAGACTGGTGGGAGCTTGGGGGTAGTAAGGGAGAGGGGGAGGGTCCCAACAGGTTCTCCTAGTAAACAGCGGTGAGCACCCGCCCCGAGCTGGCAGCCCAGCTTGGGGAAGGCCTGAGCGGGTCACTCACCCCTCCCAGCACAGCCCGCGGACCCTCATCTGAACTGCTGGGCTCTGTAGGCCTGAGTGAGATGACTGACCCTTGACAGAGGCCCTGGCAAGGCAGGGCAGGGCAGCCTTCACCCTGGAGAAGAGGCCAGGAAGGTAAGGCAACTCTCCCTTCAGGAACCAGGGTCCCTGCCTACCCAGACCCCCATGAGGGGGCTGCTGCTGCAAGAGGTGGGGAGGAGAAGCAAACCCCTCCTTTGCTCCCCCTCCTTTGCCCTGACCTGGGCAGAGCCACACAGCCCACAGGACATGGGGGTCTATTGCCCACACGTACCCCATGTTTGGAGGCTTAAACCCCAAGGGGACTCTGTATCCTAAGAAACTGTGATGCCAGCATATTGTTGTCTCCAGACAGGACAGGGCCAGAGGGATGGCCAGAGGTGTGTGGTCAGTGTAAGAGAAGCCCCAAGAAAGGAACGATGCCCCCCCACCCCCACACAGGCTGGGGCTCAATCAGCCCATCAGTCCCAGTGTAGTTTTTGTGCAGAGGCCTCTCTCTGCTCATGGGTTGGGAGTTGGCAAGGTTTGGAGTACCCAGGGGCCTCAGGGAATGGGACAGGCTGACACTAAGAGGCATGTGTGAAAACCCCAGCCCCATATCCCCACCTCCACCATATCAGCCCATGCCAGTTTCACTCCCCTCCCTACCAAGGATCCTGGTCTGAGGGGCCCACAGCACTACCCCAACCCCAGACCCATCCATCCTTCCCAGAGAGGAGGCCCCAGTCCCCCAGTTAAAGTTCAAGACCAGAATGACAGTCTCCAGGCTCCCACCACCTCCTAGTCCTGGCCATTGGCTTTAGCAGGGTCAGAGGTCCCCAGTGCCTAATCTGAATTGTGATCTGAGGATGCTCAGCCCCACGCAATCCCTAGAAAGGGCTCCGCAGGCATCACGACACCATATTGTTGACTCCAGCTGCTAGGAACTCTCTTTTGAGAAAACCAAGGCTTAGGGGGGCTGCTGGGAGGAGCGCTGCTGGGACTCGGAAGCCCCCAGATGATGAAGTAGCAGGATACACTCCCCCAGAAACCACCAGGGAAGTTGTGTCATTCCTGAAGCTCCAGCCAGCCTGCCTGCAGGTCCCTGGGGCACCTTTCCCTCCGCAGGCTCAACCCTCCCCCCCCACCCCACCCCCCACCGAGAGCTCCCTCTGCAGGCACAAACAAGCCCAAGCCAAGCTGCTTCCAAACTCACCAGCTTCCAGAGAGGGGCTGTGCTGGGAGGACACAAAGGGACTTTTGGGTCTCTCCTGCTAACAGTGCCCACCTGGGACAAATCACGAGGAAACATCAGCGAAACCCAAATTCAGGGTCAGTCTTAAAATAACTGCTTTCAAAAACATCCAGGTCAAGAAAGACAAAGGCTGAGGGACTGTTCCAGATTAGAGACCCGGGAGGTTGAATGCAGCATGTACTCCTGGCTGGGGAGGGGGGCGCTACGGGGTTTAGTGGGGAAGTAGGGATTTGCAGCTTGGATAACAGTACTGTATCAACGTCCGCGCCCTGATTGAGATAACTGACTGGTGATGTAAAGATCCTTGTTCTTAGAAGCACTGAGGGGACAAAAGGCATGATGTCTACAGCTTATACTTAAGTGGTCAGCATTCAGAGAGCTCAAGTGGGTAGGCAGAGACAGGAAGAAGAGCAAATGTGGCGAAGGCGATTCTAAGTCTGCTGGAGTTCCCTGGATTGTTCTTGCCACTTGGAAGTAAACTCAAAATCTCTTCCCAATCCAGCTGTACAGGACTCCCCAGGCCCTGCCGCTGCAGCCTCTCCCAGGCCTGGGCTGGATCAGTTCTGAGGCTCAGCTTGCAGGCAGGAACCGCTGTCCTTTTCCTCAAGGGTTCCCCAAGCCGGCATCCCTTTTCAGAAAACAGCCCTGCCAAGGAGTTCTCCCAGGGGCATGGGACCCCTAACACACGGTGTGGGGGAAGCTCCCTGCTTGCAGGGCCTGAGGCTGAACCCAAATGCCGCTGTCTGGGTCCCTCCCTGGCCCCCCATCAACTGCGAAGACCACCCTGTGAGAAGGGGGCGATAACCCTGCCAGGCCTCCGTCATCACTGCCTGGGAGGGTCTGCAAGCCTCGTAGCTGCGGTGGAAGGTGCCAGGCCCTGGGCACGCTCGCTTCAGGCCCCCAGGAGCTGGGCCAGAGAAAGAGTCCGAGTATGTCCATGGCTAGGCCCTGAGGCCTGACAGACTGGCTGTCTTCCCAGTTAAGTGGACACACCACTGGCCCCCACGGCAGGGAGGCCTCCACAGGGCTGCAGGGTACCAGGCCCAGTGAACTGGGCAGCCATGGGGGAATCAGCGGCCTGGAGCTAGCAGCGCCCAGGTAAGCCTCTACCTCTGCCCTTTGCCAGAGCCCAGGAGCCAGCTCTGGGGGAGAGGGGGCCTCCCTATGAGCAGGGTGGTTGGGGGCACACCCAGGTCTTCTCCCCTTCTACCCCCCAAAGAGCCAGCCTTACTTGGCTGCTCCCCACAGAAGCCTGGATCTTCCCTGCCAGACACACTGGCTCAGGCCGCCTCATCCCTGCTCCTACCCCTGCAACACTCACCCAGGCCCTAAAGCTTGAGGGGCTGAAACCACAGGCCTCCAGATCAAAAAGGCTGGGACTCCAGCAGACTGACTTCGCTCCCCCCTCCCCAACTGCACTTCCCACCCTGTGAAATGGGCGTTGGACCGCGTCTCTCTGAGCTCACACAAGTAGCTAACCATGCCGTCCTGCTGTCCTGAGCTGCCGCCTTGGCCCCAAGGCCTCCCTGGGCGGACTCGGGCCGGCTGGGTGGGTGTGCTCTGCATTTGCTGTCACTGGCATCATGGGAGACCCCAGAGGCTCATTGGCACCCAAGAAGTCGGGGCCCCAAAGGCCTGCCAGCTCCCCGCAGCTTCTGCAGCCCAGAACTGCAGCCTGGAGTCAGCCGCCCCCCTTCCAGGGAAGGAGGCACAGGGGCCAGGAAGAGGCCCAAAGACGTGCTCATCCCATCTACATGTCTCTGTATTTTCTCAATTTGCTGCAATAAAAGGGGGAAACAAAGTTTAAAGGCAATAATCTGCCTTCCCCCCAAATCCATCTTGGGGACCCCTAAGCAGAAGCTGTTGTCAGGGGGCTTGCCAGCAGGAGGGCCCATCCGAAGAGGCATGAAAATGAGGGAGAGAAAGCCAGGCAGAGGGACCGGCACAAGCAAAGTCATGGAGGACGGAGCCCACGGCCATGGAAGCTGAGCTGTGAGCCCCGAGGGGGATGTTAGGTGAGGACAAAGAGGCAGGTAGGAGTGAGGGGGGCCTGTGATAAACCTAAATGCCAAGGACCAGAGTTAGCAACGTCCTGCGACTCTGACCAAAGGAACCCAGAAAAGTAGGGGGCCTCGTGACACTGCCACAGGCCCAGGCACGGTGGGCTCTCCCCCAGCCCCACCGCCTCCAGCCGTCCTGCCTTTCAGTAAATAGGTTTGTTTAACACTCGCTCTGACCGCAGGGCCCCGAGGCCAGGCACCCGTGCTCACAGACAGCCTTTGTGCCCGCCATGAAGGGCCTTTTCATCCCTTCCCTGGCCTCCTGCCTGCTCAGCCTGGCCTGCTCCCGCTACTCCAGTAGCTGTACGGGCAGCCACCAGGGAGGGCAGCAGGCTGGGTCTGGACCTCAGCCATGGGGCCACTCCTTCCCTGCCCGCCTGTACAGGACCCCTGCCCACCAAGCAAAGGCAGGGGCCTGCTAGGCCTTGTACACACCTGCTCAGAGCTTCCAGCCCAGAGTGGGGTGGCTGAGAGCCTCCCAAGCATCCTCCCTCCCAGACCGGCAGGAAGAACGACAGCCAGCCCAAACCCCAAAGACTGCGGGGTGGAGTGGGCCCGCCTGTTCCTGGTAGGACACGTGAAGGGAGGTGAGGCCAGGTGAGGTCCTAGAGATGCCAAACACGTCCCCAAACATTCCTGTGGCAGCGGACAAAGCCCACCCACCCAGGCTGTGTGTGCACAGTCTGATCCAGGGCCTCTGGCCAGCATCCTGGGCTGGAAGAACTGGACTACTCAGGGAACAAGAAATTGGACAGGAGCTCCCCTGGTGGCCCCAGAACCTGGGCAGGCCGGCACCAACACCTTCGCCTCTACCTAGTTTGACCACCAGGCAGAGGTGGAGTGGGGTGGGGTGTGGGGGATCTGCAAGGACCGCAGTCCTAAGATCTAGTCCATGGAAGATGCTACCCGATACTCAGGTCACTTTCCCAGTTCCCGGGGTGTCACACCGGGCCCCTGTCTTGCCCAGCCAGCACATCTCCCACATAAAGGGAGGCTGGCACTTTCCCAGCCTATTCAAAGAGGCGGTTCTGCCCCAAGACCACCCTGCACCCGGGGGGGGGGGGGGGAGGCTAGGGACATTGATTCACATTCCCCAACACTTCCTGAGTACTACAGGGTGCCTGGCCCATCCTGAAAGCTCGTGTGTCTGAACTGGGCAGGTCTACCGTCCCCCGAACGGGAGGCAGAGCTGCTGCCTGCAGTTATGCCCATGCTATAGATGAGGAGAGGTACAGAGAGGCCGAAGAACGGTTGGTAAACAGAGCCGGAAGCAAAGCCGGGCTTCTTCCTAGGGCATCTAGAGGCCTGCACGCCCACAGGCAACTCACCATCATTTCTTCCTGGTGTGTGTGTCTGAGTGTGTGGCTGTCCCCCCAGGCCTCTTACCCCCCAGCAATTCTCCCCAGGGCCATGCTTACTTAGGTGGCTGGCAGCCAGGTGCCACCCCTGTAGATGCACAGACATTCCCTCAAAGCCCATGCCGCAGAGAAGTTCTCCAGGGCTCCCCCCCCTCACTCCTTTCTCCAGCCCCAGGACCCCCGCCCTCCTCCCCCACACACATACCCACAGGGGCCTGAAATATTTCTCCTTTGGCCCACCTCACAGTCAACAGAGACTGCTTTCTCCCAAAGAAAGACCATCCAGGACCTGTCTGTGATTTTTCTCTCAGGCTTTGAAGCTGGCCTGGGCCAGCCCCTCCCAGCAGAGGGCCCTAGAGCCATGCCCAGGACTAGGGCTGAGGTCCGGGCAGCCAGCACCCTGAGTCTACTGGGACCTTCCTTCTCACCACACCCCAGAACCGGCCATTTTGACCTCAGTACTGAGCCTAAGTCCAGTGTCCTCAGCACGGTTTTGCTAAGGAGTCTCAGGCTCTGTGTTCTTTCTGAAAATTTCTCTGAGGCTGGGAATAGTACTTGGGTCCTCACTCTGGAAGGATGTTTCAGAAAGCCATCAGAAGACCGGTTTGCAGGTTGAAAAGTGAACCAGCAGGGTTCTGGGGTTTTCTGCCTAGGAGCCAGGGTCTCTAGTCCCTGGCTTGTCCTGTGCCTGGTGCCCTGTCCTGACTCCCAGATCTGGAGCCTTTAGATTTCAGCATGCTGGGGTAATCCCCATGTCCCCCAGTCTGCTGAAGTCCCTGGCCTTGCTCCCTAAATCACCCCCGTGCTTCAGGGGCCATCGTGTCCATGGCTAGCAATTCCCTGGACATTGACTCGGCTCCTGGCAGCCGATCTCACAGAAGCCTTCTGCAGAATCACCCCAAACGGCGGCCTGTCTCTTGGGAAGGGCTTCTGCCCAGTGGGCAACGGAGAATCTGGCCCACGGTGCTTCTTGGCCCTGGGCGGCTGGTGGCAGCAGAGTCAAGGGAGCACCCTTACCTGTGAGCACTGCTGGGGCCAGGACCCCGGAGAGCAGCAGCAGTGCCATGCGCAGGACCAGACAGAATGCCATCCTGGCCTGTGAGGGAGCGCGGCCGGAGAGCGGGACACACCGAGGACTGAGCTCCGTAACTTCACAGCGGCGGGAAAGAGGTATCAAAGGGCTGGGAAGGGTTTTCATCAATGCAAACTCTGTCCTCCTGGGACACCGTGCCCGCCCCCCACACATAAGCACACACACACACACACACACACATACACACATGCACACACACACACAGCAGAGCTTACAGAACGGACTGCTTTCCTGAACTCCAAAGTAGCCCCACCCTCCGAGAGGGAAGGAAAGAGGAAATTGCTCTCTTTCCCTCTTTCCCTCCCCTCAGTCCTCCCTCCCTCCCTCTCTCCTCTCTCTTTCTCTGTCACACATCCCCCCCCACACACAAACACACACACACACTCCTCAGCCACTGGAAGTAAGAAAGATTCTCAAACTTCAGTATGCAAAAACACTCACCCAGGGAACTTGGAAAAGACAGATACCTCCAGCACTCTATTCCAGAGAGTCATGGGGGGGGGGGGTTGTCCAGGGATCTGCAGTTTAGTGCCTGTGGCTTTGGCTTGAGAGAATGAAGCCCAGGCGGTCAGCACTGCACAGTCTGCTCACTTTTGGGCTCCCGATGCCTGGTGGGGAGACAGCACTTGACAAGACCTTCTTAACAACAGAAGCACTTTTAAAGCAGTTTCAATCCAAACCCTCGGCAGCTCTAGTCTCTTTCCAGAAAAGCTCATGTCATTAGACGCCCTGTTTCTTCTTGCTGTCTGTTCTCCCGGGTGCCTGAGACTCGAAACACCACCTGTATGCTCCTGGCTTCTATGTCCAGCCCGGGTCTGGGGCAGAACTTCAGCCCCACCACCCACAGCCTCCTCAGCAGCTCCATGAGTATCTAAAAAGTATGTCCACTTTAATGTGTCCAAACTGACCTTGACTCCAGTGCCTCCCCAGAACTGCTCAGTCAGTGGAACCCCGGCTTCCGACCTTCCAGATGTCCTGGCCACATAATTAAAAGTTTCTCTCTCCCTTACTCTTGTCTAATCTCTCAGAAAGTACTGCCAGCATCCCTTACCTCACACCCTTCGTGCTTTCCCCCGGTTCTTAGAAAAGCCACCTTAAAGGCTTGCCTTGGCCCTGCTCACACTGTTCCAGTCCACTGGTCTTGACTAGGTTTCTCCAACACACCAGACAGGGCCCTGTCGCAGGGCCTTTGCACCTGCTGTCCCATCTCCCAGAAAGGAGTCCCTCAGCTCATTATGTGGCTATCTCCTCATCACCATTCAGGTCTCAGCTCTGATCAGTCAGCCTCCCATCTACCCAACACATCACTTAATTTCTTCTCAGCACTTACATTTACATAAAACTCTCATTTTGTCCACATTTGTTTATTTATTTATTTAGGTGAATTTTCTGAGGAATAATATCTATACCATGAAAAGCACAAATCTTAGGTTTACAGCTTGAGGAGATTTTATGCATGTGTACACCAGGGCAAACGTCACCCAAATCAATATGGGACATTTCCAGCACACCAGCGGGGTCCTTCCTGCCCCCCCCCACCATCAGTACCTCCAAAGCACAATTCTGTCTTCCGTCACCGTGGAGGAGTTTGGTCTACTCCTGAACTTCAAATATACAGAATCATAGGATATGAACTCCTGCTTCTGGCTTTTGTTGCCGTTTCACATTCCAGGAGATTTCGTCCACTTCACACGTCCAGTGCTGCACGTGGCATCTCATTTGTTTTTATTGCTGAATAATATTGTGACAAGAACACATCACACTCAACCATTCTGCTGTCCATTTTGCCATTTATCTGTGTCTGTTGGCATTATTTCTAGAACTTCTATGAATCGGGCTCCTGTGAATATTCTTGAGCGTGTCGTTTGGTGAACAGACCCACTATCTTCTCTTGGTTCGACAGAATTGTGACAGAATTGCGAGGTCAGAGGGGAGGCAGACGGTAGCTTCTGGAGATGCTGCTGCGCCGTCTTCCCAAGGGTTCATTCCAGTTCCTACTCTGAGGAGAAGTGTTAGTGTTCCAGTTGCCCTACATACTCTCCCACACTGGTCATTGCTAGTCTTTTGTTTTCTAGGCATCCTGAGAGGTCTGTAATGGTGTCTTACTGTGGTTGCATTTCCATGACTAACACAGTTGAGCAGCTTTTCATGTTTTGTGACCAAAGGAATATCCTCTTTTTTTGAATGGTCTGCTCAATTTTCTTTGCCCATTTTTTAGAGGGGTCTATATATTTTTGTTTGATGTGTGTATCCAAGATAAACATCCTTTGTCAGATATGGGTAATGGTACCACTAGATGAAGCGTTCATGGGTTTTCTCTCCCCACCCTGTGACTGTAAATCCCAGGACGGCAGCGGCTGTGTTTTGTTCACCAGTGCACTTCTAAAACCTAGCACCACCGTGCCTAGCACACAGCAGGAACGCAGTATTTGGTTTCAGTCACCTGGGATTTCTGGTATAGAGTTAACAGGGAGTATCTTCTCATGCGTTTATTCATTTGTGTCGGTTTTTTGCTCCCAGTCTCCCACCCTCAACTTTCTGTGCCCTGCAATGTAATGTAGCAACAGAACGTAGTCGTGTCCCCACATGACACTTGAAACTTCCTTCCTAGCTGACTTCCTGTTAGCATCTGTCAATGGGAGGCACTTTTGTGAGATGCAAGGGGGAAGTGGAGAAGTGACCCTTTCTGACAGCTAAGAGCATCAGGGACTCAGGGTCAGGGGGTGGTGGCTTCACGTGCAGCCACATCGAGTTAAAAGTCCAGGCTCTGTGTCCTTGCCACGAGCCTCAGTCGACAGCCTCTGGGGAATCTTTCTCCAGCCCTGGCTGACGTCAATTGCCTAGGTGTGGTTGTCAATTTATGTGCAAACTTCCCTTCTTTGCTCCTTCAGTCCTTCAGACATCCTAAAACAGATCCCTGCACTAAATCTCTTCTGTCTGAAATACCTCAAGTGAACTCTGTTTCCAAGTCAGACCCTACCCATACAGAGCTTTGCACCTGGAATGGTCCTGAGAAACAGGCTCTCAAAGATGTGTTTTTTGAGTTTTGGCTCACCACCATGTTGGAGTTTGAATTGCAGGGAAGACCTCACTGCCAGCGGAAAATCTGATCCAGTAATGTATGGCATACCGTGTGTTAAGACTATTGGGTTGTTTTTGCGTGAAATGGCTATTGAGGACAAGGCGTAAAAGACCAAGTAGATATGCACTTGACACAGTGGTGATGATGATCAACAGGACAGGGCAATGGATCGGCTACTTTTTACTGCATTTGGGTGCTCGCAGAAAACGACAAGTTCAGGCTTTCACTTTGAAAGCCACGTCAGGGGATCAGAAAACTAGAGCTCTTCTGTGGCAGTCTTAAAGAAATATCTTATTTCTTGTGGCTACAGGGCATAACTGGCTGCAAACCAGGCCTCAAGTTTGTGCGAGTTGCAGAAACACAGTCTTGAATTCACAGCCATGCCCATTCTCTTAGGTGAAACCTATGGCACTGACTGGAAAGGAGTGAGATGCTGAGATTTGGAACGGGGATAGTTGGGTAGACAGACTCAAACAATCTGAGACTCTTCCACTCACAAATCCTTCGGCCTCCCTTGCAAGAGCAGCAGACTCCTTAGAGAAATGGCTAATTCCAAATCTGGGAAAGGAAAAGTAGAGGAAGAGCCTAGAACATCTCATGCCTAAGTAAGGAAGTGCTAACAAAATGATGGGGGCGTAGAAAAAGGACACAAAAGCCAACGTGGAGGGCACCAAATGAACAACATGCGCACGCACGAAAGATGTTATCAGGTTGTAACATACAGTGTGTGCACATGCATGTGTATGTGCTTCCTTAGAGTGCAGGTAAATACAAAAGGAAAGTTCGGCAAGCATTAATTGTTCAAGCAACTGCTGCTACAACTAGTGGATAAAAGTCTGATGAGGAGGGGCGCCTGGAGGGGCTCCGTTAGTTGAGCATCTGTCTTCAGCTCAGGTCATGATCCCAGGGTTCTGGGATTGAGCCCCATGTTGGGTTCCCTGCTCATTTAGGAGCCTGCTTCTAACCTCACCCTCTCCCTCTGGCTCTCCTCCCTACTCATGCCCTCTCTCTTTCAAATAAATAAATTAAATCTTTAAAAATTTTTTGATAAGAACTTAGATATTTATAGTCTCAAAGGATCTCCCATAAAAAAAGAATCGTTACAGTGGAGAAACCTGACAGACAAATCTCTGTCACAGGATTAATTTTTTAAAAAAGATTTTATTTATTTATTTGACAGAGAGAGACACACACAGTGAGATAGGGAACACAAGTGGGGGAGTGGGAGAGAGAGAAGCAGGCTTCCTGCCAAGCAGGGACCCCAATGCGGGGCTCGATCCCAGGACTCTGGGATCAGACACTTAACGACTGAGCCTCCCAAAGTATTAAAATTAACATCACCAGTAATGGTTCAAACTAACATCATCAATGATATGATACATCAAGGACAGAATATCACTTCTGTATTATTCCTGCCCAATTGCATAATCTCAACCAAATCCTGAGAAAACACCAGACCACCCCAAATTGAAGGCATTCTACAAAACCACTGTCCTGCACCATTTTTAAGATACAAAAGACAAAGACAGAGGAACTGTTCCAGATGAGAGGAGACTCAAGAACATGACAACCAAATACAAAAAGTGATCATTGATGGCATCCTGCACCTTTTTGTTTCCTCCTTATAAACAGTATTAGCGGAACAATTGGTGAAATATGAATGAAACCTAGATATTAATTATTCTATCATTTATTTCCTAATTTTAATAATTATACTGGTTATAAAAGAAAATGTCCTTATTTCAAGGAAACACACACTGAAATGTTTAGGGGTAAAGAATATAATATCTGCAGCTTGCTTCCAGTTGGCTCATTAAAAAAAAAATAGTTATGGAGATTCATTATTGAGAAAAACTGATTACCCAGAAAAATTGATAAAGCAGATGTGGCAAGATGTTAGCAGGTGGGAGTGAAAGTCATGTTGAAGTTCTTTCTACCATTCTTGCAAGTTCTAAGTCTTGAATTATTCAAAATTAAGGTCCCCTCTTCCCCCCAAAGTCACTCCTTTTCAATGGCAAATGCAATAATAGGATGTAGACAATGACCACCAAGGAATGTTAAAACTGCCACATGAATGGTCAACAGAGCGGTATTAATGGGTGAGTCAAAACGGGCCAGTCAGCCAATCCTGCCTGTGGATGAGACTGATGGGACGAGGCAGGATGCACACCATGCCCGTAGTTAAGTCTTCCTGGACAGGGAGGGGAGAATCTGAATGTAGTCAAGCCTCTAGCTCTGACTCCTAATTTACAAAAAATGTGAGAGAGATGAACAAACTGACACTATAAAGATGCTCCTTGGGGCACCCGGATGGCTCAGTGGGTTAAGGCCTCTGCCTTCAGCTCAGGTCATGGTCCCGGGGTCCTGGGATCGAGCCCCACATTGGGCTCTCTGCTTGGTGGGGAGCCTGCTTCCCTTCCTCCCTCTCTGCCTACTTGTGATCTCTGTCTGTCAAATAAATAAAATCTTAAAAAAAAAAAAAAGGATGCTCCTTGCTGAATCCAAAATACGGGATGGTCCATGGATAAATAATCCAGTTTTTTCAACTTTGTTTTTGAGGAGGAACTAGATTGCACCAAATTCAATCCATGAGCTCATTTGGATTTTGATTCAAACTTTTGTAAAAAGACAGCTTTTTTTAAAAATTTTTTTTAAAGAATTTATTTATCCATTTGACAGATCACAAGTAGGCAGAGAAGCAGGCAGAGAGAAGGGAGGAAGCAGGCTCCCCGCTGAGCAGAGAGCCCGATGCGGGGCTCGATCCCAGGACCCCAGGATCCCAGGGGATCATGACCCGAGCTGAAGGCAGAGGCTTTAACCCACTGAGCCACCCAGGCACCCCTGTAAAAAGACACCTTTAAGACAATCTGAGAAAATCATGTATGGACTGGGTTTAGATATTGTTAATCAACACTGTTAATGTGACAATTTCATGTAGGCTGTTCTTTTTTTAAAAAAAGGAATCCTTATCAAGGTGCCTGGATGGCTTAATCAGAAGAGCATGCATCTCTTGATCTTGGAGTTTTGAGTTTGAGCTGGATGTAGAGCTAACCTAAATAAAATTAAGAAAAAAAAAAAAGACATCCCTATCTGTTACCATGCACATTAAAATATGTGAGTGACGTATCTAGGACTTCTCTTAAAATAGTCTAAAGAAAGTGTGGGAGTGCCTGGGTGGCTCAGTTGGTTAAGCAGCTGCCTTTGGCTCAGCTCAGGTCATGATCCTGGGGTCCTGGGACTGAGCCCTGAAATATCGGGCTCTCTGCTAAGCAAGGAGGCTTCTCCCTCTCCCTCTGCCTGCTGCTCCCCCTGCTTGTGCTCTTTGGTTCAGGTCATGATCCCAGGGTCCTAGGCTGGAAGCCCACATCGGGCTCCCTGCTCAGCGGGTCCTTCTCTCCCCACACTTGTGCCCCCCCAATAAATAAATAAATAAATCTTTTTAAAAAGGGGGGGCACCTGGGTGGCTCAGTCAGTTAAGTATCTGACTCTTGATTTTCGCTTAGGTCATGTTCTCAGGGTTGTGTGATCAATCCCCACATCAGGGTCCACACTAGGCTTAAGATTCTCTCTCTCCCTTTCCCCACCCTCCCTAAAAAAAAAAAAAAAGGCTAAGAAAAAAATATAAAATAAAAATTGGTAAACTGTTGAAGCTAGGTTATATTAGGTAGAAGTTTGTTACACTAGTTGCTTTAACTATTTGTGTCCCCCAAAGTTCATATGATGAAGCACTCACCCTCTAATGATGGTGCTTGGAAATGGGGCCTTTGGGAGGTGATTAGGGTTAGATTAGGTAATGAGGGTGGGGCCCTGACAAAGGGAAAGAAAGATGATTTTTAAAAGAGCAAAATATAATAAAGGATTAGTATCCAAAATGTATAAAGAACTGATACAACTCAACAAATGGGCAGAAGACATGAACGGACATTTCTCCAAAGAAGACAAGATAGCCAACAGACACATGAAAAGATACTCAAAATCACTCATCAAGGAACTACAAATCAAAACCACAATGAGATACCATCTCATACCTGTCAGAAGGGCTAGAATGAGAACACAAGAAACAAGAGGTGTTGGTAAGGATGCAATTAGAAAAAGGAACTCTCTTGCATTGTTGGTGGGGATGCAAACTGGTGCAGCCACTGCAGAGAACAGGATGGAGCCCTCCAAAACTTAAAACTAGAACTATCCTATGACCCAGTGATCGCTACTGGGTATTTACCCAAAGAATACAAAAGCACTAATTTAAAGGGATATGTGCACATCTGTTTACAGTAGCATTATCTACAATAGTCAAATTATGAAAGCAACCCAAGCATCCATCAATACATGAATGGATACAGATGTGGTAAAAAATATATACAATGGAGGTGCCTGGGTGGCTAAGCAGGTTAAGCCTTCGGCTCAGGTCATGATTTCAGGATCCTGGGATGGAGCCCCGCATCGGGATCTCTACTCAGCAGGGAGCCTGCTTCCCCCCACTCTCTCTGCCTCTCTGCCTACTTGTGATCTCCATCAAATAAATAAGCAAAATCTTAAAAAAAAAATACATACAATGTAGTATTATTCAGCCATGAAAAACAAAATCTTGCCATTTGCAACAATGTGGATGGAACCAGAGTATAATGCTCAGTGAAGTCAGAGAAAGACAAATACCATACGATTTTACTCATATGTAGAATTTAAGAAACAAAACAAAGAAAAAACAAATGAGAAAAAGAAAAAAAAAAAAAAAGAAACAGGCTCTTATTTAAAGAACAACCGATGGTTACCAGAGGGGAGGTGGGTGGGAGGATGGATGAAATAGGTAAAGGGGATTAAGAGTACACTCACTCTGAACACTAAATGTATAGAACTGTTGAATCACTATATTGTACCCCTGAAACTACTCTAACACTGCATGTTAACTATACTGGAATTAAAATTAAAATCTTAATAAAAAAATAAATTCTTTTTTTAATTTTTCATTTATTTGACAGAGATCACAAGTAGGCAGAGAGGCAGGCAGAGAGAGAGGAAGGGAAGCAGGCTCCCTGCCAAGCAGAGAGCCTGATGCGGGGCTTGATCCCAGGACCCTGGGATCATGACCTGAGCCGAAGGCAGAGGCTTTAACCCACTGAACCACCCAGGTGCCCCTAACCTCAGGACTCAGATCCCTCAGGAATGATGGTTCAGGTGATCCCACCACCTGAGGGGCTGGTAGGGGGCAAAAGAACATGGAACAGGTAATAAGGAAAGAAGCTGTACAAATATCACTCATAGCCTTGGGAGGTGGTACAGAACAAGAACTGTAGCTATGTATATTCTATTCTATTCACTGCTTATTTCAGGTGGTATTACTCTCAAGATTTTATATTCAAGTTTTCTCCACATCCGACATGGAGTTCAAATTCACAACCCCGAGATCAAGAGTTGCATGCTCCCTCAACTGAGCCAGCCAGGGACCCGACCGTCTCCTTGCTTCTTTTATATACATGTATTTGTAGATATAAACCAATTTTTCTATTTTTCCATATTCGTATACACACACACACACACACAGTATCCAGATGAGATTTAAGTGAACTGGAGAAACATCAGGTTCACTTAGAAATGGACAGAATGATGGGATCACTGGATACGGTGTTAATGGTTTCTCTACAATTACTGGTTGATCCTTCAGTAACCTTAACTTTCCCCATTTTGCTATCAACCTTTTTAACACCAACTTTTTTTTTTCATTTGACTGAGTGTTGACCGGAACCCTGACCCACTTAGAGCTTAATTTCATGTTACCGAAGAGTTAGGTAAGTGACCGAGGCTCACCATACTTGTATTTCAGCTTCAGCCAGCTTCAGTGAAACTGCGAAAGATGATTATCAGACATCATCCAGACGCCACGCTGGAACCCAAGTGCTGAATCTGAAGACACCCCGGTCAGCAGCGTGCTGCAAGGACGTGCAGATGCATGTGCAGGTCGCACTCACATATTCTGGAGGTGAGAGCTGAATGAAACCTCACAGATCATCAGTCAGGCGATGGTTCCCCACTCAAGACTGCCTACTCAGTACTTCAAAATAATGTCCAGTGCTGGGTCCCACTCCAAATTAGAAACTCTGGGTCATGGAGGTCAAGGGCTGATTTTGACTCCAAGTTCCACAGGTGATCTGGCACTAGCTAACACACAGCCTCCCCGAACCCACACTGCCTAATGCCTACTTCTTTGCACTAATTTCAAGGTGTCCAACAGAAACTTTTCCCCTATTAACACTCTATTGCACCTACATGAACCCCAAAACACCCTTCTCCCTGGCACAATGGCCTACAAATTGTGTTTATCAAGCATTTATGCACTGGGCACTAAACTCTGCACTTGCATTTTAAGTTATTGATCACAACGACTTGACAGTTTCCATTTTGCAGATGAGGAAACAAATGCTTGTCCAAGGTAGGTGGTAGGAGCAGCATTCAAATCTGACAGCTTGACCCCAGGAACTCCATTCACAAAACCACTTGCAGGTTCACTCCACACAGCACCTTAAACAAACAAACAAACTGGGAGATGCCAGACACAGCAAGGCTGGGCTTTGGAAACTGCTCTGGGTTCCCAGCTCGCACGAGAATGGAAACAACCTGTTCTGAGCCTCCTCATTGGAAAAGACTGAGATCCTCAGTCCTCGGGCCAAATTGGGGTAGTTGCTAAGATTCTTTCCCCATGGTCAGCGTGCACAAACTATCCCAAACCCTTGCAACTTCAAAACAGAAGAGTAAATTAGTATTAGAAACTGCTACCAATGCAATATCCATTCTCCTCAATTCTTAGAAACAGAACCCCAGTGATATTTGGAGTGGTAAAGCAGTCAACTAAAATCCTGAAATTTTGTCTTTCTTGCAATAGTTACGTATTTATGTTCCAATTAAGACTTAAGGTGTTGGGTGGGGCTCCCAAAAAAGCCCCTTATAGAAAGCTGAGTAAGCTGGAAGGAGTGCTCCTTTTGCCCCACCCCAGTCCTTCCTCCTGCCTGGAATACAGGATTTGATGATTGGTGCTCTAGCAGTCACCTTGGACCATGAACGTCCGTGAGTATGAAAACCACAATCAGGATGGTTTAAAAAAAAAAAAAAAAAAAAAAAAAAAAAAGAACCCAGGTCCCTGTACAACATGCCAGCCTCCGAACTTTACTTGAGAAATAAACCATCTGTTTAAGTCACTTTGTTTGCTTTTTGTCTTATACGCAGCCAAACCTAATGCCGACCCACTGACAATTTTCAGGACCATTTCTCATGCTAAAAGAGAAATTCAAAGGAAAAATGATTTTTGGTCAAGGGACACTAGTCCACCACTCCTACACATGGGGGGACAAGTAAACAATCTTTAGGAAATAAACAATGGCTCTGCTGAAGACCAGCTGGACTGAATTGAGTATTGAAGCTATTCTGAATTTCATCCTCATGCTGTCATCCGTTTGCCAGCAACGAAATGGGTGCAGTGATAGGTTTTAGGCTACAGAGCAATAATGAGGGAAAGAGCCCACTTCTCTTCCCTTGCTTCCTGGCATCTATGTGCTGTTCCTCCCATACCGTGAAGCATAGCAATGCTGTTTTAGTTGCAAAACATTCCCCCTTATTAATCCTTGGAGGGAAACTCTATTCTCGAATGTTCCTGGTCTGGAACTGGCACTACCAAGAGCTGTATAGGTTCATCATTCCCAGGACATCTAATGACATCCCTAAAAGAAACATCACACATCTGATTGCTTCAAGGTTCCCAGGCTCCCTACTGTCCCAGCAAGCAGCACCGCGTCCTCATTAGGAATTGCCTGCACTCAAGCAGGGCCAAATCCATCTCCAGAGCCAGGCTGTTTCTTTTTGCCCCACAAAACCTATCAGCTAGGAGCCCAACTTCCATCTGGAATGTGCTCTTGGTTGGTTATAACTTAACTGTTTGGAATGTGCATGCCTGATGTTCTTGTGAGGAAATTCTACTTCCCGGACTAGAAGCACAAGAGAGAAATAGCTTCATTTCACAGTAGCATTTGTCAGTCCTACAGACTTTTAATTTTTACTAATAACGCAGAGGGCATTTTGTATAAAATAAATTTCAAATTCTTTACCTGATCAATTAAAAAAATGTTTATGAAAGGACACACTTATTACATATTTATAAAATGATTGCCTAGGAGAGAAATAACTAAGATAAAGCCAGAGGTACTACTATCCTGAAATTAAAAAATAATCCCTCGGGGCACCTGGGTGGCTCAGTGGGTTAAAGCCTCTACCTTCCGCTCAGGTCATGATCCCAGGGTCCTGGGATCCAGCCCCGCATCGGGCTCTCTGCTCCGTGGAGAGCCTGCTTCCTCCTCTCTCTCTGCCTGCCTCTCTGCCTACTTGTGATCTCTGTCAAATAAATAAAATCTTAAAAAAAAAATCTCTCAATTTAGAGCCAATGAAGAGTTAAAAGTTCCTTGATATATGCATATATATATATGCATAGACTCATCTTACGCAGATAATTACTCTAAATGGCAACAACATCTCCCATCCCACATGCTCTTCCTACAATGTGACCTTATTTCTTCCATCAAGGATAGAGAAGGTCCCATGTTCCCAGCCTCCTGAGTCTCAGTGGGTGTGTGGGGACTTTGACAGAATAAAAGTACCACAGAAGTGACACTATGTAACCTCTGAGTTCAGGTCACAGATGGTGATAGAAACTCCGCTTGGTTCTCCTCTGGTGGGGAGCCAACTGCCACCTAAGCAGCCCATCTACTCTGAAAATATCGTGAAGAGGACCCATGACCATGAACCCAACTGAGCTCCTAGCCAACAGCCAGAATCAGCTGCCAGTCACGAGTGATCAATCTTGGCCAGCCAACCTTATCAAACCTTCCCAAGATTGAAGCCCAGTTGACATCTGACCAAAATCAGAGGCACCCCCACAGGAGAACTGTCCAGATGAGCCCTTCCCCAAAATCATGACTCATAAAACTACCAACAAAATGGAGGGGTTGTTTTAAGTAAGTATGGAGTAATTTTTTAGGCAGCAACAGTAACCAGAACACCAACTATCTAGAGGAAAGTTGCCATAATAAAACTATCTTGTCTGGGTATGTTTTTTAAGCCTCCAAATTAAAGTAAGTAAAAACAAACTATGTACAAAAGAAATACTGTAAAACTCGGAAAAAGGGTGCCTAGGTGGCTCAGTTGGTTAAGCGACTGCCTTTGGCTCAGGTCAGGATCCCAGAATCCGAGGATCGAGCCCCGTGTCAGGCTCCCAGCTCCATAGGGAGTCTACTTCTCCCTCTGATCTTCACCCCTCTCATGCTTTCTTTCTCTCAAATAAAGAAAATCTTTAAAAAAAAAAAAAAATTAAAAAAAAAAAAATAAAAAAAACAGAAAAAGTTAAGATAATTTGCAAGTTAAGTTTACAGAAAGGGATATAACGTGGTGGTTGGAAGTCAGTGAACAGATGGGAGTGTGAAAAAGAGCAGAACTGAGACAGAGGAACATTCCTAGGGAACAGTGGTTTCTTTCCACTAAGTGGGAAATTCCTCAAGTAGAAGCAAGGTTCCTGGTTAAGTAAATGGAATGTTCCGTGATAAAAATGACTTTGCTACTCAAATCCACCTACCCACCCCACCCCAAATGTTTGTCCTTTAATTTTTTATTTATTTTTATTTTCCCTGAACAAGCACACAGTGGAGTCTAGTTTGGAAGGTGTGAGCAGGCTCTGACAGGCACATTCAGAGGGTGTGTCTGTGGTAAGAGGGCAGAAGACCATCCATGAGTCAGCAGAAAGGGACAGTGAAAGGAATAAAGACATTTGGTCAAACTTACCTGTGTTTATCTTGACCTCTACAGTCCTAAATACAGAACCAGCCAGTGTTCCATAGCCTGGCAGAAAAAGCCATGGCTGCCTCCATGTCTTGGGTGCTCACGTATTGGGAGCGTCTTCATGGTGCCAAGAGAACGGTTTAGTGCAAGACTTCAGCCTTGACAAAAGCTACAAGAGGTGCTCAGACAGAATACCACCATGTTTTATTTAAGTTTTTTATTTTCCTCCACACTGGCAAAAGTTCCGAGGGAGCTTAAAGTTTTGTAAACATTTTAACTATCCCTCTTTCCCCACCCCCCACTTTTGAATTTACAAAGCAAAGGAGAGCAGGAGTCCCAACTTTTAATGGTTCCCCATCTCCTCATGCTATTTGATCCAAAAACTATATACAAGTTTGTAGCAGTCTCTGTATAGTTATTGTACATGTTTGGGAGGGAGGGAGGCAAGAAGGGATAGGGCGAATGGAGATCCAAAAGAATAAAAATAGAAACCAAATATAATCAGCCAAAACCAAAATGCTCTCAGAGCAACTCCAGCCTTCTTCAGGCAATGATGACAGAAAGAAAAGGTGCTCTACCAGGAGCCACCGGAACCACAGCACTTCTCACACAGGGACGGATGGTCCAATGGCTCCAGACCAAAGTGTGACTGGCAATTCCAGGTGATGTTCTGTGGGGGTTGGGGGAGGCAGGAAGAGTACTGGTTTATAAATAGGGCTTGAATACATTTATAATTGAAGTGAAGGGGTATTAGGAGGCCATGATCAGAAGCCAGAACCAGGCTTCTCTCTCCCATTCTCTCCCATCCCCTCCATCCCACTGCATTCTCCTGTGTAGTGGTTTCCATGAATGAAGGTCTTAAAGATGGTTAGGTTTTGTATGTTTTCTTTTCAGAAAAGGCAAGCAACTTGCCATTCCAGAATCTTTAAACAAAACCTTTTGGGGCCACAGCAAGACACACACGCAATGCTCTGAGGAACCAGATGAAATTCCGGGCTTTTATCAGAAGCAAAAGTTTATCCCTATCCAAAATGAAATTATACAAATTCATACATATGGTAAAGATCCTAGCTGCCTCTTAAACGAGACAAATTTTCAGCAGAAAGGCCCAAAACAAACTGGTCCTAGTCCTCTGAAGTAAAAATATTTATGGGAAAAATCAGTTTTTGTAAGAAAGGAAAAATTAAAGAGTAAGTCCTTCTCCCAGGCCATAGGGTTTCCTTTGTTCAATCAGGTTGGAGAATGCCAGGGGAGAAGTCAGCTTGCTTGGAAGTCACTATCTAATGAAGAAAAAAATGAATCCTTTCTCCGAAAGGATGCTCAGAAAGAACAGGCGAGGGGTGTGCAACATCAAACCAATCCAATCTAAACTCCACCCCACTCAGGGCCTCTTTGATGCAATCCCAAAGTTAGCAGTGGCAATGCAGCCATCAGACTGGGGGCGCTCTGACTGTCTTGTTGGACATTCAAGTCACAGTCCATGGCATGGTGTTGCTGGCCAATGTCTGTTACCATTAACTCTCTTCATGATTGCACCAGTTAGACCCCTTACCCTTATGGGGGGTTAAAAAGAAGAACAACATAGAAGGGGAAAAAGTGACATAAGAAAGTAAATAGCTATTGGCAGATCCCAACATACTTTCTGGGACACAGTAGATGAAATCACGGCACAGTAAACAGGTGCTGCCCAAAATCAGCCTTGTTGGGGAGTAATCCCAACTGCCACCCCCAAGACACAGGGTCCGGTCCACTTATCTACAGTCTGAGATGCTCACCAACAAAAACAGTTTAAAGAATCTTGGACACAAAGGGCTAGAAGAAAAAGCCTGAGATGATCGGTTCTGTGATTTGTTGCAGAGTGATAAAGAGTAAATGGTGAGTAAGTGTTGTGTCCAAAGGTGGAGAATCCATGGTCAGCAGAAAGGAGAAGGAAGGCCAGTCCACTGGCAGGTGCTCAGTAGTCATCCAAAGTCTCGATTTCACCCATATTTAGTCGCTCTGATGAAGCATTGACTGAAAACCCTGCAGGGAAAAATTGGCAATGAGTGACCACATCCAGACAACCATGGGGCTCCAATTCCATACACTGGGCTGGAAGAGAAGTCTCTCGTGTTTTAGCATACCATAGATACACTAAAGAAAAGAAGGAAGGAATGATAAAGGTCAGAGAGCAGTATTCTGCTCTTCTAATGAGAGATTCTTCGTTTTTAGTTATTTCTTAGGGTTCTGGTATAATTTAAGAAGAGAGAGGGAAAAAAGAATTCCAAACTAGTGTGTTAGAGATTCCTGAGAAGAATCTGGGCTGTGAGTGCATGTTAAGGCCAAGTGAGGCTGGCTAGCGGGGAAAGTTCATTTGGGAGGTGAATCTTAACAGAGATGGGGACAGGCGAGGGCAGGAATAACACATACCAAATACTCTGTAACTACCTGACCAGATGACTGTGAAATCTAAGTGGGAGTAACACTACTTCAGTCCCCCTCACTACTGGGACTACCTCCCCACGCCCCCCACCCCGGGTTAAAAACCTTTTCTAAGTTTCAGCCAAAAGCTTTTGCTATTCGAGGGCAGAAGGTTTCAGGGAAGATCCTCACAGCCCTCAGATGTTTTCTCACAGGGTAGACTGCACAAAAAGATTAAAGTACTTTGTTCAACTCAACCTATTGTAAGTAGACTTGCAAAAGGAAAGGATTTCAGTTAGCCATACTGATAAACTAAAATGGAATCTGGTTTAGAGAAAGCAGGTTTAGCACCCCCACTGAAGGCAAGAGCAGTAATCACAAACACTACTAACGTTCTGAAAACAATCCCATCAGCCCCATGTATGCAATTTTTCCATTAACTCCATAATCAAAGATTGATAAAAAGTATTAACAGGGCTTTCTTGGAATGAGGAAAAAAAGCTTTCAGTTCACCCACCCTGAACAAAATCTCAAACTGTTTCAACTGCTACTTGAATATCAAAAAAGTAAACAGGCAATGCTCTCCTATCTAAAAGCAGTTAATATTACTTGTATTCTGTCCCCTCTTTTTGTTCTTTAATGTTCAAGTTTTCAAACAAAGACACATTTTAAATGTACCAATAATAAAAAAGTCTTACATAATAAAAATAGCTTAATTATATTATATTCTTGACTCAAAATGTCATGATTTGAAAACATAAACATGACTATTTATTAACCAAGGAAGCTGTGGTTCAAGCTGCTTACAAGGCCTCAGACGAGGAGAGGCCAGGGCTCCAAACCCCAGCCTCAGCTCTGCCCATCAACAGTACTGCCACAACCCACAAAACCTTTTCCCTTGAAAATAACAAAAGGCTTAGTGTCCCCTATTTGTAAATAACAATTTAATTAGGTAAGTATTAAAACTTAAAGACCAAACAGCCCATGAAATGAGCTATTACTCTATTCTGAAGCAGGGTTTTGACTTCTCTCTCAGGAATAGATGAACTATGATAAAAACGAGCTATATGTGATAAAAGCAGAAATGTAATAAACACACACACAGGAGGCACCTGGGTAGCTCAGTTGGTTAAGAATCTGCCTTCTGCTCAGGTCACGAACCCAGGATCTTGGGACTGAGCCCCAGGCTCCCTGCTCAGCAAAATCTGCTTCTCCCTCGCCCTCTTGCTCCTCCCTGGCTGCTCATGCTCTCAAAAATAAGTAAAACCTTAAACACACACACACACACACATTTAATTTTAATCATGGAAAGACAGGAAAACACCAGCAGCCTGGGGCCAAAAAAAAGGAAAAAAGGTACTTCATGACTACAGTATGTTGCTTACTGGGCTAAGTTTTTAGCAGACATAGTCTCAATGACCGGTCATAAAACCCAGAAAGGTAGGCACATTTACTCCACATCTGACAGAAGGGAAAGCTCTGGGATACCACAAAGTCCAAAGCAATACAAAGGAGGACTTAAGCCCACTCTGCCTGGCTCTAAAGACTACATTCTGTTAGGATCAGAACCGACTACAACTCACTTGCATGATTTCTTAAGGTTGAGAGACTATAAAGTATGACTGGGGAAAATGCCATTGTGTGTGGACTATTATCATATCCAAGTAACAGATACTGGTTCACAAGGGCACCCTCGTAGTTCTAAAAACTAAAGAAGACACAGCACAATGGAGGTGATGGATCACTGAAACGAGCCTGGGCCTTGCTAATGGTCTGTTCTAGACGCAAAGTTCTCCCTTGATCAGTGACTACTTTCTCAATGGATGCTTCTGGATCAAATTAGAACTGTCTCATTCTGTGCACGGTGAACTGTGACTGATGGACATTTACTAATTTTTCTCAATCTGTAAATCAACTAAAAATAGTAATAAGTGGAAATGAGTAGGTAAGGGGCAGAAGTTAGTAATTATCAGGGGCACCTGGGTGGCTCAGTGGGTTAAAGCCTCTGCCTTCGGCTCAGGTCATGATCTCAGGGTCCTGGGATTGAGGCCTGCATCGGGCTTTCTGCTCAGCGGGGAGCCTGCTTCCCTCTCTCTCTGCCTGCCTCTCTGCCTACTTGTGATCTCTATCTGTCAAATAAATAAATAAATAAAATCTTTAAAAAGAAAAAAAAAAAAGAAGTTAGTAATTATCAGAGGAATTTTCAGAGATTTAGTTTAGTAGAAATTTTCATTAAAAAGTCCATGCCTACACAAGAGAGCTTTCTCAACACTTTTGAACTTTTACTCCCCTTTCCCATTTATGCATTTTTTCTGCTCCTTCAACATACATAAATTCCTTAAACACTATTCCTAAAATAACCTCTCATTTCCCTGAAGAGTTTTTTTTTCTTTTTTAAAGATTTTATTTATTTATTTGACACAGAGAGACACAGCAAGAGAGGGAACACAAGCAGGGGGAGTGGGAGAGGAAGAAGCAGGCTTCCAGCTGAGCAGGGAGCCCGATTCGGGACTCGATCCCAGGATGCTGGGATCATGATCTGAGCCTAAGGCAGAGGCCCAAGGACTGAACCACCCAGGTGCCCCCTGAAGAGTGTTCCTTTCTTTCTGGTGTCTGCAACAGGGGTGGAGTCAGATTGAATATTTAATTCAAAGAGCTTCACACCTCACTTTCAGTGACAGCCTACCCTTCCAGTGTCACAGCTGAAGAGCAACAAGGGCTTCTTGGCTAGAACCCACACCGAGAATTTCAGGGACACTTGTAAATCTATATTCACCCACTTCTGTCAAAACTGGATAAAATGTTAGACTGTCTCATCTACTCTTAACATAAATTTCGGAGACAGGCAAAATAAACAAATAAATAAATAAATTTTATTTTTTAATACATTAATAAATAAAAAATTTAGAAGAATAAATTCTGCCTCAATTCTGAGGCAGAAGAAAACAGAATTTCACCAGATTGTTCTCTGTTCCCAAGCCAGCTTTCAGGCCCAGAGAGAGCGAGAGAGGGAACACAAGCTGGAGGAGTGGAAGAGGCAGAAACAGGCTCCCCCTGAGCCGGGAGCCCGATGCGGGGCTCGATCCCAGGACCCTGAGAACACGACCTGAGCTGAAGGCAGATGCCTAATGACTGAGCCATCCAGGTGCCCCCAAAGTTAGGTTTCTATTACTGACATTTTGTTTTCTCCAGAGTAGGAAACCCAGGAGGGAAAGCAGGGACCCTCCTGAGGGCAGGGGCAGGATGGCAATTTCCCCTTTTGCTGTGCTCTCTCCTCTTTCACGAGGGTATCTCCACTTGAAGTTTCATAGGCATTTCACACTGACCCACCCAACACACGTCAACTCCGTATCATCACCCCATAAGCCTGTTCCATTTTCCAGGGCTCATCCTTTAAGCAAATGGAAACACCACCCATCCTGCTGTCCAAACCGTTCCATTCTCCTTGCCCTGCCAATTCAGTCCCCTAAGTTTCTGAACCCCATCTAACTCCTCTCCATCTCTACTGCCCAAATCCCTGTTCTCTAGGCCACCAGGATCTTTTACCTGGTCTATATACTTCAGCCTCCTAACCACTCTGCCTCCTGCCTGGGCCAACATCCCAACCTGCCCTCTTCGCCAATATAATCATTCTACTCCGGACAGCATGGTTTTTAATACTTTACATTCATAAACAGAGATCATTTTAATTTCATCATTGTCTGTGAAGCTGTTAGGCCAATTGAAGAAACACAAACAGCCTGCATCTGCTTTGCCTAGACTGTTTATTATTCCAGAAATACCACTGTCTGTCCTTCCCGCCAGTCTTTCAAAGCCCCAATTCTGGTGTCACCATTTCCATGAAGCTGTGTGAAGACTCTGGTTCTCAATGCGAGACTAGAATAGTTGTGGCTAACAGAAGAGTGGAAAGAAAACAGGCCTCCTCTGAAATCCCAGCCCCACTGCTGAACAGCTGTGTTGGAAACTTTGGAAAATGTTCTAAATCCTCAGGGCTTTGGTTTACTCTTTGGTAAACTGAAACATGATCTCATAATGCAGAGTGACTCTGAAAATCATAAGTATATATACACATATATAATGGATATCAGCAAGTATTAGTTGTTTTAATACCTGACTGGATTTATGGTCAGTTTCTATACAAATCAGCATTTAAATTTTTTACAACTTTTCCTTTTCTCCATTAGCATTATTTTCCAATTAAACTGAAAGACCTTCTAGGGAAAATTGCATTATATCTGAAACAACTCTTCAAAGTTTAAAGCACCACACAATATAAGTCATTACTTTTCTTGTTCCCTACAGCATATGGAGCATCGCTCTTGCACTGATGTGCCCAGTAAGTATTACTTATTTAAGTGGTTTTAAAAATTAATTTTGTATAAGAAATATTTCCCTTTATGAAAAACATTCCCCCAGGAGACTCACATGTAACACTGCTATAACCTGCACCCCTCTAACACCCAGCTGAGACTTTAGGCTTTGCTCACCTAATAAACTGGGATCTGCTCGGACCATCTTCTGTTTTTTCTTCTTCTTGCCACTTTGTACAGCCTCAAAATTGGATTGTTGGTTGTTGCTCTGATTGGTCTGAAATACTGAATGGAGTGCACTGTGGTTCATTCCCCACACAGAGTCCTGTGAGATAAGATGTTACAACTGAGGTTACACAGAGGATGCAAGTGTGGCCCACTCTAAGAAAATGATTGATTGGCCCTCACCTTACCAAGTATGAGATTAAAAACAGAAGTCCCACCATGGATTCTGGTAATAATGAAACCATGAAGAGTCCCCTGAGCCACCCTTTCCCTTCACTTAGATTCAGATATCACATTTAAGCTCTGGGCCTCCAAAAGGCCCATCCTGGTAGCTCCAGGTTTTCATCCCAGTGGCGACACAGCTGTCAAAACCTCTCTGGTAGGGGCGCCTGGGTGGCTCAATGGGTTAAGGCCTCTGCCTTCGGCTCAGGTCATGGTCCCAGGATCCTGGGACCGAGCCCCGCATCGGGCTCTCTGCTTGGCAGGGAGCCTGCTTCCTCCTCTCTCTGCCTGATTGTGATCTGTCTGTCAAATAAATAAATAAAATCTTAAAAACAACAACAACAACAACAACAAAAACCAAACCTCTCTGGTATACACAGAGTCCATACCATCCACTAGGAAATTAGATATACAGCAAATAATCACAAACAGACCTTTGAACTCCAGCAATCCACACCCCTCACCTACCAAAGCATATGGTTCCTTTGTCTCTGAGCCCCACGACAGAAAGGACAGGATGCAGACTAGCTGGCAGCATGTTACCAAACAAAATCACAATCATGTACTTTATTCCTGTTGGCAATCCTAGAAGAGATCTGGTCCCCAAATATCCATACACTTTCTACCAACTGGTTCAACTATGAAACAGTCTACCAGCCATTCACACTTACCTGCTATTCTTATTAGAGCAATTCATTTTAAACTGAGATCCAATTCAATGAGCTGGTTGAAGGCACAGGTAGTGGCAGTGGGGGATGAGGAGGAAGAGTAGAGAAAGCACTGTGGAAGGACGAGGCTGGCTACATGTACATGTGCATGCACAGTGGGCTCCAATTTCCAATTTCAGCACACGGAGCAGTCATTTCACAAACGTAAAGAACTTTCTATATTGCTATACAATGTCTTCCCTTCTGATTCTTTATTTTTCCTAGTGCTGTTTCTATTGACATCTTTCACTTAATCCCAATTAGTCCATCTTTCCAAATGGATTTTAAATGCCATGTACTTCGCTGTATCTTTTATATCCCCAGAAATGACTGATATAACAAAAATTATCTCTAGCAGAATTATAGAACTATAGGATATAAATCATCTTAAACCCTTTGTGAGCCTTGCCACTTCATCTTTCAGAAAACTTGTACAAATGATCCTCATTATTCACAGATTCCATATTTGCAAATTCATTTACTGGGTGTAATTTAGATGTAACCCCAAAATCAAAACTTGTAATGCATTTATGGCTTTCCTGAACACCCAGCTGTGAAAATGTGAGTTGCCTAAGGAACACATTCTCAGCTGAGGTGGAACAGGGGAGTATTCTGCCTTCTTGTCTCAGTTCTCATACAGTAAACGAGCATCTTTTTCAGTCTCTGTAGTGTCCTGATGTTCACATTTTATGCTTGTTGGTGTTGTCACTGTTTAAAATGGCCCCCAAGAGGGGCGCCTAGGTGGCTCGGTCAGTTAAGCATCTGTTTTTGGCTCAGGTCATGATCTCAGGGTCCTGGGATCAAGCCCTGAGTTGGGCTCCCTGCTCAGAGGGGAGTCTGCTTCTCCCTCTGCCTCACCCCTGCTCTCTCTCTGTCTCGTGCGTAAGCTCTCTCTAATAAATAAACAAAATCTAAAAAATAAAATGGTTCCCAAGTATTAAGTGTTGTCTGGTGTTCCAAAAAGGTTGTAACATGCCTTAGGGAGAAAATGCATGTGCTAGATAAGTTTCACTCAGGGGTCGGCTCTAGTGCTGCTGGCCATGAGTTCAATGTTAAGGAATCAACAATATATTAAATAAGGCATCTTAAAGAGAAACACGCATAAAACAAAGTAATATATTAACCAGCTGACAAAAATGTTGTGATCAGAGGTTCCAGAAATCTAACTGGGTGTTTTCCCTGAAGCAATAGTTCGGCATTCGCTAATTCAGCTGTAGTGATGACTTTACAAAACATAACTACCACAAATAATGAGAACTGATGGTACTGTTCACTGTCCATCAACAACATATGACATGTGTGGCATGCTATGGTATGGTCAATACTGGGTACAGTGCATCCTGAGCACTGGAGATTTAACATTTGTAGGTGTTAACTTTTCAAAAAAATGTATGGGTCTGTGACAAGTTGAAATTTGCAATCTGACTGAGGCACATACACGAACCAAGGAAAATGCAACTAGTATGCCTAACAGAGAATGATTATGTTTGCTGATTTGGGAAATTCACAAAGGTCTCTGGACCTGCCATTTGAAAATATCAGATCTACCACATTTTAAGAAGCTACGGTCATCTGATGTACAAAAATGGTATCTTTTGTTTTAATTTCATTTCTTTGGCCGCTTAGTACTGCAAGGTATTACTACGCACTCGCAGGGGCACGGTGCCAACCACTGCCTCGTACCTGCTGCTGCTGCTGCTGCTGCTGCCGCTGGCTGGCTTTCTGTTTGGCACGGCGCTCGAGGAACTGCTTGGCAAACTCCTTGGCCTCAGAGGTATCTCCTAAATAGGCCCTAATATAATCATGGACCTCATAAGGAGATTCTACTTCTTTCAGGAAAGAAACAAAAGTAGGAACTGCAATGTGAGAGGGGAGAAGACATAAAGAATAACAATGAAATATCACATGCAAAGAATCAGTGTCAGTTTTTTATACACTGTCACACCTACTGCCGACTGTACTGATGCAAATGGGGAAGGTATGCAGCTACTGTGTTAAATACTCTTTAATCTACTCTGCAGGGCGGGGTGGGGGGAAGAAGCACTGTCATTGTAATGCCCCAAATTACCTCAAGTAGCACAGAGTCAAAGATACATAACGCATGTTTAGTTTCACTAAATGTTATGTTGGTAAAAACCATATGTTACGTTGAGACTAGAACAACTGCTTGTCTAAGACTTATCTGGAAATTCATTCTTTCTTTCCTTAAATTCAGTCATTATTTATTAAATGCCATGAGGTGTGTTAGGCACCATGACAGATACTAACAATACAGCCATGCCCTCCGGGAACTTTCACTTCACTGAGCTAATGTTCAGAGAGGAATCAAGTGGATCGTGCAAGCAGTGTGGTGCAGCAGAAAAAGCACAAGTATCGGAATTAGACAGACATGGGTTAAAATCCTGACTCTGAAATTTGCTCGCTGTGTGACCTTGATGAGTTATTTAACCATTCTGAGCCTCTGTTTCCTAATTTATAAAATGGGGATAAGAGCACCTACATTGTAAAGGCATCTTATGAAGTTACTGTAAAAATTAAAGAACTGGAGTAACATATGCTAACTGCCAGAAAGCGCCTAGCACACAATAGGTGCTTAATGAATGGTAGCTGGCCATTATTTACTATTATTTATTATATTTCCCCTGGCTCTTTCAGACCATATGATATTGTTATAATGCTGCAAAGGAACTCTTCTATTCCTCTACTATTCCATTTTGAAAAGATCCTTGGTTTTAGTTAAGACACTGTAGGTGGATGAATTCAAATTAGCCTATCAGTTATAGGAAATCTGGATCTTCCACACTAAGCTTAATGGTCTCTAGTTCAAACATTTGGGGTCAGGGCAGGGATTCACTTCCATCTAAGGCAGGGAATTCTCTTTGTGATCAAGTAATAATTAGCAAGTTTTTCTTCAAATTGTGCTGAAACCTTTTCACTTCCACTCACTGGTCCTAGTTTCATTGTGCATAAAATAAGTCTACTTGCTCCGGCACATGATTCCCACCCGCCCCCAAAGGCAGGATGGGAACGATCTCACATCACCTCAGCCTTCTCTTGTCCAGGATGACCTCTGTCTCCACCATGAGTTACCTTTCTTTGGACTTGGCCTGGCTGGCAAGATCCCCCATAAAATGACCTGTATGGAACTATGAACTCCTCTGTCCTGAACATTATTAAGATAGCCTGAGACACCAGACACCATTTACGTTTTGGCAACCACTGAGAACCTATTTGAACGCAATATTACAGGACTTTTCTCACAAGTAGTACTTATAATACTATTGAAGGGTCAAGTTCTTATGGTAGATACAGGATTTGACCTCCATTAGCTTTTACGTCCTCAGTTTTGGCCCATTGTTCCATTTTGTCAACCTCTTTGTGGGACCTGCTCTGCCATTTCACATGCTGGGTTTCCCTCCCCAATTCTTACCATCCAAGTTATTTGCCGTATTAAGGGCATGAAGCATCTGTTCACACCACTGGGTAAATCCATCTTGGGCTTTATTTACTCCCTGAAAGAGCTTCAGCAACTTTTCTTCTTCTTCTACTTTCTTATTCTGCCGGTTAGACACACCTACAGATTTACTAAAGCAAAACAATAGGGCGATATTATATTCCCAGAAACTGTTACTATATGATTATACTACAACACCATAAACAGATAATGTCTTGGCAACACTGGATGGCTGTCCAGTTATCCAATGCTTGGGTCAAAATACGAATTAAAAAATAAATAAATAAAACCTTCAAATATTTGGATTGGGGACGGGGAACTCAATACCCTCTTACAATCTAGCCTCAACTAATACATTCTCAAATTTGTGAAGACAGGGCTTCTTGCCAGAGATATGATTAAATTCTTCCTATGTGCCCTTTGGTGAGTTTTTAAATTTTGCTAAGCCTCAGTTTACTCATCTGTAAAATGGTACTAGTACTTCTTTGGGTTATCACAAGGAATAAAAATACTGTATGCAAAATAAAAAAATTAAAAAAAAAAATACTGTATGCAAAAGCCTAGAGCACAGTGCCTGGCAAGGATTGCTCAGTAAGCTGACAGTTATTTATTGAGTCCTATTCTTAATACTTTAGACCCTCAAACAAGAAGAAACGATCTGACAACGCTACCATTTATTAAGTAGTTACTATGTGCCAGGCACTTCACTAACTACTTCGTGTGCATTCATTTAATCTGTACAACTACACCCATGAAGTCATCATTATCTTCATTTTACAGATGAGGGAACTGAGGCTCAAAGAGGTTCCCTCTTGTCCAAGGTCACACAGGTCACACAGCTAATAAGTGGCAGTGCTGGGAACTGAGTTCACATATTTATCATTAAAACCCATGTTCATTCATTAACACTGCATACTGAAGAAAGAAAAGACAAAGGTGAAGTGTAACTAATTTATCATAAAAAATAGGTTTAAGGTCATTAGAGAGGTATTTATAATACTCACTATAGTCTAGCTAACTTAAAAATATAAATTTATAAAGAAAAATACTAAGATTTAGAAAGTATCTTGGAGAAATGTTCAAAAACAAAAATATACTATTCCTAATATTTATTAAGTGGTTACCATGTGACAGGCAATGGACTAAGTGCCCAGCAGTACAAAGAGCCCCTAGTGATGGCACAGATATGTTTCCATGGGGAAGAAAACAATCACCAAACTACAACCTCCCATGCTTAGACACAGTGAAAATAGGCAAAAACTAAATAACTATCTTTTCCTCCCACCCAATATCTCACTCCCCACATGCCCCGTCCTCCAACCCTCCAAGAAGCATAGGTTTGATCATTTGAGCCCTACCTGAGACTGGTGTTGTTTTTATTTTTATTTGTAGAATTCCTAGGTCCCACCTCTTTCACTGCATCATCCCAGAATCCCATGTTGGAGTTTTTAGTGTCAGCATTACTCCAGATACTACTGACTAGGTCAGATGCCCACTGGTTAGGGGGACCAGTATTTATAGAGCCCCAAACAGAATTCCCAATGCTGGTGTGCAGGTTGGAATGCTGTTAAAGAGAGAAATGACTCAGTTAACAATACTGAAAAGAGAAAAAGAGAGTCCACCAAAGTCAGAAAAGAGAACTTCTTACACCAATCCATATAGTGAGTGCTTAGGAAGATGCACCCACCGTATTATTCCGGGCTCTGTTTGGTTGCTGGTGCTGCTGCTGCTGCTGCTTCTGCATCTGCCTAGCTTCTTCCTGCTGGATCTCCAGGAGAGACTTCGCAGTGCCTGCAGGTTTGCTGACATTCCCCCAGCCAGAGAGCTTCTGCTGTTGCTGCTGCTGCTGCTGCTGGAGAGCTTTCATCAGTTCCCTCTGCTGGCGCCTTTGCTATTGCACAACAATAGGAGCTGGCTTAAGATTCTGGTTTTCAAAAGCATTAGTTACTCCTGTCTGGTATAGTAAATGGAATGCAAATATATAAAAGCTACACAAAAATAAAACACTCTGCAGGGTTAGCCACTTTGCTGCAAATAAGGATGTCAACTGCCAGAAGTACTAAAAGGAAACTAAAAAGATCAAACACAAAATTACTTTTTAAAAATTAAGTAGGACTTTGGGTTAGGCATAGAAATGAAATATATATGAATTTCCTAAAGCCCTACCAAAATGACAGGAAAAAAGAAATTACACACACACACACACACACACACACACTGTAAAAAAGATACACCCGTAAGGACAAAAGGAATAGAATAGATCCTAAAAGCTGAAAAGTAGACAAATATTGATACCCAATGGATACCAGTAAGTTGAAACCTAAGTAAAAGAAGCTCAGAAAGAGGCCAATTCTTCTAGAAACTCTGTAATTAGAAGAATGGGTAATAGAGGACAAACTGCCCTAAAGTCTAAAAGTAGGGGAAGACCCCAGACTGCCTCTGCAACCCGATGCAGTTGGGCAGCTATCTCTTCCTCTCCCTAGCAGGAAACTCAAACATTCCTCTTTAGAGAGACTGAGCCAGACTGGTGATCATTCTGTGGGAATGCTGAACCCCCAGCACAGAAGAATACACCTACAGATGTGAAAAGATGGGAGGACTCCCCAACGTAACAGCCCTTCCAGAGACCATTACAGCGAAGCCCATCAAGGTGTTGTATATACAGAACCTCTAATCCTATATATGAACAAACAGCCCAGGATCAACAAACATTTGATCTGAACTTCTAAGATGAAAGCCAAAGACCAAATTAAAAAAACTGAAAAAAGAAACAAGAGAAGGGAAAATGGTGACTAGCTTTCAAAAAAAAATATTAGTAAGTAGGGGCACCTGGGTGGCTCAGTGGGTTAAGCCTCTGCCTTTGGCGCAGGTCATGATCTCAGGGTCCTGGGATTGAGCCCCTCATCGGGCTCTCTGCTCAGTGGGGAGCCTGCTTCCCCCTCTCTCTGCCTGTCTCTCTGCCTATTTGTGATCTCTGTCAAATAAATAAATAAAATCTTTTTTAAAAAATTAGTAATTTTAGAGAGGTAAGATGTGAATTCAATGAAAAAGTAAAAGGCGATACAAAGAAACACTAACAAACTAAAGACTCAGAGAAATTTCAAATAAGATCACATACATTACAGTTCAATAGAGAAATTAAAACATAAGATTGAGGAAATGCTTCCAGCAAAAAAGGTAAAAAGAAAAAAAAAAGTAAAATGACAAAGATTAAAAATAGGAGAAAGCATGAAAAAAATAAAAATTAATCCAGGAGGGCATCATGCATATGGCAGTAATTTGAGAAAACAGAACAGCTGTGCAGCAAACTAAGACCATCCAGACTTTAACAGGTTAGGCAGTCATGGAAACGGTACTTCCAGGAAAAGAATGAAACACAATAATTTTAGGTTTCCCTACATGAGAAATATCTACTGAGTAGCATTTTCTACCTTTTGAAGAGTGTAGGAAAAACCTAACAGTTCAGAGAGAATCTAATGAAAATACAATGAGGTGATCATTCATTTTAAAAAGATTTATTTATTAGAGAGAGCGAGAGCGAGAGAGTACACGCTCCAGCGAGCACCTGCAGGGGGAGCAGCAGGCAGAGGGAGAGGGAGAAGCAGACTCCCCGCTGAGCAGGGAAGTCCTGCACAGGGCTCTATCCCAGGACCCGGGGATCATGACCTGAGCTAAGGGCACACAAGTGACTGAGCGACCCAGGCCCCCTGAGGTGATCATTCCCTCTGACAAACATGAACCAGACAACACCGGGATTCCAACTCATGACCACTAGTATGTTTTTCAAACAGCGGACACCAGAAATATCGGAACAATTTTTAGTCTTGAAAGGAGCAGATATACCCTGCTCTGCATCTACTTGTTGATAATCTTTTAGAAAAGAAATGATTTCAGAGAAAGTGGTCTTTTTAGAGGGTGGGAAATAAGGTGATTAAGGTGAAGAAACAGTATCACTCACTGGTAAGGTCCAGCACACCACACGGTGAATATGTACAGACAACTCCCCCTTCTGTTTGTGTAACCATGACCTTCAGTGAACCACACCACCCAGACCCAAAAATGACAACCTGCATTCTCTAAAAAACTGACTGCTCTGCCTCAACTCACAGCCACATAACACACTTTCTGCAAGATTCTGCTACGTCATGAAATCTTTTCAAGACACCTTCCCAGATCACACTTACCTAAAGCTAGACAATCAATCACTACCAACAATTTTTATCCATCTCCCCTCAACCCGAGGGCACACTTTATAAAAGCAGAGAATTTCGTGTCTTAGACTCAGCCATATCCTCTGACCGTAATTGAGCAGATGTCAGCAAGTATGTGATGGATAGATGGACAGATGAATTAATATGGTACCTTATTGGCATGCTGAACCAAACCATTTTATTTATTCATTTCTGTCAACAACTGTATTCTTCCTTTCCCCCCTTTATTCCACTCTTTTATATCCTTCTTATCCTAATGATAAGCTACAGGATATAGACTTACAAGCAGAGAGACTTTATTTCTGCCAGAAAACCCAATATCCTTAAAGGAAAAAAAATGTATTTGGCATTCTAAGAATCAAATTTATAAGAAGGATATCTGCATAAAAACCAAAATTCTGAAAAACCCATAATACTTTTACTTATGAGCTACTTCCTCAAGAGCTACAACAAAATGTTTAAGGTAAATGAACATTCATGTTACCTAATCTTAATGTTATTCCTATTATACGCTAAAGAGTTTAATAATGAAATCCAATTCAGATACAGAGCAATTCTGACAATAACCATGATCTTTACTAACCCTCACCCACAATGTACACCAACCGTTCTGGAAGACTGTTTTACGAGAGCACTTTTACTTTTAAAATTTACCTCTTCTCGAAGCTGCCGTTCTCGTTCCTCTTCTAGTTTTTGGATTTCAGCCAATGACAGTGTTGCCTGGGACTGACAAGCGGTTGTACTGGACTGCTGGCCCCATGTAGAAGAAGAGGGAAGCTAACAAAAAAGGAAGACAGAAGAGCTTGTAAGGAAATGTGCTCAGGAAATAGAGGCAATACTGCACATTTATGTACAGGCAGAACATTCATGTTTCCTTCAATTCCGCTGACAACATTAAAATTTTCTCCTGCAATCCTTTGCATTTTAGAATTCTCCCAGTTTGTTTTTAAAACTTTTTTGTCACTAGAGGCACCTGGGTGGCTGTTGCTGGTTGGTTAAGTGTCTGCCTTTGGCCCAGGTCATGATCCCAGGGTCCTGGGATCAAGCCCCACATCAGGCTCCCTGCTCAGAGGGAGCCTGCTTCTCCCTCTCCCTCTGCTCCTCCTACCTGCTTGTACTCTCACTGTCTCTCAAGTAAATAAATAAAATCTTAAAAGAAATAAAATAAAATTTTTAGGGCACCTAGGTAGTTCAGTTGGTTAAACATCTGCCTTCAGCTCAGGTCATGATCCCAGGGTCCTGGGATGGAGTCCCACATTGGGCTCTCTGCTCAGCGGGGAGTCTGCATTCTCCCTCTGCCCCTCCCCTCACTTGTGTTCGACCTCTCTCTCTCAAATAAATAAATAAATCTTTTTAAAAAAATAAATGAATAAATAAACAATTTTTTGGTTACTCTCCCAAACCTAAGATTATTTTAGAACTTAAAATACACACAATATGGGGCGCCTGGGTGGCTCAGGGAGTTAAGCCTCTGTCTTCCACTTAGGTCATGATCTCAGGGTCCTGGGATCAAGCCCTGCATCGGGCTCTCTGCTCAGCAGGGGTCCTGCTTCCCCCTCTCTCTCTCCCTGCCTCTCTGCCTACTTGTAATCTCTCTCTGTCAAATAAATAAATAAAATATTTAAATATATATATATATAATATATACATACACAATACACTTTTATTTGATCTACCATTTTGGGATTACAAATTTGTTACATCCAGCACCGCCACATACAGCAATATGCAGACATAAAGAGAAAGAAGTAAACAGAAGAATCATTAAATTCTTAATCCAGGGAGGCAATAAAGGACATGATATGCTCCTTTCTAGTGAAAGGCTAAAGGATAAGATTTCTGAAGGCAAAGTCAAGGTGGGGAACTAATGGAAGATGCCAGGCATAGTTCTTAATCAGTCTTTTATGAAAAAGAGTCACTGGGGGCGCCTGGTTGGCTCAGTGGATTAAGCCTCTGCCTTTGGCGCAGGTCATGATCCCAGGGTCCTGGGATCAAGCCCCGAATCTGGCTCTCTGCTCAGCAGGGAGCCTGCTTCCTCCTCTCTCTCTGCCTGCCTCTATGCCTACTTGTGATCTGTTTGTCAAATAAATAAATAAAATCTTAAAAAAAAAAAAAAAAAAAGGAGTCACTGTTCACCGGGCTGTAGCTTCTAGTCATGAGGACTAAGCTGTTTTTAATCAATAATTTCTATTTTTTTCTACCCTTTAAAATTATCGACTAAAATAAAGTATAAATATTTGGGTCCTGAATACTTTTATGTTCTCAAATGCCTGATTATTCTAATGGAATCTCTTGGGTCTTTCAGGCCAGAAAAAGATACACTTTATTTCTGAAACATCCTGTGGCCCATACAAAAATAACAAACCCAAATCTAACACAACTTGAAATATGTTTAATAAAAAAAAAACCAAAAACGAACATGGATCAAACAAAATGCCAAAGAAGCCCAAAGAAGAATGGCTCTACAGCTGAAATCCCTAAACCTAGAGCGGACTGGATAAGGGCACAGTTTAAACTGTCACTGATACTACCAAATGACTACTGATGTTATCTTCAGCACTACAGAACATCAATCCTTAACATCTGGGGGCTAATACAATAAGCAGTAGGTGCATTTCTCTCAAAATGCACCCCGGCTGTAATGGGGGAGAGGTGAGAAGGGAAGCTGAGAGAGAAAGACTGGGGACTAGGTAGGCAAAGTTGAGCATAAATGAATTCATATTATCCAAAGGAAATGACACACTGGAAGGCGCTGTCAAGATCAAATAAGGCGGCAGATCTCAAACCTGGAAGCATCACCTGGGAGGACCTGTAAAAACATATGTGTGCTGGCCCCTCACTCAGTGAATCAGAAGATCCAAAGGTGAGGCCAGAGAATTTGTACACTTTTTAATTCTGACACAGACATTCAGCCAGGAGCTCCCAATGTTGTCTAAAGGCCCAGTAGATGTCTCATCCTAGACTACCCCAGGAAACAACCCCCAGTCCTCTTCAGAACCTCAGTCAGCAGCAGGAAGAGATGCACCCCCCTGAAAATGACTCCTTCCCCTTTCAGGCACCTCAGAGATCTTTTCCACTGCTATGCCAAAATATACTTCACTGTACTCTATGCTCATGACTCACAGGACTGCTCTTTGGAATAATGCAGAACAAATCTGTTTTCCTCACGTGACAGACAAATGTCTGTAGATAGCTATCATTTTCCTTAAGTCTTATTTGTACATAGAAAATAATATCCCATCATTCCATAAATACTGCCTCAGGACATTTTCCAATTCAACCAACATCCTGTACTGCCCAGAAAACTGCAGTTTACCAATCATACTTTTCAGAACTCACTTCCAAGTCAGAAACAAATAGGGAGTTTGGAACATTCTGTATCCCCTGAGTGCCTAATATCCTTCAGTGATTTAAGAAAATTTACTATTTTTTTCTGCCGTCATAGTGCTACCTTACTTTTCAGCACTATTTTTTATTTTGAAAAACAACTGTTACACTAATATGACAGCACGAGATGCTCTGTACGTCCCTCTCCCCAGTGAAACTGGTGAAAATTATTTTTCAAAAAAATTTTATTTTGGGGCGCCTGGGTGGCCCAGTCGTTAAGAGTCTGCCTTCGGCTCAGGTCATGATCCCAGGGTTCTGGGATCGAGCCCCGCATAGAGCTCTCTGCTCTGCAGGAAGCCTGCTTCTACCTCTCCCACTCCCCCTGCTTGTGTTCCCTCTCTCACTTGTGTCTCTCTCCGTTAAATAAATAAATAAAATCTTTTAAAAAAAATTTTTATTTAAAGCCTCTGGAAATGAACAGAAGGGAATATAGCAAATGCAGAAATTTTCTTTAAGAAAACCTGCTAAAACTCTGTAAGAAGAGTCTGTGGTACTTGTACCAAGATCTACTCTCAACTCCCAATTCAACCGGACCAAAACTTCACTCCAGAAGAGCGTAGCTAAGAACAGAGGTCTCCCTCTCCCTGTCAGCTACCAGTCAGTGGGCTGGCTTCCTGCAAAGAGCATAACACCAGCATTTCCCATCCTGGCTACAGCCACCTGTTGCAAAGGTTAAGTTCCGGGCAAGTACTGCTGAGAAGTGAGGGATCCCTTCTTATGCCCTAGCCCCCAACTTGTGGGTTGAAAACTACCTTGAGCACAGTACTACTGTGACTACTAGGGCCCTGGGTGCCACTGCCCTAGCTTAAAAGGTCAACATGCCACCAGGAGAGGCAAGCCAAGAAAATCTGAGGCTACTGCTCCTCCCTCGAGGGCTCAATTTCTAAGCAGGAGTGCCACTGAGAAAAGCACACCACTGTTGCCAGAGCCAGAGCTGTGACTCAGAGGTTTTTGCCTTGGGGTGGAGGTGAGGGAAACAGATTGGACTATGGTTCCTAAAGGAACTGACTTTATTTGTGACAGCGTATGGACAATGAGGGGTCCAAGCCAAAGGGCACTTTTAAAAACAGTGCAGCCTGGGTGAAAAGCAATTAGGAGACTGATAGATTAACCTCAGAAGAGGTTAAACTGCAGGCCCCAACTTGGTCTCAGAGAACCAAGGAAAAAGCTGAAAGAAGTTCTAGGGTCAGAACCAATCTCAAAAACAGACTTCAGGAATCATCTCTTCAAAGAAGCCTGAATTTGACTGGATCAGTCTGTGAAGCAATCTGTGCTCCAGGGCACTTCTGAGAACAGTAGAGCAATTCAGGTAGCAACTACTGGAAGTTAATAGCGACATGTAAAAAAAGATAATCAAAGACAGTCCTGCCAAAAACAGTGATCAGAGAGTGATTGTGGACAAACCCAATGATGCGCCTTGCAGCCAAGCAGCGGCAGAGGGCTCCCTGTAAGGGAGATAGGGAGACACTGGGACTTCACTAAACTAATCCAATCAGTCACAAGACAAATAATGATGGGGCATGCATGACTAGTAACTACCATGTGTTATCAAAAAATTCTAGTTTCCAACAAAATATTAAGAGACATGTAAAGTAACAATAAAGAATGGATTATACACCAGGAAAAAAGCTGGCAACCACCTATGAGAGTGACCAGGTATCGGATTTAACAAAACGTCTAAGATTATAAATATGTTCAGAGAACTAAAGAAAACCATGATTACTAAAGGAAGTAGAAGTAAAGGAAGGCATGATGACAATGTCACATCAAATGAAAAATATCGACAAAGAGATAGAGATTATTTTTAGACCAGAAGGAAATCCTGGAGTTTTAAAAGCCCAATAACTAAGACGAAAAATCACTAAAGGAGCTCAAAGTATATCTGAACTGGCCAAAGAAAGAAATTAGTGAAACTCGAGTTATCAACAGAGATTACACAATCTAAGAAACAGAGAAAAATAATGAAGAGAAATAATAAAAAGAAATATCACTGAGTGCGCCAGTATGTGCACAATGCAAATACCAGGAGGAGAGAAAGGAACAGAAAAAATATATGAAGAAACCATGGCTGATATTTACTTAAAAACATTAATCTACACATCCCGGAAGCCTAACTATGACATGATAAACACAGAGATCCACAAACATACATCATCACGATAAAAATGCTGAAAGTCGGGGCACCTGCCTGCCTCTCTGCATACTTGTGATCTCTGTCAAATAAATAAATAAAATCTTAAAAAAAAAGAATTAAAATGCTACAACAGGAAATATTAATGTAAAAAAAAAGCAGTAACAGTAAAGGAAGAATAGAGGAACAAAAAAGACAGGCATAAAAAAAACAAAGTAAAATGGCAGACATAAATATATTAATATCACTAAACATAAAAGGATTAAAGAATCCAATCAAAGGCAGTGATTATCCAACAAAAATAAGATGCTCAACTACATTGTCTCAAAGAGACACTTTACATTCAAAGGTATAAACACGTTGAAAGTCAAAGGATGGATAAAGACCTATCAGGCAAACAGCAAACACAAGAAAGCTGGAGTTTCTATATCAGTATCAGATAAAATATACTTTAAAACAAAAAAATACTGGGGTGCCTGGGTGGCTCAGTCAGTTAAGTGGCAGCTAACTCTTAATCTTAGCTCAGGTCTTTCAGGGTCATGAGTTCAAGTCCCATGTTGGGCTCATTGTGGGCATGGAATGTACTTTAAAATAAATGCTATCAGAGATAGAGACATTTAAGTACAGTAAAGATTCAATTCAGCAGGAAGATTCATGTAATAAATCCATACATAAATATATATTTGCCATATAACAGAGCACTGAAATACATGAAGGAAGAAATGACAGAAATTATAGAAGATACAGACAATTCAGTACCTTGACAATATTTAGACAATAATACTTAAAAGACTTCATTACCTTAATACTCCACTTTCAGTAATGGACAATTAGGTGGTGATCAACAAGGATCTAGGTGACTTGAATAACACTATAAACTGACTGGACCTAAAAGAACTCTATATAGAACACTCCAGCCAACAACAGTAGAATATACATTCTTCTCAAAGAAACATGGAACATTCTCCAGGACAGACCTAAGGAAGGTAAAACAGGACACAAAACCAACTTCAATAATTCATTTAAAGGGAAAAATAGGGGCGGGACGCCTGGGTGGCTCAGTTGGTTAAGCGGCTGCCTTCGGCTCAGGTCATGATCCCAGCGTCCTGGGATCGAGTCCCATATCAGGCTCCTTGCTCGGCAGGGAGCCTGCTTCTCCCTCTGCCTCTGCCTGCCACTCTGTCTGCCTGTGCTCGCTCTCTCTCTGACAAATAAATAAGTAAAATCTTTAAAAAAAAAAAAAAAAAAGGGAAAAATAGGGGCACCTGGTTGGTTCATTTGGTACAGCATGTAACTCAAGCTCAGGGTCATGAGTTCAAGCCCTACAATGCGTGAGGAGCCTACCTAAAAAAATTAAATAAATAAAATAAAAACTTAAAAAAAAAAATATATATATATATAATATATATATATAAAGTATGTTCTCTGATCACAATGAAATGAAAGTAACAAGTTTTGGAAACTCACAAATAAGTGGAAATTAAACAAAACACTTCTATATAACCAATGAGTCCAAAAACAAGTCAAAACTTATGGGTAGCAGCTAAAGCTTAGAGGGAAATTTCTAACTGCAAATGTCTGTAGAGAAGGAAGAAAAGATCTCAAATCAACAGACTAAACGTCTACCTTAAGATACTAGAAAAAGAGAGCAAAATAAACTTAAAGCAAGTAGAAAGAAATAATAAAATTAAAGAAGAAATTAATGAAACAGATAAAATAGAAAAAGATCAATAAAACCAAAAGCTGGTTCTTTAAAAAGACCAACAAAATTGACTTAGCTTGACTGTCCAAGAGAAAAGGAGAGAAGACTCAAATTACTACGATAGGAAAGAAAGGAGGACATCACTACTGATGTTACAGAAACAAAAAGGAATATAAAGGAATACTGACCAACTGTCTGCCAATCAATAAGATAACCTATAGATAACCTAGATGAAGAAGATTCCTATAAAGAGACAATCTATCAAAAACTTACTCAAGAAGAAATCGACAAGCTAACAGACCTGTAAGAAGACACTGAGAATTCCACTCAATACTGGCATTTGGTTAGTGGGAACCCACACTGTTTCAACAAGTGTACTGAGAAGTGCTATTTCTGTTCAGGGCTCATTTACCCCAGCCATGGCATGATGTTTGTCTGCAACAATTGTAAGGTACTCAGATTCTATAAATCCAAGTCTCATTAAAAACTTTAAAAAGAAGCACAATCATCACAAGGTTGGATAGACTAAAGCATTCCATATAGCAGGTGGTAAAAAGCTTATAGTAGATAATTCATTTGAATTTGAAAAATGTACAAATGAACCTGTCAAATATGAGAGTTATGGTATAAAACTACTGATGCAATGAAAAAAGTTGAAGAGATCAAACAGAAAACAAAAAAGCTAAATTTATAATGAACAGATTAAAGAAAAATAAAGAATTACAGAATGATGAGGACATCAAAGAAGTCAAGAAAAACATCATTATCCTGGCCCCTTTTGCAGGCAAAGGAAACCAGCTGGAAGAAAAAATGGTAGAGAAATTACAACAGGATGTGGACATGGAAGATATTTCTTAAAAATCTCACTAACCATTTCTATTACCTGCTTTAAGGAAAAAAAAAAATATTTTATTTATTTATTTATTTGACAGACACAGATCACAAGTAGGAAGAGAGGCAGGCAGAGGGGGGAGGAAGTAGGCTCCCGGCTGAGCAGAGAGCCCGACGCAGGGCTTGATCCTAGAACCGGGGAATCGTGACCTGAGCAGAAGGCAGAGGCTTAACCCACTGAGCCACCCAGGCGCCCCATCTAGTACCTGCTTTTGAAAATCTCCTTAGGAGACTAAATAAGATCACTCAAATGAAAGGTAATTAAAATAATTAAAAATACATCTCCCCTACATTGTTATCTGATACTACTGTTATCTGATATCTGTATATTAGATACTACAGATGTTAGACTGCATCTCCACTGTTAAGCCTTCACTGATAGTTACATTATTAATTTTTTTAAAGATTTTATTTATTTATTTGAGAGAGCTAGAAAGCACGAGTGAGCACACCGGGAGAGGGGCAGAGAGGGAGGAGAAGGGACAGGCAGACTCTGTGCTGAGCGTGGAGCCTGATGCAAGGAGATCCCCTGGCTCTGACCGAGATCATGACCTCAGCCAAAATCAAGAGTCTAATGCTCAACTGACTGAGCAACCCAGGCAGCCCTGATAGTTACAATTATGTAAGTCATACAAATTCTCTTTGTAAATACAGAAGTGAAGTGTGGACATAAAATGGTCCTGCCAGGGGTGCCTGGGTGGCTCAGTGGGTTGAGCCTCTGCCTTCAGCTCATGTTGTGGTCTCAGGGTCCTGGGATCAAGCCCTGAGTCGGGCTCTCTGCTGGGCGGGGAGCCTGCCTCTCTGCCTACTTATGATCTCTCTCTCTCTCTGTTAAATAAATTTTTAAAATCTTAAAAAAAAAAATGGTCCTGCCATTTGGATAATGGCACTAGGCAGTATTTATGTAAAACCAAACGACAAAAATTCATGGCTCTTGATATGTAAAATAAATTTTCTTTGCAGTTTAAAAAAAAAAGAAAAAGCAGGGGTGCCTGGGTGAATCAAACATTAAGCATCCGCCTTCAGCTCGGGTCATGATCCCAGAGTCCTGGGATAGAGCCCCACATCGGTCTCCCTGCTCTGGGGGAAGCCCATTCTCCCTCTCCCAATTCCCCTGCTTGTGTTCCCTCTCTATCAAATAAATACATAAAGATCTTAAAAAAAAAAAAAAAAAGGTGAAGACATGGAAATACTAATCAAAAAACCATCCACAAAGAAAAGCCTAGGTAGTTTAACCACTGAATCTTACCAAACATTTAAAAAAGTAATACCACCTTGGGGGCATCTGTGAGGTTGTCTGTCAAGCGTCTGCCTTCACTCAGGTCATGATCCCTGATCCCAGAGCCCTTGTGGCGGGCTCCCTACTCAGCAGGGAGCCTGCTTCCCCCTCTCTCTCTGCCTGCCTCTCTGCCTACTTTGATCTGTCAAATAAATAAATAAAATATATTTTTTTAAAAAGTAGTAATACTACTTTTTCACAAACTCTTCCAAAATATAGAAGAGGAAACATTTCCCAACTCATTCTTCAAGGCCAAGCATTACTCTGACACCAAAATAAGACAAAGACATCACAAGAAAGAAAAAATAACTTACAGACCAAAATCTCTTATGAATATAACACAAAAATCCTGACCAAAATACCAGCAAAACAAGTCCAGCAACATATAAAAATGGAATTATATGCCAAGTAGGATTTATGCCAGGAATCCAACAGTGGTTCAACATCTGAAAATCAATTAATGTAATATACTCTATTGATAGGAACAAAACAAAATTAAAAAATTATCATCTCAACAGACACAAAGCATCTGACAAAATCCAACATCCTTTCAGGATAAAAATGCTCAACAAAGAAGGAACAGAAGGAAACTTCCTCAGCCTGATGAAGAACATCTGCAAACAAAAACAAAAACAAAAATAAAAACCCACAGATGGGGTGCCTGGGTGGCTCAGTTAAAGTTTGTTAAAGCAGCTGCCTTAAGTTCGGATCCCCCTGGGATTGGGCCCTACATGGGGCTCCCTATTCAGTGGAGAGCCTGCTTCTCCGTCTCCCTCTGCCTGCCACTGGGCCTACTTGTTCTCTCTGTGTCAAATAAATAAATAAAATCTTAAAAAAAAAAACAAACCAAAACTCACAGGTAACATTAAATTTAAGGGTGAAAAACTGGATGCTTCCTCTCCCAAGATCAGAAACAAGAAAAAGATATTTAATTTGCTATTTCTATTCAACATTGTATTAGAAGTTCTAGCCAGGACAACTAGGTGAGAAAATGAAATAAAAAATTGGAAAGGATGAAGTAAAACCATCTCTATTTGCAGATGATGAAATTTTGTGTACAGAAAATCCTAATGAATCTGTTAAGAAATATTAACTAATAAAGCAGTTCAGCAAGATTGCAGAATATAAGCTCAATATACAAATATCAATATCTATATACTTGCAATCAACAATCTGAAAATGAAATTTTGAAAATTCCATTTAATTCCATTTCTCTATGAGAAAGCTCATAGAGAGCTTTCTAGGTGACAATGGGCTCATGCTGGAAAGGACTTAACTTTTTGATTAAGAAACATTAAAAAAAAATACTTAGTAAGTTTAACAGAAGTAATACAAAAGTTATACTCCAAAAACTAGAAAATACTGAAAGAAATTCAAGAAGATCTAAATAAAAATTATACCATGTTTATGGATCAGAAGACTTAATGCTGTTAAGCTGGCAAAGCTCCTCAAATTGATCTAAAGAGTCAAGGCAGTCTCTGTCAAAATCCAAGCTGGCTTCTTTGTGGAAACTTTAAGCTCATTCTACAATCCATACAGAAATGAGAGAAACCCAAAAGAGCCAAACAATATGGAAAAAGAACAAAGCTGGAGGATTCACACTTCCTGATTTCAAAACTTAAAGCAATAAAATACCAAGATGGTGTATTACTAGCACAATGACAGATGTATAGATCGCCTGAATAGAATTCAGAGTCCAGAAATGAAACCACATGTTCATGGTTAACGGATTTTCAACTAGAATGTCAAGGCCATTCAACAGACAAAGAATAGTCTTTTCAACAAAAGGCATAGGACAAGTGAACAGTTAGTCACAAGCAAAAGAACTGAAGTCAAACTCATACCTCATACAATTAACAAAAACTAACTCAAAATGGATCAAAGACCTAACTCTAAGCTAAATCTAAGACCTAAATCTAAGCTAAATCTTAGACGTAAATCTAAGCTAAAATCACAAAAGTATTGGAAGAAAACATTGGAATAAGTCTTCATGGCCTCAGATTTGGCAATAATTTCTTAGATATGATACCAAAAGCACAAACAACAAAAGAAAAAAATGAGCTTCACAAAAAGGAAAAACTTTTTGCATCAAAGGAACGTAATCAAGGAAGTTTGCATCAAGGAAGTAAAAAGCCCACCCAAATAATAGGAAAAAATATTTTAAAATCATGTATCTGATAAGGGACTTATAATTAGAATATATAAAGAACTCTTATAACTCAGTAAGACAAACAGCCTAGACTAAAAGCTGGCAAAGGATTTGAATAGACATTTCTCCAAAGATAAACAAATGGCCAATAAACACATGAAAAGATACTTGACATTGTTTGTCACCACGGAAATGCAAACCAAAACCACAAGCTATCACTTCACACCTACAAGGGTGGCTACAATTAAAACATCAGATAATAAGGATTAATGAAGATGTGGGGAAATTTGAATTCCCATATATTGCTGGTGGTAATGTAAAATGGTACAGCCACTTTGGAAAAGTCTGGTAGTTTCTCAAACCATTAAACACACAGCTCTCATATGGTTCACCAATTCCACTCTTAGGTTTATACATTTTCATAAAAGTGCGTACATGAATATTTATCTATAACAGCAATATTCATAATAGTGAAAAGACAGAAACAGCTCAAATGTCCATCAACTAAAGAATGGATACACAAACGCTGGCATGTCCATACAGTAGAATATTATTCAGCCATAAAAAGGAATAAAGTACTGATTCATATTACAGTATGAATGAACCTTGAAACTATTATGCTAATTCAAAGAAGTCAGTCACAAAACACCACATATCATGAGATTATATGTATCTGAAATGCCTAGAATATGCAAATCTATAAAGATAGAAAGTAGATTAGGGGTTACTTGGGGCTGGGAAGAACAGGGCATAGGATGCAACAGCCAGAGGGTGTTTTGGGGGGCCTAGGGCGGTACGGAAAATCTACATGGTGACAGACGCACATATCTGAAATACTGAAATTACTGAATTATCTACTTTAACTGGTTCAACTGCATGGTATGTCAGTTGTGTCTCAATAAAGCCCTCTTTAAAAAACTTTTTTTTTCGGGGCACCTAGGTGGCTCAGTCAATTGAGAGGCTGTCTTCAGCTCAGGTCATGATCCCAGGGTCCTGGGATCAAGCCCCACATTGGGCTCCCTGCTCAGCAGGGAGTCTGCTTCTCCCTCTGCCCCTTTCCCTTCTACTCCTACTCTGTCTCTCACTTTCTCTCTCTAAAATAAATAAAATTTTTTGGGACGCCTGGGTAGCTCAGTTGGTTAAGCAGCTGCCTTTGGCTCAGGTCATGATCCCAGCGTCCTGGGATCGAGTCCCACATTGGGCTCCTTGCTCAGCGGGGAGTCTGCTTCTCCCTCTGCCTCTTCCTGCCACTCTGTCTGCCTGTGCTCACTCTGTCTGACAAATAAATAAATAAAATCTTAAAAAAAAAAAAAAATAAACATTTTTTTGACAGTTCATGTAACATTAAGATTTACTTATTTTATTAACATATAATGTATTATTTGTTTCAGGGATACACATCTGTGAACCATCAGTCTCCTACAATTCACAGCACTCACCGTAGCACATACCCTCCCCAACGTCCATAACCCAGCCACCCTATCCCTGCCTCCATCCCCTGCAACCCTCAATTTGTTTTCTGACATTAAGAGTCTCTTATGGTTTGTCTCCCTCCCCGGTCCCATCTTGTTTCATTTTTTCCCTCCCTTCCCCCCACAACCCCCCACCCTGCCTCTCAAATTCCTCATATGATAACTGTCTTTCTCTAATGATTTATTTCGCTTAGTGTAATATCCTCTAGTTCTATCCATGTTGTTGCCAATGGCAAGATTTTGTTTCTTTTGATGCCTGCATAGGATTATAAATCTTTAAAAACAAAAATAAAAACAACTCTATAGTCTTTATTGGAAGAAAGAGGCCAAAACCAGACACACAAAAGCACAAAAGACAGCCAGAGAAGTTAGAGATCTGGAAGTCATCTGTGCCTTTGTTTTCCCCTTTATCCCCATATTCTTATCAGTCACCACGTTCTATGATGTGGACTCTAAGAACAGTCTTCTGACAGTTTTTTCAGGGCCCTGGAGCCAAAGATCCATGAGTTCTAATACACGTCTCTACTTTCAACTCTCAGCTGGACCCAAAGCAAGCTAAAACTTAGCTCCTGAACATTTTTCCTTTTTGGAAGAACATAGCTATCCACACCTAAGCTTTTAACAATGGTTGTGAAAATAAAATGATATAACACATGAAAAACTGTGGTCCGTGCTTGACACAAAGCAAGCACTCAATCATTAGTGCTCTCTTCAACTCCACCTTTCCAATCCCACTACCACCTTCCTCTCCTTCACCTGGACCACTCCACCAGCCCCTCACAAGTACCCTGCTGACCTCCAGTTCTGTTCCTTACAAGTCCATCTTCCATTTAGTTCTCAAAGTGACTAGTATTTGCTCCTGCAAATCGGACAGTGTTATTTCCTAGATGAAAACACAGTGTCCCACTCTGTTTTACACACCTTTAAGTCCTTATCTTTAATAAGAGTATATACAACCCAAAGCGACAGAGACCCTACCCATGCTTCTCTCATACCTCATACCACTTTTTAAATTTCCCCAAACATACCACAGTGTTTCTGCAGTTCAGTCCTCTGCTTACAGCGTGTTTCCTCTCTCCAAAAACCCCTCCAGTCTCCAAACTGCCTGTTTAACTTTTCCTTGTTTTTAATTTTCCCTCCCTAATGACTCAGTTTAAAAGTTCTCTTTTCCTAGGAAGCCTTTCCATACTTCCCATGTGGATGGTGATTCTCACATGCAGAAGAATCCACTGGAGGCTTTATTCAAATACAGATAACTAGGTCCCATCTCCAAAAGGTTCTGATTTAGGAAGTCTGGGGTGGGACCCAAGAATCTGCATTCCTAACAAATTCCCATGTGCTCGCACCATGAGAAGCTTTACTTCTCTCACTACACTCACCTCTTTGTATTCACATTTCCTATTCATATGTTGCTATCCCATGAGCTCCCTGAAGACAGGGTACACTAAAGCACACTACTGACCACAGATCCCATGTAGAGTTACTTGGACCCTGCCATTACCTAATTACTCCTATTCCATCATTAATGCCATGACTTTATGGTCACCGAAGGCTTACTATATCTAGCAGCCACCAGCTCTGCCTTTGTCCCTCAGATCCAGACAATCACTAAGTCTTGCTGGTTGCCTGGCTTGATCAGTCAGTAGAGTACGCGACTCTTGATCTCTGGGTTGTGAGTTCAAGCCCCACACACTGGGCATGGAGCTTACTTAGGAGAAAAAAAAAAAAGAAAATAGTAGTCACATTCAGTACTAAAGAGAGTACACTGTTTTACTGCTACTGATCCTGCCAGCATCTACCTAAAAACACGAGCAAGTAGCTCCTCTGGCTGGTGTCAAGGCTTTACCTTCATCTGAGCCAGCTGCTGCTGCTGTTGCTGCTGCTGCAACCTCCGGAGAGCCTCTTGCTGCTGCTGCCTCTGGCGCAGTAACTCCTTCTGCCGCTGGAGCTCCAGCTCTTTCCTCTTCCGCTCTTCCTCTTCATGCCGGAGTCGGGCTGCCTCTTCTTCCATTCGCAGCCGGTTCTCCTCTAATCGACGCTGGGCTTCTTCTTCTTCCCTGGCCCATTTTGCAGCCTCCTCTTCCTTCCCAGAAGGAAAAATAAAAAAGAAATAAAATTTAATTGTGTTTAAAAAAGTCCAAGTCAGTTCTGAAGGTTTCTATCAAAAAGCTATAGCAGTAACACAGAATCCAGAAACTGTTTATGATGACATAAAATAAATTTCCTTTAAAATGTATTTACAATAGCTACAAAGGCTTGGCATGCTTACAGGATAACATTTCAGTTTATTTACTAAAAGTAATGTCATTCTGAACATCTGTGATAAGCACTGATCTCTCTAAGAGACAACCACCAACTGCAGCACAATCTTCTGGAGACCGTTCCTATATTGAGGGAGAGAGCTAGCTTTTCAGGGTGCTGAGCTTGAAAAGCTACCAGGACCTTGCAAGGACAGATTACAGATTAGCAGTAAAGTGTCAACCAGTCCTGGAACCAGAGCAACCTTACAAGACCACTTAAATTCCATCCCTGATTCACACCCCTTGTGGCCCCTGGGTCCTTTGGAACATCTCTCCTCAACCTATCGTCCATCCCTCTACTACTCAGTCCTTTACTTCAGCTCAATGTCCTTCTGCTTTCCTTCCTCAAAACCATTCCAATGTGCCCTCCGGAACTCTCCTCACCCTCCTTCACAGAGTCTGCTTACTCTACCTACAATGTTGTGTTTTATCCAGATAGCCCGTTCCCCTAATTTTCCAGAACTCAGGGCAGGTATCAAGCACTCTATGAGGACTTTCCTAGCCTTTAGGAGGTAGTCTTCCCCTTTGCCATTTCATTATGTCCAATTAATACCTCATCCTTCTCTGTTTGCTCCTAGTCCACCCATAGCAACAACTATTTCCTATCCAAAAACCATTCCTTTCAGGCTTCTCCCTTGTGGTCAGAGGCTCTGTCACCTTTGACGTCTACACTGCCATATTTCATTTTTTAAGCTTCCAATATAACGAGAGGCACCCATGTGATATGATTTAGGCCAAAGGGATGTCTGCTGGGAGGCTTCTAGAGAAGGTATTCCTCTGAAACAAAAGCAGCATAAGAGAAGGCTCATTCCCTTGCAGGCTGCTAATCTGAGGTGAAACTCCTAATCATGAGGTGAAAAATCTCAAGTCAAAGTAGACCCACCAGAAACAGTAGGCTAGAATTCTGCAGAGGACCTGGATCCCTAATGACATCGCTGAGTTACTACCTTATCTCCTTGACATGGCATCTGTTATTTAAACTATTTTTAGATGACTATTTTCATTTTGGACCTCAAAGCATCCTAACTGTGGCATTTATTTCTTATACAATCATTACCAACATAAGCTGTGAGCTTAAGGACAGAAATAATTTAAAACTTTCATAGTCCACCAGGAAAACAAGTACTGTAACTGGCATATAGTATGGCTTAACTAGATATGTCAACTGTCAAATGAATAAGCCCAATGATGAGCTGTCATACAATCTACCCTTGAGGCCCATCTACCTCTAACAGTGCTGAGATTGCTCAAAGAGTTTCAATCAAGAATTTAGGCAAAAGCAGGTAAGGTCTAGCTTGTGTCGATCTACATGTGTAAGTGTGGACTGACCACAGTGATTTCCTTCCAAAGAGTACAGTGCATGGGGAGAAGAGCAACGTTTACAGTGACAGGCACTGCTGCAGCCAAGTGACCAAGGTCTACACCAGCAATCATTAGTCCCGTTGATAATATGTATCCTTGATAGAGTGTGATGAAAATGGCACTTTGCCTCCTTGTGATCTACTTTCCAAATACCCATAACTCCAGTTTAATTGTGAGAAAAACATCAGATGAATTCCAATAGAGAGTTACCCTATAACATATGGACCATTATACCTTAAAACTGCCAAAGACCTGAGAGACTGTCATTCGAAGAAGCTGAGGAGACAACTAAATATAATACTGTGGATTTGGGATCTGGGAGCAGGAAAAGGACATGAGGAAAAGTTGAGGAAATGTGAAATAAACATGGATTTTAGTTAATAATGCATCAGTAATGGTTTAATGTGACAAATATACCATTTTAATGTAAGATAACAACAGAGGAAACCATATCATCATCCAGATTTTTCTGAAAATCTAATATTGCCCTAAAAATAAAGTCTACTAATAAAAAAAAAAAAATCTAAGTTCTTTAACATTACAAGGAAATGCTTTAGGGGTTCTGGCTGCCTATAGTAGCAGAATGACCTGGCTGGACTAGAATTGCATAGTGCCCATTGTCACACAGCCTGTGAAAACATGAAGCAGCACTGACTGGTACTTTAGGAAAGTGAGAGTATCCTGAGGCAAAAGTAGTCAACTTGCAGGTCCCACATTTGGCTTATTAAAAGGTAGACCTTCTTTAGATTTCTCTCTGGTATTCTGGGGGGTTTTTGGTTCTTTAATATTTTGCCCGGCTTTTATAATTACCTGTGGGACAGTCATTACAAAAGTAGTAAGAGCCAGTTAGGTCTCTTCTAATAATTTTCAGTAAATAGGTTATCCTCCTATCCAAAAACTTTCTAATCACAAATCCCTAGCTTCAAAGAAGTAATGAAAAGAGCAAACCATCTGTGGTCACCTGCTTGCGTAATAACTCCTCCTGCTTCCGCCTTTCTTCCTCTTCTCTCCTCCTCTCCTCCAGTCTTCTAAGAGCTTCTTCTTGCTGTTGTCTTTCTTCCTCTTCTCGCTGTCGCCTTAATGCAATTTCTTGCTCCCTTTGGCGTCGCAGAGCTTCCTCCTAAATTAAAAAAGAAAAAAAAAAGTGTGCGGGGGTGTGGTGAAAGAAACAAACTCTGGATCCTGATTGATGTATCTTATTATAATTTGAAAAGAAACAGACTGTGCAGCTAAGGCTCTGTAACAGAGCCTTATTCTTTTTAAATATAAGAAGAATACAACCGGGTGCCTGGGTGGCTCAGTGGGTTAAAGCCTCTGCTTTCAGCCCAGGTCATGATCCCAGGGTCCTGGGATTGAGCCCCACATAGGGCTCTCTGCTCCGTGGAGAGCCTGTTTCCTCCTCTCTCCCTGCCTGCCTCTCTTGCCTACTTGTAATCTCTGTCAAATAAATAAATAAAATCTTTAAAAAAAAAAAAAAAAGAATACAACCAAGGATCTAGAGTAAAAAGTAAAAAGAGTTGGGAAGTAGATATCAACAATTAAAATAATTTGTATTTAAAGTATTAGTAGTGGGGCACCTGGGTGTTCAGTCGGTTGTCTGACTCTTGATTTTGGCCCAGGTCATGATCTCAGGGTTGAGAGATTAAGCCCCGTGCTGGGGGCCATGCTGGGTGTGGAGTCCACCTGAGAGTCTCTCTCTCCCCATTCCCTTCCTCCTCCCTCTCTCTAAAAATAATAATAATAATAATAAATAATAATAAATAAAATTCTCCCTCTCCCTCATCCCTACCAACTCCCCTACTAATGCACATACTCTATTCTCTAAAAAATAAACAAATAAAATAGTAGCAGTTAAATAGCACTACACTGAGAGTCTATCCTAGTTTCTACATTAGCTATTGCACTTACTAATTAACCCCAGAAAGGGCTACATGAGGCCTGAGGCTTGGTTTCCCTTTGGTACCATTAGTCCTTATCACCCCTTCCCCCCTGCCCCCACCAAAATCAACTGAGAACCCATAACACAGGTCAAATCAACACAGCAACCAGAAATGCCTGGTGTGGTAGAAATAAGTTCTCTAGTCAAAAGTACTGAGCAAAGCTGTGTATTCTAGAATGTGTTCCGAAAAACAAAGACTCACATGTCAAGTATAAAGAAAAGGGTCTCAGCTGCTGGGGTGTTTCAGTCGGTTAAGTGGCTTCCTTTGGCTCAGGTCATGAGTTCAGGGTCCTGGGATGGAGCACCTCATCGGGCTCCCTGCTTGGCGGGAAGCCTGCTTCTCCCTCTCCCTCTGCCCCTCCCCACTGCTCGTGATCTCTCTCTCTCCCCCCCTCCCTCCCTCCAATAAGTAAGTAAAATCTTACAGAAGGAAGGAGTGTCTCACTGTCAAAATAAATTAGGAAATACTGAGCAACAGAGAATTAAACTGATTTCTTCACTGTACTACTACTTAGAGCCCTTACATGCTAGTGTAGAGAGAGCAACCCTAAGAGAGCAACCCTAAGAAACATTAGTAGCTCAAACCTAATCTCAGCACGGATCCTTTTGTTTTTCACAGAGTACCTCTTGGGGCCAACAATGGGTATGAAATGTGAGATGAAGTGAACTTTGGGGCTATTACAGAGTGGACTGTTTCAACTGGGATTTATAAAAATTCCAACAGAAAAGTGGATCCAGCACATTAACAGAGAATTCCAAAAACTAATATAAACAACCAAAATGCATGAAAACTATTCATCGTCACTGGTTCTAAATACTTAAGCAAAAACCTAGTTACTTCCAAAATTTAACTGAAAATATTCAAAAGAAATCAACTCTAGTAATTTACCAGGACTGAAGCTACTACCCCCCAGGGGCTGCTACTGGGTTACAGATATTTCTTCTAAAGGAATGAATCTCCTAATGCTCTAATCCCAATCCTGCTATTAACTCCCTCTCAAACTCAGACCATTTCCCGAGAACCTTGAACACAGTCAGGGCTAAATCTGGGGTCCATGTTCTCCGAGGTATACCTGTTTCCTTCGGGCAAGCTCTTCTTCCTCTCGCCTCTTCCTTTCTTCCTCCTGCTGCCTCCGAAGAATTTCCTCCTGTTGTCTCCGCAGTTCTTCTTGCCTCTTTCGTTCCTCCTCTTCCCGTTTTGCCCTCATTTCTGCCTCTCTTCTCTCCTGTTCTAGCTGTGATTACAAGAAAATACTCTTAAAAACCTGAAGCCAAGTACAGAAACACTCCAGCATCATTGACCAGTACCCTAATTAGGAGTAGCTAGAAGATGCAGACACTACACCATTCACAGTTGCTTGTACTGCGAGTGAGTGAAGAAACCAGCTCTGGAAGAACTCAGCTCCGGTATGTCACAGTAGAACAGTGACATGCTCTTAACTGAATGGACTCTCCCCCAACATTTACCTACCTCCTCACTACCACACCCCATCTCTTAGACATGGGAGAAAGCGACCACCACGAGAGTAACATCAGAATTTTCTTGGGGTGGCACTTCTTTGTTCATCCCTAAAAGGATTTTCTGATTTGAGATCTGTGTCTACAAGGTGTCTGTAGCAATGTTGTAAAGCTGCTAGTGTGAAAAATTATAGAATTCTTTAAAATTTGAAGACCAACCACTTAACAAATTTGTAGTTGGGTTGTAGTTCCTAGTTACTAGTCCAATCTAGCACCTCGTGTCCATTCTCACTGCCACACGCACAGTTCAGGCTTTCACTTTCTTACCCATATCTCTGAAAGTCTCTTACTTGGTTTTCCAGCATCCATTCTGCCCACGTTCCCCAGCATATCTTAAGTTCCACCAAAAAAAATCCTTCCTGGCTTACCTATAACACTATCCTTCACCCTGAAATAAACTCTAAGCCTCTAACAGGACATGTGTAAGGGAACTCGTGACCGGCTTGCCTCATCTTGGCCTCCTTGCTCGTTACTTATCCCTCAGACGCACAGCGACTCCAGGCCAGACCAAACTAGCTGCTTCCTGACCCAGTACGTTCTCATGCATTTCTGAGCCTTTACAGGAGCTGTTTCCTTCAACTGGATTAAAGTCTACTGTTCTTCAAGTGAAAATGAGTGCAGGTACTACAGTCCATCAACAGTGTCATCCGATTCCTGATGCCCACCTCTCCAACTGCATGAGAACAGCTAGCCCATGTGCTTTCCTGACTAACCTGTAACTCTAAGTGTTACCTGCCTGTGTGTCACAGCCCCACTACTCACTTCCACGCACACGAGCGCACACACACACTCACACACACTCCAGACACAAGACTGCAAGTTCCTATTGCTCCCTCATCATCTATGCATTTCTAGCACAAACCACTACAGTACTAGAACACTCTCAAGAATTAGCTGAATTGGGACGCCTGGGTGGCTCAGTTGGTTAAGCGGCTGCCTTCAGCTCAGGTCATGATCCCAGTATCCTGGGATCGAGTCCCACATCGGGCTCCTTGCTCAGCAGGGAGCCTGCTTCTCCCTCTGCCTCTGCCTGCCACTCTGTCTGTGCTCGCTCTCTCTCTCTCCCTCTCTCTCTGGCAAATAAATAAATTAAAAAAAAAAAAAAAAAAAAGAATTAGCTGAATTATGGTCTCTCGCTCATTTATGGAGACTGACCGTGACCATGAACCCTTTCTGGGCACTCTAAGGAGACGGTCACTAACTCAGAGGATAAGAACACATTAGGTATAAAATAGGAACTAGATTCTCCCAGAGGTGTTAAGAATCCAGAATCATTACAATGACACTAAGTGCTGATAAGACATCTGCAGCTGGAAAGTACTAAAAACCAGAATTCAAGATTCCCTGCTCCTCCAGAAGATGTGAATGGAACATGGGATCTAATGTTAATGTTGAGCTTTTCAAGCACATGTCTGGGGAAGTAAGAAATGTAAACTGACATCACTATAAAGATTCAATGTGGGAACTCAAGCCACAGATCAAGGGTTTGATAAATAACGTAGTATGTTTTCCTAGGTCTTAGAATTTGTAATAAGTGTTTACACCATGAATAATGTAATTAAAGTATACATATGATCATAATCAATAATGTGTCAGCGAACCAATTTTAAGTGATTTAATTTAAACTTTTTCATTTTCATTGTTTGAGGTCTTTTTTGGCAGAAGAGGGAACAGTAAGGATAGAATATGAAATGAATGTGCTTCTCTAGCTAAGTAACAGTAAACTAATAGGAAAAAGTAGAGCTAGCCAGAGAGAGACATCAGTAAACAAATGTCTATATCCTACAGATGGAAAGCATGCACTGCAATGGAAAAAATCATTTCAGGGACGCCTGGGTGGCTCAGTTGGTTGAGCGGCTGCCTTCAGCTCGGGTCATGATCCCGGCGTCCTGGGATCGAGTCCCACATCGGGCTCCTTGCTCGGCGGGGAGCCTGCTTCTCCCTCTGCCTCTGCCTGCCACTCTGTCTGCCTGTGCTCGCTCGCTCTCTGACAAATAAATAAATTTAAAAAAAAAAAAAAAAAATCATTTCAGACCTTTGCAGCTTTGGCCTTCTCCATCTGCTGAAGCTGTTCAAGGGCAGGTCCTGGAGTCGTGGTGTCAAGGGGAAGATCCCATACACTACCACCTTCCCAAACTATAAGACAATAAGAGGAAACGTGAAAGATATTGGAGCTTACATACATGATCACACATCCACAAGCATTAATGAAAAAAGCTATTTCCTTGTCCCCGAATGAGCTCCATCATATGTGTCCGTGCTGCTTTTAGGTAGACTAAACTGCCAGTGGGCTCTGGTTTAAATCAATATCCTTCAACACATCTAGAAAGAAAGAAATTACCAGATATTTGCCGGGAAACTAATTTCATCCTCAAAAAACTCTATAAGGGGGCACCTGGGTGGCATCCAACTCTTGATTTCAGCTCAGGTAATGATCTCAGGGTCGTGAGATCGAGCCCTGTCTCCGGCTGCACACTGGGCATGCAACCTGCTTAGGATTCCCTCTCTCCTCCTCCCGCTGCCCCTTCCCATTGCCCGCTCTCCCTCTCTCTCTCTTAAAACAAAGAAAGGTATTTGTTAATATCCCCCATCTTTATAGATGAATAAGCTAAGGGTCAGAGGCAGTTTCATAATATTCCCAAGGAGACACACCAAGCACATGGCCATGCTAGGATTTAAATCCCAATGTGTTAGATCCCAAAGCCCACAGTATTTCCAGTAGCTATAAAACCTCTTACTGCACACCCAGTAGAGAGTGGGGTCAAGAAAGGTATATAACTATGAAACTCGAGAGCACTAAGTAGTTGCATGATATTGTGAATATATTAAAAGCCACTGAATTGGTCATCTAAAAATGGTTAATGTTATGTTATGTGAATTTCACTTCAAAGATAAATAAGTACAGCTGGAGTTGGGGAGGCCTCTGGAAAGGCTGAGCAGGTCTCACAAATGACAATGGGTCCTGCTGACCTGCAAGGCACCACAAGGTCAGATGCAAAAGTAAACAAATAGGTAAAGGCTTCTGAGTTTGTTTTCCTACTGTCAGCATTCTCTATTCCCTACACTCCTATTTCCACATTATAAATCACTGGTTGTATAAAACAAATGGACTATTTGCAAAGGGCCTTGATCATATCATACCCAAAGAAAGAAATCATTTAATAAGGTACTTATAAATAGTTCCCCCAAAATTGGAGAATATTTTAACATCCTAACTATAAATGGCTGCCAAGAAAAAATACGTTACACAGAGCAGAGGAAGTTGATAAGGGATGATAATCAGTCCTTTTCCTGCTATAATCCCCAGGATGAGTGTTAGCAAGAGAACTACCACCTGAAAAGCTCAAGGGCTGTAAGAAAAAATCCATCAGTGCCTGTGGTTTCTGAGAACTGTCAGTACCAACTATAACCTCTTGTATGGACTATCCACAGTTCAAACTACCTACCTCTGCAGGTATCATACCTTAAAAATCTTAAGTGTTCCACCAATATCAAGACTTAAAAAAAAAAAAAAATCCCAGATCCAAATCCTCTAGTTTGATGCAAAAACTTCAGAGAATGAATGAGGCAGGGTATTCACTTTAAAGCAGGCTTTTCTCATCCCTAAACTTCTGGGTACCTGCAGTGTTAAGCTACATATTAACCCTTCACTCAAAAGAATAGATGTTTTTACTTAAGCTTTTTTTTTCCTTTTTCCACTCTGGCTGGCAGAAGAAGTCAAAAAACAACTCATAGGACTCTTCCACACTGGTTAGAGCAACATAAAAAGAGTAGTTGATTCAATTTCATGAAATTTACCTAATAAATACTTCTAGCAAATCCTTAACAGTGTATTTTCAATGATATTTTCAATCCTTTGCTGGGATCTTTTAAAAAATGAGACTATTGGGCGCCTGGGTGGCTCAGTGGGTTAAAGCCTCTGCCTTCAGCTCAGGTCATGATCTCAGGATCCTGGGATCAAGTCCCACATCGGGCTCTCTGCTCAGCAGGGAGCCTGCTTCCCCCTCTCTCTGCCTGCCTCTCTGCCTATTTGTGATCTCTCTCTGTCAAAAAAATAAATCTTAAAAAAAAAAAATGAGACTATTTGTTAATATTCAATATAAAATGGCTCAAAAACGGGACACATTTTTAAAAAATTGAATTAACCTACTTGTTAATAATATACATGTGTGGCATTTACCTCTACTGCTATACACGGGTTCACTTGTATGTACGTCTGTGTCTTATATGGATCTGTGTACATATGATTCCACCTACATAAGCTCGTGTACACACACACACACACACACTCTCTCTCTCTCTCTCAAAAAAAATTTTTGAATTATAACCTAAGAGTCTAATCTTTGGATCTACACTGAAAGCCAATCTAAATTTTTACCTGTAGGCTGTGAGGCTGTTGGCTGAAGCTCCCAGATAGAACCAGTATCTGGCACCGACACAGACCTAGTTACTGAAGGAATGATGTTCTGATCAGATATTCTGCAAAAGGGAAATAAAAAAATCAACTTGTTCTTGTCATTTGCAAAAATAAATAAAGAGGGATTTCTATATGATTGGTAGGTTTTCCAGGCTATTTGGCCAGAAAAACTCCTTCACTGTTTTAACCAAATGTAATCTTTGTTTATTAGAAGAGGAACCAAGATAGAGGCCCAGGCATCACACTTCTGGAATCAAGGTATTAACAAATGTTGATTTCTAGATAATGCATATACCAATGGTCCTAAAAAAAACTCAGAATATGTCCACAAGAGCAAAAGAGGCAGCCTGTTATAATCAAAGACCCACAGACCGTAAGTCTAAAGGTCTTCATTTTAGTTCTAGCTCTTAAGTTTTCTGTGTATTATGTCAACCGAGTTCTTTAGCGTCTCGGTGTATCAGTTTATCCATTTGTAAACTGGCATCTTACCACCTAACCTGCCCACCTCACTCGATGGGTTAGGACTCAAAAGAGAAATGTGAAAGGTTTGGGTTAAATTGGACAGTAAGATTTTTAAGACAGTCACTGATACCTCTGAAGGAAATACAACATGTATTACCTTAAATGATAATCTGAAACTACAGAAATTTAAGACTTATAGGCGTAATTTCCTTTTCCTCAGACTTCTCTTAATGGCTTTTGGGTTCTGGAAAACTTTTACTCTGTGTGGCAGTGTGACTATCTTTGTTGAGCTCTCACAGGTGAAGGGAAATTAAACTTCTAGACTATAATTTTTTTGTTGCTGGTTCTGTAAGAATACGCTGCTTTTCCAGTGTTCTCATTATTCTGTGGTTCTTATTCCAAATTTATCCTCTATGAGTAAAAAGACCAAAAATGCTTTACTGCCAGCTTAATTACGATTTTTAAAAGCTATATTCTGGTTTTACATACAATACACACGTATGTGTTGTGTGTGAGTATTTTGATACCAGAGTTCACACATTATACCAAAATTTCCTTTCTTTTCTTTAATATGCACACACGTACATAATGTGACACATCATGGACTGACCACCAACCTCATTTTCAGAGCCTGGAACTGTTGGAGAAGAAGTGCCAACTGTTGCTGCTGCTGCGAGGACAGGGCTGCTTTCTGTTGTTGAGCCAAAACCTGGGCATACTGTTGTCTTCAAAAAGTAAAATAAAGTGTAACTTGTCTATATACATTTAGTACACTTTACTAAGATACCAAAAGACAAAGTTCGGTCCACCACCCCCCAAAAGCACCATTAGAAATAGCTATCAAATAAATTTTAACAATATTTCATGATAAGAAGAGTTACACAGAAAATTCTCTACTTCATTCTAAAAAGAATTGTGAACTTCTAGATAACATGCTCAAAGAGGACAGCAAAAAAAATTATGCCAAAAACTGTTGAACTCTCCAAAAATATTAGAAAGCAAGTGAAAAATAAAAGAGATGTGAACTAATAATTACTTTCACATGAAACACTTTTTGCAAAAATAAAATCACTTGTATAAAAATTCTCAAAATTTATGTTTCAACTTGGAAAACTTTAGGTTAAGATTTTTCTCCACTGGATCAGAGGTAGACAAATATCTATAAAGAGCCAGATAGTAAATATTTTCAGCTTTGCAGGCCACATGCAATTATTCAATTCTGCCACTGCACTGCAAAAGGAGCTGTAGACAACACACCAACAAACGCTTGTGGCTATGTTCTAATAAAACCTTGCTAATGACAATAGGGATCAAACCGGTTTGCTGATCTTTGCACCAGATGACAGCAAATCTTACTTCTTCTATCAAAGGGACACATAATCTAAGTGATTCTGCCATCGTTTCACAGCAATGCTAACAGCATAAATTTTTACTTCTTTCTTGCCCTCTCATCTATGTTTTTTTCCTCTGTGGCATTCAAAGTTGAGCCATTTAGGAGGCATTTTAGTTCTTAAAATGCTTGTTTCTTGCTTTAGGAGCTAAAGAGCTTGTGAAATTATAGTTATGTGTCATTTTCTGCAAATTTCTGGTATTTAAAAAGACCAAACTCCAAATATATATTGGTAACATGGCACTGGCTAGGTGACTGAAGTATCATATAAACTTGAGGTTCTCTGCTGTAAAAGGTAAAACTCAGGAGATTATATCTAAAGGCACTTGGGGAGCTCCTGGGAGGCTTAGTCGAGCATCAGACTCCTGGTTTCAATCCCCACCCACCCACCCCTCACCCCTTCACTCTCCCTCCCCAACTCTGCATTCAAGGGTGATTCTGTTTGCCCCTCTCTTTCTGCCCCTCCCCCCACTCGTGTGCACTCTCTCTCAAATAAATAAAATCTTCAAAAAAAAAAAATTTTTTTTTTGAAGATTTTATTTATTTATTTGACAGAGAGAGATCACAAGTAGACAGAGAGGCAGGCAGAGAGAGAGGAGGAAGCAGGCTCCCCGCTGAGCAGAGAGCCCGATGCGGGGCTCGATCCCAGGACCCTGAGATCATGACCTGAGCCGAAGGCAGCGGCTCAACCCACTGAGCCACCCAGGGGCCCCTCAAAAAAATTTTTTTTAAGTAAAGGCATTTTGCAGTGCACCCTACTGCATTACTGCTCTTACTGTATTAAGAACTGCTGGTACTGAAGGTGCTGCATCTGGTACAAGGCCGTGAGCTCCTGCTGTCTGGTCAGTCGTTCCTGGTCCAACTCTCCCTAGGAGTGAAGAGGTAGGAGAAGAAATACCACTGAACAAATTGCAAAAAGCTTAAAAGTCATTTACTACATATTATCTGAAAGCAAACTGAATCTCAGATCTTGACTTCCCACGCTACCTTTATGCCCCAAATGCTCAACTATTACAAAAACTCTTAAAGAGCTAAACAATGCCATCTACTGGGAAAAGATGGTGTCTGCATTATAAGAGATTCCCTATGGTGGGAAAAGGGTCCTTACTTCAGCTGCTGTTCTCTCCTCCTACCCTTGAAGCTGAATGTTGTACTGTACCCAAGAGTCATTACTATAACTAAAAAATGTATTATTTCCCAATGTTAAAAGTGATCTGTAAACTTGGAGATCATGCAGAAATTAGAGAAATGGGATAAAACTTTCAGAAAGGAGTAAAATTATCTGAAGTTAATGTGGTAGGAATATGACAAGGGCCCATAATGAATATAGAGAGCAATGAAGAAGTTTATTTTGTTAAAGATGCTGACAAGTTTTACATTAACAGAATATGAAAGAGCTTTGAAAATTTTAACTCCCCACCCCAAAACTAGGTGTTTCTATTGCTACTAATATACCATGAGTTAGACGGGTGCATGCGTAGCTCAGTTAAGTGATGGCCTTTAACTTAGGTCATGAGGTGGTTCGTGGCTGGGATCCAGCCCCACATTCGGCTCTCTGCTCAGCAGGGAGCCTGCTTCTCCCTCTCCCTCTGGCTGCCACTTTGCCTACTTGTGCTCTCATTCTCTCACTGTCAAATAAATAAATAAATCTTAAAATATGTATGTGTATATACATCATGAGTAGGAAAAATTGTTTTTTAGTTTGTGTTTCAAATAACATAGCTGGAATTTAAATTCTGAAAAGTTAAAATTGGGAAATTTTAAGGCTTCGGCTCAGGTCATGATCCCAGGGGCCTGGCATCAGGCCCCGAATTGGGCTCCCTGCTCAGCAGGGAACCTGCTTCTCCCTCTCCCACTCCCCCTGCTTGTGTTCCCTTTCTCACTGTGTCTCTGTCAAATAAATAAATAAAATCTTTTTTAAAAAGGTGGGGGGGGCATAGATTGGGGCAAATCATTAGTGAATAGTTTATATCTCTACCGTACATAGATTATGCTTTGGAATAAAATGCTGGATATAAAATTTCTTGGGGTGGAGATCATTTGAAATTCAGAGACATTTTTCTTTCCAATTAAATACTGGAGGATGGAAGCTACACTAGGTTAATCTAAACTTTCTACATTAAAACCTACATTTCAAGGTATATTGATCATCAATGTGAACTCTCTTATCAGCGTTACTCAGGGCAACAGCAGTAACAGCTAACAGAAGCAGAGTCTGCCATGGTTCTTCCCCTAAATGAGGTTCAACCCCTAGAACCAGAAGTCAGGAAATGGGCTAGGGCAAACATGCCAAGCTCCAAAGTATGCACTTCTAGCTCTGAAACATGCAAGATAACTCATCCCAATTTCAGAAAAGGGAAATAAAGCACAAACTTGGTATATAAGTTAAATGTTTATACAATAATACACAATTTTTCTTTGGATTTATAACAGAAATGTCAGAAATAATTCCCCTCACCTAGGAATCATCACTGTTCTCCAAATTACAGGTGGTCTCAACCCATCAGTGGGCAGTGACATCAATTACTGAATCAAGATCAATATTCATATGAAAAGAAGGAAAGAAGGGAAGGAAGAAAATATGTGCATGGCAACAAATGTTTCATCAAACTTGTTTCACAAATATCCATGTACAGTTATGAATGTACAGAGTACTGATATAAAATCACTTATTTTACTATGGGCTGTGGCCAAACAATTTTATCGGCCATTGTTCTCACCTATGAATCCCTATGACCATAAGAGAGTTTGTGTCCTATTTACCTTCACCTTGCAAGAACCTACCACAAGGCTAGCACAGGTCCTAACTATGTAGCTGCTGAATAAATCAATGGTAATTGTTACTGCAGTGACCCAGTGTTCACACTAAAGGTGTCTGACTATGGCCACTTCTGACTGGCAGCCACCCAAGACTCCAACCTAGAGAAGAAAAACAAGGCACAGATTCGAAGCCCTCCAAAAGGAACTCTACAGGGAGAGGCCCAGAGACAGCTGCAGAGAAGTAAGAATTCCCCTTAAAATGCATTCCAGTGCCAGTATACAAGGGAGGTTACATTATGATCCAATTTTTCATTAAAAATACTAGTAACTTGGGACGCCTGGGTGGCTCAGTGTGTTAAAGTCTCTGCCTTCGGCTCAGGTCATGATCTCAGGGCTCTCTGCTCGGCAGAGGGCCTGCTTCCTCCTCTCTCTCTGCCTACTTGTGATCTCTCTGTCAAATAGATAAATAAAATTTTTTTTTAAAAATGCTAGTAACTTATATTTTTTTTAAAAAAGTGTTTAATTCATGGGGCACCTGGGTGGCTCAGTGGGTTAAAGCCTCTGCCTTCGGCTCAGGTCATGATCCCAGGGTCCTGGGATCGAGCCCCACATCGGGCTCTCTGCTCCGCAGAGAGCCTGCTTCCTCCTCTCTCTTCCTGCCTGCCTCTCTTGCCTACTTGTAATCTCTGTCTGTCAAATAAATAAATAAAATCTTAAAAAAATTATTTAAAAAAAAAAAGTGTTCAATTCAAAATATTCCAAAGCAAACAAAACAAAAGATTCCAAAGCACTAGAATTTTTTTGTTAGCAACATTTATTTGCTTTAAGGTAAACCTAAAATTTAGGAATTTTTGAGTCAGAAAGCAAAAAGCAAATAGAAGTAAGGGAAGAGGAAGAGTGGAGAATGTGCATTCTAATTAGAAGCAAAAAAAAAAAAAAAAGAACTCTAAAAAGTCAACTGAATTGAAGCACAGTAGATAAAGGTAAAAGCTCTGAAGTGAGCTTACAAAAATAAGGAGCCTGGGATGCCTGGGTGGCTCAGTTGGTTAAGTGTCTCACTTCAGCTCAGGTCATGACCCCAGGGTCCTGGATCAAGTCCCACATTGGGCTCTTGGCTCAGGGGGGAGCCTGCTTCTCCCTCTGCCTACTGCTCACCCTGCTTGTGCACACTCTCGCTCTCTGACAAATGAATAAAATTAAAAAAAAGAAAGAAAGAAAGAAAGAAAGAGAAAAAGAAGCCAGAACATATAGGACCTGGTAAGCAAAACAGGGTAAGGTGTTGTTTTTTATTCCACACCTGCTGGAAAGCTACTAAATAAAGGATTTTGTTTCTTTAGAATTTGGGCGGGGGTGGGGAGAATGGAGAGGTGGGGGAGGGGGGGTGAACACAGGTATTTGAGTTTGGAAAGATGTTATAGCTGGGTATGCAGTCTACAATTCAGACTGCCCACTCCTGTTTCAATTACTCTCAAAAGTGCAGTTTCTTCCTCATCAAATCCAACATCTAGGTTGTGTTTACAAAGAGAAGCAAGGGTTTCTGCAGCTAGTATGTATTCTGGGTGAGCTGTAAGGTACTTACCATATGAGGAGGGGGAGCCGGACCGGGAGAGAAGGGAACCCTTCCCCACATTTTCATGATATCACCAAGAGGCTGGAAGCTTTCATCACATGCTCTCTTCACCAATAAAGACATAGTAAAATAGCCCGCCTGAAACCATTCCGCCATCTCCTGATTATTGAAGGGACCTATAATAGCACCAATTAAACAGAAAGGCAATAAAAATCCTTTCAGACTGAAGAGGGAAAAAAATTATTTCCTGAATCTGATCCTTATCCAGAGGTACAACTTATTTCAGGTGACACCCATCAAATATTTTTTATGATATTTTAATGTAATCCATCTGCAAAGTTAGTAAATAGGCTTCTAACTAGTAAAATACAACAGAAAATGATTTTGAAATAAGACTTCTGGGGAACACCTGGGTGGCTCCGTTGGTTAAGTGTCTGCCTTCAGACTTCAGGTCATGATCCCCGGGTCCTGGGACTGAGTCCCACATTGGGCTCCTTGCTCAGCAGGGAGCCTGCTTTTCCTTCTACCCGCTGCTCTCCCTGCTTGTGCTCTCCCTCTCTGACAAATAAATAAATAAATAAATAAATTATTGGGCAGGGCAGGGGAAGAAAGAAATAAGACTTCTGTCTATACATCCCAAATTCTCTGCAGGGCTTTAATTATTTTAAGGACCATAACTATCTCCATCTCACTCAATCTCTACAAATTCATTTGTCAGAAAAGTATAATAAAACTGAAGAGTATTTTTGTTACATTTTGCATCACTAAGGCATAAGGAATATAGACATGGAAGGCTAAATATGATTTCCTCTAATTTTCATTTTCTTCAAGATTATTAAAGGTTAGCAAAGTATAAATAATAATCTATTAAATTAAGATAACTTACAATTGATGTACCCAAGTACAACTAAATCTAGCTGAGGGTGGGGGCGCGATGACATTCTCTAGATGTTTTTACAATTAAAAATCAAACATTTTATACATAAAACTAATAAATGCACTCTGATCCCTAACCATGAATACCACTTACATGGGTCTAGGCAGTGGGAACACAATAGTAAATAAAACAAATCCCTAGAACGTCCAATTCTGGAAAGATGGAATAGATGTACTTGTCCCTTCTCCTCCTGCTAAATCCAACAAAAGCCCTACATATTATATACCAGAGAAGACTCTGAAGAGTAGAAAGCAGCAGACTTAGAGCAAAGAAAATTACCAGAGACAGAGGGTTATTATGTATCAGTACAGGGTCAATCCATCAAGAAGACTAAGAAGACATAGCAATCATAAATGTATACACCAAACAAACTGCAAAAATATGTGAAGCAAAATCTAAAAAAATTGAAAAGAGAAATACCCAATTATACCTGAAGACTTCAACACTATTCCCATGACAAGTGACAGAACTAGACAGAAAACCAACAAGATTATAGAGCTCAATAAAACCATCAATCAACAAGGTCCAACTGATTAATTTATAGAATGCTCCAAAGACAGCAAAATACACAGTCTTTTCAAGTACCCACAGAACATACAACAAAAAGAACTATAGTCTGGGTCATATATAAATCTCAATAAATTTTTAAGAACTGAAACTATATATGGTGTGTTTTTCAACCACAATAAAATCAAGCCAGAAATCATTAATAGAAAGGTAACAGGAAAATCTCCAAGCACTCAGAAACTGAACAACACACTTGTAAATTATCCAGGAGTAAAAGTGGAAGTCTCCTGGGGGCCTGGCTGGTTCAGTCAGAAGAGCATACAACTTGATCTCAGGATCATGAGCTTGAGCCCCACTTGGGTATAAAGATTACTTAAATATATTTTTTTCAAAAGTGGAGGTCTCAACAAGAAAAAAAAAATACACTGGACTGGGGGGTGCCTGGGTGGCTCAGTCAATTAAGAGTCCAACTCTTTTTTTTTTTTTTAAAGATTTTATTTATTTATTTGACAGAGAGAGAGAGGTCACAAGTAGGCAGACAGGCAGGCAGAGAGAGAGGGGTAAGCAGGCTCCCTGCCGAGCAGAGAGCCCGATGAGGGGCGTCATCCCAGAACCCTGAGATCATGACCTGGGCAGAAGGCAGAGGCTTAACCCACTGAGCCACCCAGGCGCTCCAGTGTCCAACTCTTGATTTTGTCTCAGGTCATGATCTCAGGGCTGTGAGATCAATCCCCATGCCAGGATCACATGCTATGCGTGGAACGTACTTAAGATTCTCTCTACCTCTTCCTCTGCAGCTTCCTCACCTCTTAAAAAAAGGCGGGGGGAGGCACCTGGGTGGCTCAATGGGTTAAAGCCTCTGCCTTCGGCTCAGGTCATGATCCCAGAGTCCTGGAATCGAGCCCCACATTGGGCTCTCTGCTCCGCAGGGAGCCTGCTTCCTCCTCTCTCTCTCTCTCTGCCTGCCTCTCTGCCTACTTGTGATCTCTGTCTGTCAAGTAAATTAAAAAAAAAATTAAAAAAAAAAGGCAGGGGGAGGGGCACCTGGGTGGCTCAGTCAGTTAAGCAGCTGCCCCTTTGGCTCAAGTCATGATCCCAGGATTCTGGGATCGAGCCCCGCACTGGGCTCCTTGCTCAGTGGGGAGCCAGTTTCTGTTTCTGCCTGCAGCTCCCCCTGCATGTGCACTCTTTCCCCTCCTCTCTTTCTAACAAATCTTAAAAAAAAGGCATACTAAACTGAATTAAAATGAAAAGATATGTCTCCAAATTTGTGGTACACAGTTAAAGAAGTGTTGAAAGAAAAATTTATGGTATTAAATGCTTACATTAGAAAAGTCTCAAATCAATACTATATAAGCACCCACTCTCAAGACCCTAGAAAAAGGAAAGCAAAATAAACCCTAAGAAGAAGGAAAGAAATAAGAATAGAACTCAATGAAACTGAAAACAAAAAACAGTAGTGAAAAAAATCAATGAAACAAAGCTGATTCCTTGAAGAGATGAATAAAAATTAACAAATCTGTAGCAAGACTGACAATGACAAAAGAGAAATGAACAAATTACCAACATGAGGAATAAAACAGGGGCTATCACTACAGAACTTGCAAACATCAAAAAGAGAGTAAGGGAATACTCCAAGTAACTCTACCCAAATAGATTTGACATCTTAGCTGAAATGGATGAATTCATTAAAAAAAAAAACAACCTACCAAATCAACCCATATTAAATCAGTAATTTAAATAGCCCCTGTAACTATTAGGGATACTGAATTTTAATTTTAAAATTAAAAAAACAAAAACAGGGACGCCTGGGTGGCTCAGTTGGTTAAGCGGCTGCCTTCGGCTCAGGTCATGATCCCAGCGTCCTGGGATCGAGTCCCGCATCGGGCTCCTTGCTCGGCAGGGAGCCTGCTTCTCCCTCTGCCTCTGCCTGCCACTCTGTCTGCCTGTGCTCGCTTACTCACTCTCTCTCCCTCTCTCTCTGACAAATAAATAAAATCTTTAAAACAAAAACAAAAACAAAAACGGGGCATCTGGCTGACTCAGTCGGTGGAGCATGTGACTCTGGATCTCAAGGTCATGAATTCAAGCCTGGCCCATGCTGGGCATAGAGCCTATTTTTTTATTATTATTATTATTATTATTATTATTATTTAATAGAGCCTACTTTAAAAATAATCCCAAAAAGTCCCCAGATGGTTTCACTAGAGAATTGTACAAAACATCTGAAGAAGAATTAACATCAATTCTAAACAATCGTCCAGAAAATAGGAGAGGGGGTAATTCCCAGTTCATTTTATGAAGCTAATTATTATCCTGATACTAAAATCAGACAATAAAGATACCAAAAACTACAAAACAACATCCCTCATAAAGGCAGACACAAAAATCCTTAGCTAAACATTACCAAAAAGGAGCCAGCAATATATAAAAAGTTATAAAGACCAAATGGGGTTTACGCCAAGAGTGCAAAGCTGGTTCAATATTCAAAATGCAATCAATTTAATCCAACATATCAAAGTTGCTGAAGAAGAAAAATCACAGGATCATTTCAACAAATGCAGAAAAAGCATTTGACAAAATCCAATACCCAATGAAACTCTCAAAAAATAAGGTACTTCCTCAACTTCATAAAGAGCATCTATAAAAAGCCAGAAGCTAACATTACACTTAATAAATAAATGAGTTCAGCAAGGTCAGACTAAAGACAAACATCCAAAATTCAATTCTATATAGTAACAATGAACACAAAGACATTGAAATAAAATTTACAATTATTCAAAAAAAAAAACCACAAGGAGATACAAATTGATTAAAGCATGTATAGAATATATGCTGAAAACTACACAAGTTCATAGATTGGAAGACTCAACATGAAAGCTATCAATTCTCTTCAAAATGATATAAATAAAGGTTTAACATAGTTCCTATTAAAATCTCAGCAAGATATTTAAGTATAGATTTTTGAATACATTTATATGGTAAATATAGATAAGATTATTCTAAAGTTTATATGGAAAGGCAAAGGAACTAGAAAAGTTAAAAACTTTTGATAAAAATAAACTGGGAGAAAAAAAATGGGAGGAACCAGTCTATCCACTTCAAGACATATATAATTATATAGCTACAGTAATCGAGACTATGATACTGGCGCAAAGACAGACACACAGATCAGTGGAACAGAAAAAAGAACACAGAAAACAGACCAACATAAATACACCCAACTGAATTTTGAGAAAGGTAATTCAAAAGAGGAAAGATGGCTTTTCAACAAAACGTTCCAGAGCAACTGGACATCCATCAGCAAAAAAATAAACTTTGATCTAAGTCCCATTCGTTATACAAAAATTAACAGATCACAGAGTTGGGGCTCCTGGGTGGCACAGTCAGTTGAACAGTCTTGGTTTTGACTCAGGGCATGATCTTGGGGTCGTGGGATCAAGCCTCATATCAGACTCCCTACTCCGTGTGGAGCCTAGTTGAGACTCTCTCTCCCTCTGCCCCTCCCCCTACACACTCTCTCTAAGCTAAATAATAAATAATAAATAAATTAACCTTTTAAAAAAATCACAAGACTTAAATATAAAACAAAAAACTATAAATTATTTTGGAAAGGAAATTTTGGGATCTGAAACTAGGAAAAGAGTTCTTCTGTCTCAGACTTAATACTAAAAACGCAATCCATAAAAGGGAAAAATTAATCAACTGGACTTCCATCAGTATTTAAAACTTTTCATCTGTGATAAAAAGATAAATAAAAACAGACTGGGAGAAAGTATTTGCAAACCACCTATCTAACAAAGGACTAGTATCTATATATAAAGAAATCTCAAAACTCAAAAGGTAAAAAAAAAAAAAAAAAGCAAACAATCTAATCAGAACATGGGTAAAAAACATGAAGAGATAGTTCACTTAAGAGAATAAACAGCCAATAAACATATAAAAAGATGTTCAACATCTTTACCTATTAGGGAAATGCAAACCAAATACTACAATGAGATATTGTATACTCTATATACTGCACAACAAGTCAAGTGGCTAAAATAAAAAATACCAACAACATCAAATACTGTCAAAAATATGGAGAAACCAAATCACTCATAGATTGCTGCAGAAATACAAAATGGTACAGCCCTCTGGAAAACAGTTTGGCAGTTTCTTTAAAAAACTAAATGTGTCGTTACCATACAATCTAGCAGTTGCACTCCTGGACATTTGTATCTCAAGAGGAATGAAGAGTTTGTTATAACAAAAGCCTACCCATAAATGTTTAATAGCTTCATTATAATAGCCAAAATAGGGGGTTCCTGGGTGGCACAGTCAGCTAAGGGTCCAAGTCTTGATTTGAGCTCAAGTTATCATCTCAGGATTATAAGATCGAACCCCACCTTGGGCTCTGAGCTCGGTAAAGAGTCTGCTTGAGATTCTTCCTCCCTCCCGCCACCTGACTTCCCCACTGCACATACTCTCTCTAAAATAAATAAATAAATCTTTTTTTTTTTTTTTTTAAGATTTTATTTGACAGAAAAAGACAGTAAGAGAGGGAACACAGCATGGGGAGTGGGAGAGGGCGGAGCAGGGAGCCTGATGCGGGATTTGATCAGGACCAAGCTGAAGGCAGATGCCTAATGACTGACTGAGCCACCCAGGTGCCCAAATAAATCTTAAAAAAAAAAAAATAGTAAAAAATGGGAACAACCCAGACACCTTTCATGGATGAATGGCTACACTATGATATATCCATATCACTGATGTACTCTCAGTTAAAAAAAAAACAAAAAATACCACCCACTGACACCATGTAACAACCTGTATCAATCTCCTGAGCATGACGCTGAGTGAAAAAAAAATTTGCTGGAAATGGATTCCATTTATGTAACATTCTTGAAATGACAAACTATAGAAATGGGGGTAGTGTTGTTAAGTGTTAAGGAGTAGGTACGGATGGGAAGGAAATGCATGTGATGAGATTACCAGCACCGGGAAACTAGATAAGGAATACATAAAATCTCTATTATATCTTACAACTGCATGTGAAGCTACCATTATCTCAAAGTAAATTTAATTAAAACACACATCCATGTGTTTTGGGGTGGTTTTTTTTTTTGGGTTTTGGTTTTTAAAACCATGTGTTTTAATTAAAACAGAGTCCTCAACTTGGAAGCAACTCTCCACAGCTGCAATCCCTAAGACATCGAATAGATGCTTCTGATTGTTTTACCAAAAACAAACTAACAAAAAACCCACAAATGCACAGTCCTGATCCCATTTACCTTACATTCTACAGGGATGTAAACAGATCATTAACAAATATATATAGAGCCAGGCAGCAACAGATGCTGTGAAGGAGAATAAAGGGAAAGGGTAAGGGGACTGAGTGTGGAAAAGGAGTTAGTATGCTGGAAAGAGGTCACAGGGTGTACCTGGTGAAACACTATCATTAAACCGACACTAACACAGTCAACCAATTTCAAGTTATAAACAAAGATTTCAAAAGCAGAAATGAAGAATCAACAAATATCTTTTATAGCATTCTCTCCCCATTCTAATCTAACTTGTGCACCATCCAAATTTTTAAGGGATTAACGTATAATATGGTATGACCCTTTCTCCCACATTTTTAACAGATCTTTATCATCTATGGAATCAACTCCACTTCAGCAAAACATTGAGTACGGTCTTCCAAGGCCACTGCCATCACCTTTTTATGGGAGGGAAACTGAAATACAAAGATGATAAAGAATTCACCTGCCTAGTTAACCAGCTGGGTAGCCAGAACTGAGGGGGTCTTGAGCATTTTGTTTACATCCCTATCATATTAGTAATCACATTCTGCCTTGCAGTCAAATGATTTTCATTGGACTACCCTCCCCCACACTGAAATTGTAAAGTACTATGGGAGGAACCTACAAAAATGCCATATACATACATACATACATATATATATGTATGTGTGGGTGCTTGTGTATATATGTCCTATAAAAATGGATTGTTTTCTACTATGATGCAAACTGACATTAAATAATGACCATCTTAGAGGATCTGGAGGTAATGGCTTCAAGCAGAATGGAACGAGCTACCTTGAATTTCTCCCTGAGGATCTTTGTAATACCACTTCTGCATCGCTTCGTGCATCAGCGGAACAGACACTCCCTTAGCTCTGTGCTCTTGCAGTTTCGACGCCAGTCTCTCATCATCTAGTGCACTGTCCTGGAGATAAGCCACCATCTTCTCAGCTTGCTAATAGGAAAAAAAAAAAAAAAAAGGATTGAGGAAACAAATGATCCCAAATTAATACTAGAACATATAATAAAAATGCCTACCTTTCTATGAATGACTTGACCTGTGAAAGGTATTCCAATGTAAAAAACACAGCAGGCAACCATTTACTTCTTCCAACAAGGTTATATAGTATGTACTACCCCCGTTTTATGGAGGGGGAAACTTAGGCCCAGAGCCGTCAAATCTTGCTCAAAGTCTCAAAATTTTTAAGCAAACCGAACAGATTAAAACACAAACTGGTATGGATGAAAATTCAGGCTTCTAATCAACACACTAATAAGATTACTTTTTAAACTAATAAGCCACTGGTCAATCCTGAAGCATATAAACTAAACCTGTAAAAACATGGGTGTTAATACAACAAAGACTCAATTAATATGATTACAAATAAATTTTTTTACAAGTTTTAGTAAGACACTGCCCTCCTTTCTTCCTCTCTTTAAGCATTTCCTGCCACCAAAAAAACTACCCCATCCTGAAAGAGAAATTCTTCCATAGAAAACAAGCTATCATTTACTTTATATACAACAAAGGTATATCTAATCTTAGGAAAATCTAGAGACATAAATAAAATGTTAAAATCCTGAGTTTAACTATTTTCCCAGTTATACTTTAGGCAAAAAATACAGAAGACGCTATGCCCATCCACAGCTGCTTGCATTTGCCATTTTTGGCATTCCATTAACTTCCAAAAAGAAAAAAGAAAAGCAAACAGCTAAGGGCAACCTCAGAAGAGAAAAAATAACCTGACACAATGACTACTACATAGCAGAAACTTATAAGCATGAAATGATTTGAAAGACAATTACTCATACAAAAAAATACTAGATTTACAAACAACTTTTCCAGTACATAAAATCTAGTGCACAGAAGTTCCATTTCTAAATATTCATTTAATGCTTCCAAATTTTATGGTAGTTTGAGAAAGAAAAAAAAGATTACATGATTTTTACCTGCTCCAAATGTTTGAGACCCTCTTCATCATCTGGCTCTGTGGAAACACTGCCCATCCCAGGAGCACCTACGACCGGCGTTTCAACTGGCCGGAGGGCAGGACTTGGATTGGGAACAGGCGTTGGAAGTATGAGAAGAGGAGAGGCTGTATCTGAAGGAATCTGTGACAGGGGCTGCTGGACATCAGAAACTATTTCTAAAGGAAAAAAACACAGAATATAAAGACTCTTTTTGAGATTTTCTTTTTTAGAGAGAGAGAGAGAGCAGAGGGAAGGGCAGAGGCATAGGGAGAAGCAGGCTCCCCGCTGTGCAGGGAGCCCAGGAGAGTCTTATGAAGAATGATCATCAAGTTGGGCCACTCACTAAATGGGTTCAACAGAAATGTGGATCAGGAACACTGCAGCTACTTCTTATGGAGAAATGTAGTATTTCTCCCTACGATGACAGAGTACCTCTACAGAATGACACAATATAAGGATTAAAAAGGGTATCTAGAAGGTCCTTTTACAGTGCCTGAATGGGTCACTAGAGCAACTGCCCAACAGCTATAAAATTTCCTCTTGAGAGCAAACTATCAGTCCAATCCCTTCTTTATAACATGTCTCCACTAGCAGACGATTAACAAGCACTGCAAATCTTCTCAAAAATATCGTGACTCATCATCAAAACTTTGATTAAGTGCATTTGCAATTATCTTGAATAAATACCTATTTCAGGTGATAATTAATGTAATTCAATACATTATTCTTTAGGATAATGAAGAGCATTTGGGAGTCTACCTAGACAGGTCAGGAAGTTCTCAATATAAACACAGACTGCAAAAGAGGTTCTGTGTTGGTCCCTATTTCTAGCCTCTCAGTATGCAGGCTCTTAAGAAGGGAGAGGGGATGGGAGTAATCAGATACAAATGCAGTTTCTCCTTTGAAACCTTGTTTGCTCAATTACAGACAGCATCTCCAAATCCCTGCTCCTCTCAGGAACACTTTCCTCTCTCTGCCAAACTTTTTAAAAGAACAGTCGATCCACCACAACCACCACCACCCCTGCTACACTGTGACTTCCACTTCCACCCTCTAATACAGCTTCTCTCCCACAGAGAAGCAGTGACTCAAAGTCCCCAAACCCAATGGGTTTTCCTAGCCCTCTCCATCTGACCTCAGCAGCCCAATCCTAAATCGAAACCTTCTCCCTTCCTTACTGTCCTTCACTCTAGGCCACTCTTGCCTCTGAAGATTTTCTCTGGCTACTCTTCACCTATCCTCTAAAAATAGGAATTTTGCCCTAGATGACTAATATACATATGCTTTATATCCCTTATAGACTATCAGTCTGGATCTACGAAGCTTTCTCAAAATACGCATGTCTGGATTCCGTCCTAAAATCTCCTAGAATAAGGTCCCAGGCATCTACATTCAAGAGAATGAACCACAAGTAATTCAGGGGCACATCATAACTGAAAAATGACTACTACATATCAAACAGGTCTCAAAATGTACAAGTCCCACAGTGCCTGACAGAGATTCAAATATTTGAAATCACTCACTAAGCTTTGTTCTAGACATAAAACTCTGAAAAGATACCCTTGGTTTAAGCCCTATAAATATTAGTCTATTAGGCAAAAAAGATAATACAACATCTATTAGGCAAAAAGGATAATACACAGATCTTTGTCATATTGTATTGCCATGTCAAGAATAGTGCTGGTTGTTTAAGAACCAAGAGAAGATCGCTAATCAGCTCAGGAACTTGGGGTGGAACAGAGTTCCAGGCACAGAGAGGAGCATGTGCTAAGGCAAGGAGACAAAAGAACAAGGCCTTATAAGGGGTGGACCTAAGGCGCTGTGAGGTTGGGGAACAGAGTATGAAGGAGACAGAGATGACACTGAAACTGTACAGAAGCAGGCATATGCCAGGTCATGCAAGGACTCACATGCCATGTTAAAGGTGTGATTTCCTATGGTGACTCAACCAATTAACCCTTCAATGTCAAGTACTACAATGTCATTTTTAAGTATGCACAAAAAGAAACATGGAGTAAACATTAAAACTGCCTACTAAGATATACAAGCAAATTAAAACAGTAACACTGGAGAAGGGGATATACTTTAAACTTATTCTTTAGCAAAGGTGGTTGGACTTCCACAGATCCATCCATGTTCTTTCTGGCCTCTCTTAGAACAACAGCAATTTGGTGTGCCTTCTGGACACACATCCAACCACTATATGAAAGGAAAGTACCTGTCTGATGTGGGGATCAAATTACTGCAGAGGATCCTAAATCCTGTCTGATCAACTGATACCAAAGTGGCTGTGTCATAACACCCTAGGAAGTAAGATTCCCGAGTTGCACCTTTGCTTCTTCTAACTCTGTTTTGGTGAATTTGGGGAATGACAAAACATGGGAAGCAGCGTTTGATGGGGTTTACTGGTAAAATAATCTATTCCAATAATTTACCACTGGGAGAGGTTCTACAAGGCGTAAACAGAAGCCTATCTTATCAGTGATCACTGGCCTGCCTGAGCAGAATCCTGTTTTAGCTTGTCTACTCTCATAAATACATACCATCCCCTCTGCCGGGCACTTTGGTTGGTAGGCTAGTTTCCGTCTGATTCTCTTCCTCAGCTTTTTCCGTTTGCTCCGTTTGGGGTTCCTCTTTCCTCTCAAACTGTGGTGCTTCCTGAGGCTGATGGTCTGAAGGAGTACCTGGTCTAGCAGACGATGAGGAGGTCTGGGATATTTCCTCACTGGATTCTATAACATGAAGCATTCTTAAGTTAACAACTTGGGAAATTTTTGGTCTGATGAAAACAAGAAGGTAAAAGACAAAAATGAGCCTTACCAACTCCTACTCTATCTGTCTTCTCTCCCTCTTTCCTATTTGTCTTATCGGGTTCTTTGGCTTCTTCATTATGGCTGCTCTCAGAGTCAGAGCACTCCCCACCTTCCTCTACAGGCCGGAAGTCCATTTCCTGCTCTTCTGGAATCGGCTCTTTCCGTACTTTCTGTATTAAGAAAATAAAGCCAAAGGTCAACAATACATTTGGCTCTGCTGGCAGGTCAGTGCCTGTTATGACATTTAAAACAAATTTCTTACCTTTAGAGAGAGGAATGCTCCAGAGGAGTCAAATGTGCCCATCTCTTCTTCAGCATCCTCTAAGCACCACTCAGGCAAGCTATCCCGGTCATCATCTATGCTTCCACTGCCAGAACGCACCCTTCGGTAACCTCGTTCGTCATCCCGATCTCGAAAATCAAACTCAAACCTTCGCCGTCGTTCCATGTGTTCCCTCCAGCCTGCAGAACGAGGGCCATCTGGGATGAGGAGGAGGATACAAACCTTAGAAAATTTTTATGACAGTACTTGAGAAAAAAAATCAAAATAGGAAATAAAGAAGAAAACTATGACTGGTTGTGAATTCAAATGATCAACCTACTAAAGAGAAAATCAGGCAAAGTAAATGAAATTCAGAGCTCGGCATACATATGACATCATTAAGCGGCAACAGGAGTTCAGGAGTTATCTTCGGTGAGTACTGAGCCACACAACGTACTCTAAAGCGCTGAGAGATAAATTTTAAACAAATCACTGTTAAAGGACACTTGATTCGAAGTATACACTTTGGATAAGCTTTAGGTATCTAACTGAAATGTCGATTAGCCATTCACATGGCATACTCTTAGCCCAGGCTTATAACCCTGGTCATCTTCCCATACTATGCCTTGCCAGAGGGACGTTTCTTTCTTCTCACGAAAATGATGTATATGACCAATTCCCTGTGGCAAATCCTAATATCAAATTTATCATGCCTACTTGCAAGGGCCCAGATTCCATTTGTAATTCTGATTCCCCAAAAAAAGGCATGGAATTATAGCACTGACAGATGTCAGAGATTTTATATAGCCCTACTATCCTAATTTTATAGTTTAAGAAACAAAAAACTCTGAAAGAAGTAACTTGTAGAGTGGCAAAGCAGAACAAAATCTAATTCTGGGGGCACCTGGGTGGCTCAGTGGGTTAAAGCCTCTGCCTTCGGCTCAGGTCATGATCCCAGATCGAGCCCCCGCATCAGGCTCTCTGCTCAGCAGGGAGCCTGCTTCCCTTCCTCTCCCTCTGCCTGTCTCTCTGCCTACTTGTGATCTCTGTCTTTCAAATAAATAAATAAAATCTTAAAAAAAAAAAAGAAGAATCTAATTCTGCATCCTCTACTGCTTTTTCCACACCAGCATGCTTACTTTCCTTTCCCTTTACTCTCATCTCTTAACTCTCCCTAGGGAGTTTTTATTTCTGTGTAATACCCCCAGGGACATTCCTAAATCCACCCTACCATACTGTTTATTTATGGTGTGATTTCCTATGATTTCCATCTACTTTCCAACAGAAAAAAGACTGCCTAAGAATAAAGGATGCCAGTTGAGATATTTTGTTTTTTTAAGAAAGGGGAACTCTTGTTAATATCTGACAAACCCGAGTCTAAGAGAGTCCTTAAAAAAGATGCAGGTTTTCGGCTTTCTCGGTGGGAGATACACAAAAGAAATGAGACAAAAAGTTCAGTGTTCTTACTACTGAGGCCCAATTTGCTAAAACCAGCAATCTAAAACAAACTGAAAATAAGAAGGCAAAACATTAAAATGCCCAGTAGAGGTACCTACTTACAAATCACTCACAAAAAAGTTAAGAAAACATTATTCCCATGCTCCTCCATCCTTCACTTAGAACTATTACACTTCTGTGAAAACTAAAGAACTTTACACCCAGGCTGCTTAAATGCAAACCTAGAACCATTACTCAAAAGAAGTACTCATGACCAAATGTTGAATTCCAGAGTGCTCTATTACTATCATTTCTAAACCGTCTGTTAAGTATGCACCATGATAGGAATCTATCCTTCTAGGCATCTGGCTCATGTTTTCCTCTTACTGAGTTTCTTAAGTTCAGCTCCCAGAGTGGATGCTTTGCTGTCCTTAATCGTCCCATCTCCCATACACATCCAGTTTTTAGCCCTACTTAAACCAAATGTAGAAATCCCTAGCTTATAAAGACTAACCACTGCTTTTTAACATCCTCCAATATCAGAATAAAAGTCTGCTACAATTTTTATACTATAAAAATTAGTCAAAATCATTATATTTAAACTTTTAATCAAATCATGAAATAACTATAATCTAAGAAATGTTAAGAGTAAAACAACTGATATAATCAGACAACTGTTAAGAATGCTGGGTTGAAAAAATAGATGGTATTTTTTTAAAAATGCTTATTTCCAGTGTTTTTTCAGCCAGCCCTGTATATTATATACCCCAAACTGTCTTTTAAAAATATATCAGTAAAAAATTGGGGGAAATTGTTAAGTTAACGACAAATAAATCAGACCTGGAAATCAAATCAGAGACAAAGATTTTTTAAAAAGACAACGTATGTCCAAATCTAAGTTGGGGTGGGGAGGGTCACTGGTAGAACATACATTAAAATTTTACTTTGTTTAACTAACTCCCTTTAATAGAATCGACATCAGACATTTGGGCTCACAAATACTGTTGGTCTTCCAAAACATTCACCTTGTTTGTTTTTGATCCACTGGAATTTCTCTTCTCGCTCAGCCCGGTCCCTGTCCATTCTTTCACTGAATGCTTGTTGGGAACATAGTCTACAAACCCTTTTGCTTACAGGCAAGCTCAGCACAAAATGCTGCGATGCCTTGAAGAGAACTGTAACATCTGGTTGCCCAGCACACAGACTCATGAGAATTGCCTAGATAACTGTGACGTAAACAATGCCCACTCATGACAGAAAACTCCCCCAAGAGTCAGCCATGAGGAGTTGGCATAAAAGCATCAAAACTGTATACAAAGATTAACTTCACTATGTGTCCATCTATCCATAACTACCTAAAGCACTCTGAATGCTTTTATAATGCTTACTTGGGCTGAGATTAGTGATTTTGCTAATAACTTGATTTTAAAATGTAAATGAAAACAGTTTGATTGTGATTTTTTCTACTAAAAGTGAGCTTCTCTGGCATATGGTTGATAGCTAAAATAATGTTATGCACATGAAATTCATAAGGCAAATATACACTCTTTGTGCACTCTGGTTCTGCATGACCCCATGATTCAAACTACAGTGGCATCTGATTATCATGAGGCACAGAATCAGCACTTTGGTAGGGGATGAACTTTGACACAAAGCACCAGTGTCCTCAATTACCAGCATATCTAATGTCAGGGAAGAACAGTTTGAAGCATTCTTAAGAGTCAAACAGAAGAACTTACAAAACCACTAATCACTACTATTCTCTCTCTCTCTCTTCTAAAGTTAGGACAAAAGAATGAACTTATGATTATGTTTTTGACCTGGGCTTAGAGTTTATCCTTCAAATAAGCATAAATCACTTATTCAGGACCAAAAAACCCTCAAAGAATACATCTTTTATTATACAGGAAAAGTACCCATTTTAGGGAAAGCACATATTCCTTAGTGAGCATATAATTACACATTTGTAAGTTTTAAAGCATGTTGAAAAAATACAACAATTCAGTGTTAGACAAAACTGAAGGAACCCCTCTCACAGTTTTGCAAAGACAGGTGCTTTCCATTAAACCACACTATTTGCTCCAGAAAAATAAAAATGATTTCATCAACTGAAGAGATATGGGAGAATCTTCATGCTGAAATTTTTTTGTAGTGATGAATGTGATGTGATGACCCAAGTGTGATGACATAAATAATTGAGTCCTCTTTTTTTTTTCTTTACCTATTCCTCTTTCTTGCTTGATTGGTAACAATGTCCACTAAATACTCCCTTATTTTGGTCCCTGCACTCACTTGGTAGGAGCCTTACCAGGGCTGTGGGGCCGCCACCTCTCTCCGTCACGTCTCGGTCCAGCTAGTCGCCAACCTCCATCTTCATCTTCTCCATTTTGTTCTTCTCTAAAAATACGCCAGTTTTCACTTTCTGATCGTATAAATTCATGCTTTCTTCCCACAGATATTGGTCCACCTTCCTCAAAATTTGGTCTCCCTGTAATGAAAATAAGGAAACATGTGCCTCAGCCAATACAGATTTTAAACGCAGACCGGAAGGCTCAGATCACGCTTTTGTACAGACGTGCCTACCCCAATGCTCAGGAAGCATGAGTAACAGAACTGCTGTGGACATACGCATCTAGTACTAGCCATACTTCTTAAAGTATGGGCAATTACGGACTGGGCACTTATTTTTAATTTTTTTATCTTATTTTTTTTTAATTTTATTTATTTATTTGACACAGAGATAGAGAGTGAGCACAAGTAGGCAGAGCGGCAGGCAGAGAGAGAGGGAGAAGCAGGCTCTCCATGGAGCAGGGATTGAGCCTAGCCATCAGGCTCCCTTCTCCCCTTGCTGAACAAGGAGCCTGCTTTTCCTTCTCTTTCTCCCCACTCTTTTGTGCACACACACACTCTCTCTCTCTCTCTCTGTCAAATAAATAAATAAATAAAATCTTTAAAAAAGAAATTATTTGGGGGACCTGGGTGGCTCAGTTGGTTAAGCATCTGCCTTCAGCTGGGGTCATGATCCCAGGATCAAGCCTCATGTGGGGATCCCTAGTTAGGCAGAGCCTGCTTTTCCCTCTCCTACTGCCCCACCTCCTGCTTTCATTCTCTCTCTCTGAAATAATTTTTAAAAAATATTTGAAGTTATTTTTCCTATTTTGTAACTGAGAATACTGAGGCTCAAAAGAACAAAAGAGAATTACCCAAAATCACACTATTTAAATGGTACAGACAGGATTCAAATGTTAATCTTCTCATTCAACAAATATTTACTGCACATTAAGTGCCAAGTTTTATGAAACCAAATACAGATATATATCTGCCCTTGGGTTCAGAGGCCTAGGTTCTCTTATTCAGAATAAGAAAGGCAATCCGCTTTACAAAGTACCACATCTACTATATGACTTGGTGAAATATGTAGCTATACTCACAAAAAAGAAGCAAACTTAAGGAAACCCCTAATAAGGGGGCACCTGGGTGGCTCAGTTAGTTAAACATACAACTCTTGATTCTGGCTCAGGTCATGATCTCAAGAGTTGTGAGATCACCCAACATCAGGATCCATGCTCAGCAGGGAGTCTTTGAAATTCTCTCTCTCTCTCCCTCTTCCTCTGCCCCTACCCACACCATGCTCTCTTTTTAAAATAAATCTTTAAAAAAAATCCCTAATACATAGATAGATAAATAGAAACATATATAGATAAATGATGGGAAATGGCTTTTAACCCACATAATCAATCACAAGCAGTATGTGCCAGGTACGATGCAATGATTTGGGAATACAGTAGTAATCACATGATGGATACACTAGACAAAACTCTTTCTTTCACCTCCTTTTTTTTAAAAAAATATTTATTTATTTGTCAGAGAGAAGGAGATAGAGAACGAGCACACAAGCAGTCAGAGAGGCAGGCAGAGGTGGAGAGAGAAGCAGCCTCCCTGCGGAGCAAGGAGGCCATGCGGGACACGATCCCAGGACCCTGGGATCATGACCCGAGCGGAAGGCAGCAGCTTAACCCACTGAGCCACCCAGGTGTCCCTCTTTCACCTACTTTTACATTAGGCCTTTGAAAAACTAATGAACACAGCAAAGCAAGAGAAAGAGCAGAAATGGCAAAATGTTTAACTCAAAAACTGATCGCTATAATTTTTTTCTAACAGATGATATACTACAAAATATTAAAATTATTAAAAATAAAAATACTAGTAATCCCGGGGCACCTGGGTGGCTCAGTGGGTTAAAGCTTCTGCCTTCGGCTCAGGTCATGATCCCAGGGTCCTGGGATCAAGCCCTGCATCAGGCTCTCTGCTCGGCAGGGAGCCTGCTTCCCTCTCTCTCTGCCTGCCTCTCTGCCTACTTGTGATCTCTGTCTGTCAAATAAATAAATAAAAAATCTTAAAAAAAAAATACCAGTAATCCCTCAATCTTAGAAACAGAACTCTATCTGTAGTTAGCTTTTACTTAACTTTATATTTTTTTATAGTTGCAATCAGTATACCTACTATTTTCATAGCAAGTACTTCTCTGTGATCATACATCTTCCCAATCATACAAATGGGTACATACCAGGTATACTTTGCAGCCATAGTGTAATCCACTAGATTATTCCCCACTGGACATTTACTTTATAACCAATTTTTTGTGAACTATAGTTAGACAAGAAATACTTTTCTGAACTATGTTTTCTTAAAAAAAAAAAACTCAAAAGAGTGCAATTACTAGGTCAAGACAGACTTTGTCCACTGTCTCTTTCCCTGAAAAAAAGGGTCAAATCAACACACCATTTCACATTATTGATACTAAGTGCTGATATCCTTTCAAAACTTTACTACTTTAATAGTAAAGTGGTAAATTAACGTGGCTCAAATATGAATTTTTCATATCAAAGATTTTTCCTGTTGTTTACTGACTTTACGTCCCTATGTGTAAACTGTTTATATATCTTTTAAACTAACAGCTTCTTTATCTTTGGACCTATCAGTCCTACGTATATTTTTCATATTAGTACCTAATAAAAAAATAAAAAACACAATGGGGCAGGGGCACCTTGCTGGCTCAGTCAGAAGAGCATGTGACTCTTGATCTCGGGGCTGTAGGTTCAAACCCCACACTGAATATAGAGATTACTTAAAAATAAAATCTTAAGAAAAAAGAAAAACAGGAAAAAAGAACAGGGCAAAAATAGGGAAAATACAGGAAGAAACAAAATCTGGCTTTTCTACTTATTGAAAATCATCTTGTAATTTTCAACCCGTACTTCATAATGTTTGAATGACTATGCCATACCTTGTTCCAAAAACGATTTGAGACTGGTATTTTGAAGATAAAGAAGAGCACAGTACTAAACAAAGAATAAAATTCTTGCATTCAGGGGCACCTGGGTGGCTCAGTGGGTTAAAGCCTCTGCCTTCGGCTCTGGTCATGATCCCAGGGTCCTGGGGTCGAGCCCGGCATCAGGCTCTCTGCTCAGCAGGGAGCCTGCTTCCCTTCCTCTCTCTCTGCCTGCTTCTCTGCCTACTTGTGATCTCTGTCAAATAAGTAAATATTAAAAAAAAAAAAAAAAAAAAAAAAAGGAGCTTATTGCCTATGTTTTTAAAAAAAAAAAATCTTGCATTCACTACACCTGATTTAACTTCTGGCCCCAATTCTGATTTATACACCCTGGCTTTTAAAAAAAAAGAAAAGAAAGAAAGAAAGAAAAGATCCAAGGGTCGCCTGGGTGGCTCAGTGGGTTAAAGCCTCTGCCTTCGGCTCAGGTCATGATCCCAGGGTCCTAGGATCGAGCCCCGCGTCAGGCTCTCTGCTCCGCAGGGAGCCTGCTTCCCCCTCTCTCTCTGCCTGCCTCTCTGCCTACTTGTGATCTCTGTCAAATAAATAAATAAAAATCTTAAAAAAAAAAAAAAAAAAAAAGACCCAATTCCCAATTTAAAATTGTGTGTGTGTGTGTGTGTGTTGAGGTAAGGCTGACTGAATTTCCCATTCTAGCTCAAAAATCCTGTAACAAAGTGGTTCAAATTTTGTTACCGAGTGCTTGTTTCCTCAACTGCAATGTAGCTTTTGATATGTCACATATTACATAATTAATAACTATAATAGAAATATTAAGGTAACAGGGCTCCTCAGGCGTTAAGCATCTGCCTTCGGCTCAGGTCATGATCTCAGTGCCCCAGGATCCACCCCTGCTTCAGCCCACATCAGGCTCCCTGCTCAGCTGCTCAGTGGGAAGCTTGCTTCTCCCTCTCCCACTGCCCCTGCTTATATTCTCTCTCTCTCTCTGTTTCTCGCTGTGTCTCTGTCAAATAAAAAATCTTAAAAAAAAAAAAAAGAGAGAGAGAGAGAGAGAAGATTAAAATGACAACTTCTCCAGTAAACCAAGAAAAGCCAGAATAACATAATTCTAACATGCCAAACATCCCATATATAAGTGCAAGGTATGTGGAGTTCCACCTCAGGGGCTCAGTGTCATTTTCTTTTTTTTAAGATTTTATTTGTTTATTTGAGAGAGAGCACAGAGGGCGAGGGAGAGGCAGACTCCCAGCTGAGCAGAGAGAGAGCCCAATGTGGGGTTCGATCCCAGGCCCCTGAGACCACAACCGGAGCTGTAGGCAAATGCCCACCTGACTGAGCCACCTAGGTGCCTCTCACTGTCATTTTCACAAGAGAAGGATTAAACTAATTCAAGAACTTTTAAGTGGACTTCACTCAACTCTTCTCCCCATTCCCTTTATGAAAACTTTTTCCTGCAGTATAACATTCTTGCCAAAAAGTACATAAATCACAAATGTACAATTCCAAGAGTTTCCATAAAGCAAATATATTCACATAACCAATATTTTAAAAAAGAAAATATCTGGGGCGCCTGGATGGCTCAGTTGATTAAACTCCCAACTCTTGATTTCAGCTCAGGTCTTAAATCTCGGGGCTGCACTGGGCTCCACACTAGGCATGGAGCCTACTTAAAAAATAAAAAATTAGGGGCGCCTGGGTGGCTCAGTGGGCTAAAGCCTCTGCTTTCGGCTCAGGTCATGATCCCAGAGTCCTGGGATCGAGCCCCGCATCGGGCTCTCTGCTCAGCAGGGAGCCTGCTTCCTCCTCTCTCTCTGCCTGCTTCTCTGCCTACTTGTGATCTATGTCTGTCAAATAAACAAATAAAATCTTTAAAAAAATTAACAGAAATAAAAATTAAAAAAAATATCAAGAGCGCTCAAAAATCCTGATGTCCTTCTAGACAACCCTTCCCAAAGTAAGCACTATTTCTTTTTTTTTTTTTTTTAAGACTTTATTTATTTATTTGAGAGAGAGCATGAGCAAGGAGAAGGTCAGAGGGAGTAGCAGACTCCCCACAGAGCTGGGAGCCCGATGCGGGACTCGATCCCGGGACTCCGGGATTATGACCTGAGCCGAAGGCAGTCTTCCAACCAACTGAACAACCGAGGCGTCCTGTAAGCACTATTTCTGCTTTCATCTCCAAAGATTAGTTCTGTCTGCTTTTTTAACCTTTTATGCAAATGAAATATTCCTTTATGTTTGGCTTCTTTCACTAAACATTATGGGAGACTCATCCACAATGCTACAGAGAACTGCAGCTTGTTCTTTTACACTGCTAACAGGATCTCACTGTATGGACAGACCCCAATATATTACTCTGTTGCTGATTTAGGTTGTTTCTAGTTCTCTGCTATACGAATTGTTCTGCTATGAATATTCCTGGATATGAAATTTAGGATATGTTTGTATTCCTGTTGGTCTATGCCTAGAGCTGAAATTGCCAGGAGTGAAATAAGTGAAATAAGGTATATTCAACTTCAGTAAGTACTACCAAATATTTTCCCATAAAAACAGTACTAACTTTACCATTTTTACCTGTTTTACTCAGACCTCTAGGAAACATTAACATGAGTGCTTCCTCTATAGACAAACACAATTAAAGATGAAGGATTAAAAATAAAGGAGACTTAGACACAGCATCTAACCCCCCTCCCCCCGCAGGTCCATAGCTCAGAGACAAACATGTAAACAAATGCATCCATTTATCTCATCTAATCATCATTTTAACCACAAAAATTAAGTTAAACATTATCATCTCTATTGTTCCTATAAGGAAAGGGATACCTGTAGAGGGAGTTTCCCAAGATCACATAGTTGAATAGTGACCAAATCAGAAATAGAACATGGGTGTTCAGGGCACCTGGGTGGCTCAGTCATTAGGTATCTACCTTCAGATCGGGTCATGATCCCAGGGTCCTGGGATCGAGCCCCACATGGGACTCCCTGCTCAGCAGGGAGTGTCTGCTTCTCCCTCTCCCACAGCCCCTGCTTTTGTTCCCTCTCTCGCTGTCTGTCAAATAAATAAATAAATAAAATCTTTACAAAAAAAAAAAAAAAAAGAACATAGGTATTAAACTCCTAATCCTGGGTTTACTCACAAATTTAACCCACTGGAAGAAGCAAAAATTCCAGAAAAACTAATGGAGAAAGAAGCAGCTCTGGGATCGAAGTCTAACAAACTCTAAAATGGCAACAGACATACTACACATGGCACAGCTTATAGACAAAGACTACCAACATCTCTATAAGGGGAAGATGGGACTAAATGTATTAATATCCCAACAGAAATCATGTCAAGGGACACCTGGGTGGCTCAGTCAGTTAAGAGTTTGTCTTCAGTTCAGGTCATGATCTCAGGGTCCTGGAATTGAGACCCGAATCAGGCTCCCTCCTCAGTGGAGAGCCTGAGTCTCCCTCTCGCTGTGCCCTTTACCCCTACTTGTGTGTTCTCTCCCAAATAAATAAAATTATGTCAAAATATATACCTCTGAAAAAATTTTAAGACCAATTTCTTCACTATAAAAATTTTATTCTAGAATTATTTTGAAGGGAAAAATGACTTCAAGCACCATCTAATAAAATAAACATTTCCAACTACTACTAATATAACTAAAACTTATACTGCATACAAGAAATGCTCTAAGACATCAAAGTACATCTTTTACTATCTAAACGATTACAGTATATTTGTATTTGTGTAGATCTGAGTGGGAAGTGAAAATGTATATGAGATAATTAGATCTATATGATTTGTTTAAAAAAAATACATACATTTGTGTATTACCAATATAATTTAAAATAAAAGCTAAATATGAGAAGTCATTCCCAGGCTACTTAGAGGATGCTACCTAAAGTTCCTTTCATGTCTACAAACTCCAGAATTCCACAGTAGCCCATGAAGGACACCCAAAAAGCCCTTCTCAGCATTTCAAACTAAAGTCCTCCTCCTTCCATAATACCAGCATGATAATAAACTTGAGTAACCAAGTATTTTAGTTTACTTCTTCTTAAATTCTTAACAGAATAACTTGTAAACAAGACTGAAAGTAAATGTAATTGAACAATTTACAAGTGCAATGCCTCACCCAAATATTCCTAACCTACAGTCCATAAATGAACCTAGGGGTTATGAATTCTTGAACTAGAAGCACATATTACGCTGGCATGTTTTCTTTTATCAGGGAAAAGGGTCTAAGGTTTTTGTAAGAGTCCTAAAGGTATCTATGACCTCCAAAAGATAAAAAAACAAATTTAAAATGTATTTTCTTCTTTTCAATGTAGCAAACATGACCATTTATGATCAAACTATATCTATATAATACATGTTTTGTTCTTGTATCAACAGTAACTAAAAATGTATAAAGGTGCTAAAATGCAAATGTACAACATACATAAACATTTTCCCAATGGCAGTAAATACTTGGCTGTTTCTGACTTGATGTATTAAGTATGAACAGGATTCTTCTAAAAATAAAATTAAATTAAAATGTAATATTGGTTTTAGTCCGGTCTAATTGAGTAGACTTCCTAAGGAGAAAGAGCAGTAAAAGGGCACCTGTGTGCATGTTTGACTCACAGCCAAAAACGGTGTTTATGGAAAACTTCAGATGGAGCAAAGAGGCACTCAGCCAATAAAATCTACAGCTGTGAGACTTGGAACTTACAAGTGCCCAAACTCCAAAAGCAAAGTGGAATTATGGGACAGACTTTGAAGCTTGTTTATGTGCAAATTTTTCTAGGAAGAAACTTTGTATTCCTCTATTCAGATATATAGCCTCTGATCAACACTAAAGATATTTTCTAACACCAGAGAAAGTAGTGAAAGGAAATTCCATCCAGGTGTTGATATTTACTTTCTTTCCCTATAATCAACTGTAAACAAAACTCAGGATGGCTAGGAAGGAGAAGTTTAAATCTTATATCCAGAGATTTGTAACTTTTTTCCCATCCTAATTCCTAAGAGGTTAGAAACTGCTCCACTCATTAACATTGTTCCCGAAAACACAACAGTCCTGGCTGGGAGACACACTGGAGGGGCTGCAGCATATCAAAATCTCCTTGAAAAAATACCTCTTGTGCTTTGAATATACCCCATACCCTACAAGCCTCATGTTCAGTCATCTGATGATATACACCCAGGCACTGCCTCAGATCTCTGGGGAAGAAGATGATCAATAGATGGGCTTGATGCAGAACCAGAAAGGGACAAGGCACCTTCTAAAGAAAGCAAAGTACACCATGTAAGAAAGAGCAGAGAAGACAGGGCTAAAGTTGTAAAGTTGGGGGATTATTCATGCACACAGCAGGACACTACACTCCAGCTACAGCATTTGTTATTCTCAAGTACAAGTTGGTATAGTTATGGACTATATACTAGATTACTTTAGCCAGAGAGAAAACCAAACACCTTTAGGGACAGAGATTTGAATTTAATAAAGAATAATGTATCTAGTCTTGGCACCTTGCTTAATCAAAATTTTTAATAAAAAATAAATCAGAGAACAGATACCTAGCATTTATGTTCATTCACAGAAGAAATGTTTTAGAGCCATCTCCAACTGAAATCAGTAACTGTTTAGATAGAAGGGCCCATGTGTTTTAAGGTGAAGATTACATACCATCTATGCCCATATTAGTTCCATTGCAACTAACCTGGTTGAGGTTTCAACCAGAAAGAAACTGAACTGCTCAGGCTACTAAAATGGGAGTACTATGCTCCTGAGTGGACACTCCAAAACCAGTCTACAATATCCATATAATTAGCAACTATGAACCAGTCTACATACCATAGCAAGACTTTCAAATTGTAGAAATTGAGAAACCAGAACCCTTCTTCCCTTAAGACATTTCTTTCTTGACAATCATTTTGCCAAATCATTCTTGCCTTAATATATTCTGAAACAGAGTATATAATGGAAAGAGGCTTCTAAGTTTGGTAAAATCCTTCACCATCTGGCTAATTATAATGGTGATGCAGGACAAATGGCAAATACAATCCCATACTTTCTGAAAGGCAGTGTCACACTGTATTTGCTCTGGCTTTTTTACCTCCGCAATCCATCAACTGTCAATTGATATAAAGTATAATTCCCTACCAGTGTGTGTAGGCAATAAGCATCACATCACAAGTCCCTATTTTGTGCTTTTACCTTCTCTAGTTCTGAAGGTCAAAGTTTCCAATGTTATGTCTGAACTTGTAATGAGATGTTTGGCATTCATTAAAACAAAGAAGGAATTAATATTTTTCTTAATTGTGGGGGAGGGGAAGGAATCTACAAAGGCGGATTTCACCTTCTAAGTAGCATTATATTGGTCTACATTAATAATTTTCCCAGCAGGCCTTCTTCCATGATTTTACTTTGAACAATCACAGCCTTTGTTTCTCAGATCCTCTTACATGTGACATTTGATCAAAGTTTTAAAATCAGCAACTAACAGAGGTGGAGAAAAGTACTGCTCAGTAAAGGCATTACACAAAGCCATCCCACAGACATTTTCTAGCTAAGCACTATTTAGATGTTAAGTTAAATTTTCTGTACCCTGAACACTTCATCTTACTGCACATAACCATATGCTTCTCAGGAAACCATCCCCTAAACGTTCCTAAAGCATGCCTTAAGAAAATTCTTCAGCTCCTTCACATTTGTGTGTTTTTCAAAGGTAAGTGCAAGGTACCAAACAATTTTTATTCTTACTTGAGATCTCTGCACAATAACCTTTAAAAAAAAAGCCTGCCTCCTTGCCCCTCCTCCCCAAAATTCAGGTAACTAAATTACCTACATTACCAGTTTTAGAATTAGTGGCAGTCATTCTAGTGAGATGGAATATGAAAAGAAAACTAATAAAATCAATTAACTAATTCATGCCTAGAAGTCCTCACCCAAGGAAATCTTCCCCAAAGAAATGGAGAAAAAATTTAAAAAAGAATAGTAAAGGCAGTATCTCACACTTCAACATGCTATATAAGGAAAGGCTGAAAGGAAATCTTTCAGGGAATTTTATCCCTTTGAACTTCCAAATAAACTCTTAAGTAAGATTATGCAAACTTACTAAAGACCGGTCCTGATTAGAGGGAAAAAATGCACCCCTTCTCCAAGTCAGTTCTGGAGGCTTTCTCCAGAATTGTTAAGGTTTGTTGGGTAAAGAAAGACTTCCTAACAAACCAGCATTCTTTTCCACATGATCAGAGCTAATTGGCCCCCCTGCAGACTAAGTGACCAATCACATCAGCTTCAGCTGAAACTAGCCCCCACGACATTATAAACAGAGGAATGTGAACTGTAAACCCAGTCCAAGAAGAGAACCTACAAGCTAGACTTGTAGATTAAAGTTATCTTATCAAAAAGACAGACTCCGCAAGTTTCCTCAAGACCTACCTGTGCAAACACAGGCTGACCCAGCAAAAGAACTGGTGAGTACATGAAATAATATTCATTCCTATTTCTTTCCTTAAGGGGAACAGAGAAAGAAATTGAGTGGCAAATAGGGACAGAGCCAGACATTGCCAATAGGTTTTTAAAACAAAGATACTACCTCTAGAGTCCTACATTAAGATTATTTATGCTTTTTCCTTAAATTCTGAAAATGGAATAATAGCCCATCTGAGAGCATTACTAGAAATTTTCCTATTTTATTAAATGAATACTAATTCCATATTATAATATGGAAATCAGTAGAAAGGAAAGGCCCTAGAAAAAATCCATTGGCTTTTTTGTTTTTACCCCCCTTCCTTGGTTTTTAAATATATATATAGATATCTTTCTTTTGGAAGGGATTAAAAAAACCAAAATGAGTGTACAAGAACAAATGAGCCCCCCCCAAAATATTTTTAAGCCATGAAAAGTGATGAATACTTAATTTTAAATGTCTTTTTAAAGCACAGAACCACTACTGAAATTAGTAGCTGCTTCTACAAAGAAATTAAAATAGAAAAGAATCTCTGAGCTTATATAAGAGAGTTAGAACTCACACTGTTTGCCCCAATTATAGAGGGTAAGAGAGATGATTCTAAGACTCTATACAATCAGTTTTTACACCAGTTATAAACAAATACATAGTAATACTGTGATCATTTAACATTTGTATTTATAGCCTATTATCTTAACTGTTTAATATGAACTACACTACCACCTTACAACATGGCAATAGAAAATACGCAATTTTAAGTGCTACAAACCAAATGAGTAAAATGAATCCTAATTTTCACAGCCACTGAAGCAGCCAAACTATCATTTTTATAAAGTATTATTTTTTTCCACCAAAGTCTGTACATGAGCAAATACTTTACAGCCCACACACAGAGATACAAACAAACCTTCCCAAGCTTCAATTTTATTTTCTACTGGGATCAGTTTTTGAGAACCATATAAATACAAACCAAAACAAAAACACATTCAACGGGTATTTGTACACCTATAAAGATATGAAAATTACTTGGAGAGAAAATCTACATGTATCAGGCAACAATAATGTAATTTTTAAATACCATACAAGCAGATGTAAAACCACATAGGAGAAAAAAGAAAAAAAATCATCTAAAAAACCTCTTTCAGTTGAGGGAAATGGAAATACATTTTAAAACTTACAGAGTTTTAAGAGAGCATGTTATTTAATTCCCTTTCCTCTCTCTTTTTTTTTAATATAAGAAGGCTGGCCAAGGAGATTGGGTGGCTTGCCCAGCTGATGCGGCTGTGGAACCAACAGAGCCAGAGCAGGGTCCACTAGATTCCCCACCTGATGTTCATTTACTAACCCATACTGCTTACATGAATGCAAAGATGGACTTATTCAGGGTAATCCGTTAAGTGGAGATCAAAATCTTATTCTCTCAACTACTCCACCCCACCACACAACCTAAACAAGATTGAGCAATGGCTTATACATAAAAAGGAGATTGCTTCACTGTTTTGATATTAGCCTTGACATTCTTGTTCACAGGCTTTTCCATGTATTTAGTTAGCTGCAAGAGAAAAAAAGAAATTGTTGAAGCCTAGAGTGACTGTTACAAAGCTGTAGGTAACAAGTAACAATCCTCAAAAAGCCCAAATGATAATACTTTTGTTAGCTATAATATATACAGAAAGGCTATCTCCCTGAGTAATGAGTTTTAGAACTTAATGAAGTGGGTTGAAAATCAAGAGTCGGAGCTTTCCCTCCCAAAAAAAAAAAAAACAAACTACTGTGAAACAATCAGCAATTAGTAGCATTCACCAGGACAGTGGTTCCCTAATTGTAGTAAGCACTAGGGTACAAGGTAAATGATGGGCATTTTCACACAGGCAGGAAGCAACAAACAACAAAGGTGAAACTGATACAATGTCATATACCAATGTCACCTCAAAAGAAGAAAAAAAACATAAAGGACAGTGCAGTGGTTTACAATCTTTTGAACGCAGACTATTATCGTTCCTTATTATATCATTATATCTTCAAGTGTCAAAATGCAGTTTCTTTTATAAAATTAGTATGATACGTTCTAAAAATTACTTTCTCACCTGGCAAAATACAATTTGGAAATGCTATGTAAGAAGTCTCCTCTCCACATTTTGCTTTAATTTGTACTGGTTTATAATATCCAAAAGATTAGGCTATATAATAATTGTGGTTGTGCCAATCTTCAAATTTTATGTCTTCTTTAACTGAAAATCAACATTTCTTATCTACAAATCACAATTCTAAACCTAAACACTCCTAAAGACCAAATATTCTGTAATGACTCTTAAACAATAAACTAGTCAAATGGAATGTAGTATTATTCACAAAGGCTAACCAGGATCAAAATGTCTATTTTTTTGTTTTTTTGTAAGAGAGAGAGAGAGATTACAAGTAGGCAGAGCAGCAGGCAGAGAGGGGAGGAAGTAGGTTCCCTGCCGAGCAGAGAGCCCGATGCAGGGCTCGATCCCAGGACCCTGAGATCATTACCTGAGCCGAAGGCGAGGCTTAACCCACTGAGCCACCCAGGCGCCCCTCAAAATGTCTATTTTTGAAGCAATACATTACTGACTCTGAACTCTGGACTTGGTATGGAATTCATTAACACTTACTACCTTTGGGATCCTAGGAAACTCACTATGCTTCAGTTTCTTTATCTGTAAAATGGGAATTAAAATGGTACTTACTACTTCGAAAGTTAAGGAACATTAATAATAATAAAGCAACCAAGACTGAAAGGTTACTTTGCACCAAGCATTGCCTATGGGCTTCACATGAGTCAACACAAGTACTTGGTATAATTCCTGCCACATAATAAGTAATACATACTGGCTAATATTTTTAATCATTACTGTCATAAGAATCATGTATGGGGTTAACAACGATTTAAGACTGATACCTGAGACAGTTATGGGGACCAGAAGACCATCTACTAGCAGTGCTAAAAACATGGCTGTCAAAGACTATCTTATGAATACGCCAGTCATCTTGGGAAAGATTTTTTCACCAAACTTTCTAAATAGCTTCTTGTAGTAAGAAAATTAACCTGTAAAGTTAGCTAGATGTGGATAATAATTCAAATAATCTAAGGCCCCCATCTGCCTAGTGTATGTTTCTAATCCTTGGTGACATCATCTAGAAAACGGGACAATAATGTCTATCTTGCTGGGGCACCTGGGTGGTTCAGTCAGTTAAATTTCTGAATCTTGATTTTGACTCAGGTCAGGATCTTTGGATGAGATCTCTCTACTGAGACTCACCTCTGGTGTCCCCACACAGAGGCTCTGCAACCACGGCAGGGGAGGGGGGGGGTCTGCTTGAGGATTCTCTCTCCATCTCCCTTTGCCTCCCCCCCACTCTCCTCCTCTCTCAATAAATCTTTAAAAAAAAAATCTATCTTGCTGAGATACCAAAGAATTAGAGATAATGCAATATAGAAGGTACCTAGCACAGTGCCTATGAAAATTTTATTATTGCTGTTGTTGTTTATTTTCAAAACAACAGATAAGGTCTCCTAAAACACTTAAGAATCTAGCAAAATGAGTCATTAAATAGCTGTGCTGCGGAAAAAAAAATACACAAAAGATAATGACCACTCTTTAGAATAATGAATTATAAAGCATTAATGACTTAAGACTTTTAACTTTATAATATGAAAATAAAATGGTTATCCACTCTAAATAAATTTTAACCATTATCCCAGTGTTCCATGAGTAATACAATCTGAAGAAAATACAAGAGAATGTCTCTAATATCACAATACGTGTTAAATTAGCCTCAGGGGAGAAGGGAAAAGCTGGCCAATGTCCAATTCTAGTATCACAAGAAGGCCCGGGACGCCTGGGTGGCTCAGTTGGTTAAGCAGCTGCCTTCAGCTAGGTCATGATCCCAGTGTCCTGGGATCGAGTCCCACATCGGGCTCCTTGCTCGGTGGGGAGCCTGCTTCTCTCCCTCTGCCTCCGCGCTCTCTCTCTGACAAATAAATAAATAAAATCTTAAAAAAAAAAAAAAAAAAAGAAGGCCCACAGACCCAGCAAGCCCAAACAACAAGCTGCTCCAAATGCCTCTAGTCTTTTAAGTGCCATTGTCATGCAAAAGGTAAGGAAGGGAATACACAATACTCTCCAGAGCATCTATCTGAGGGAAGCAGCTAGGCAGAGTCAAATGTAAATTCCTAGCACTGTACTGTGGCAAAAAGAAAGGGAAAGCATAGCTGCATCTCCCATTCCGTTCTTGTGAGGCTCCACATAAAAGTCTTAAGACAGCTTTGATATAAGCAAGAATCAACACACAGAAAGCATACCTTAGACTTCTCAACACACAGAGAAAAGCATACCTACTGTTTTACAGTTTAACTGTTTACAGCTAAAAACTAATTACATTAATTATCTTTTAAAAATTGCCATTGGGAGGGGTGCCTGGGTGGCTCAGTGGATTAAGCCTCTGTCTTCAGCTCAGGTCATGATCTCAGGGTCCTGGGATTGAGCCCCACATTGGGCTCTCTGCTCAGCAGGGAGCCTGCTTCTCCCTCTCTCTCAGCCTACCTCTCTGCCTACTTGTGATCTGTCAAATAAATTTTTAAAATCTTAAAAAAAAAAATTTACATTTGGGGGCACTTGGTTGGCTCAGCTGGTTAATCGACTGCCTTCAGCTCAGGATCTTGATCGTGGAGCCCCGGGACTTCCGTATGGAGCTCCCAGCTCCACGGGGAGTCTGCTTCTCCCTCTGACCTTCTTCCCTCTCATGCTCTCTCTCACTCTCCCTCTCTTTCTTTCTCAAATAAATAAATAAAATCTTAAACAAACAAACAAACTTGCCATCTGGGGGATGCCTGGGTGGCTCAAGTCATGATCCCAGAGTCCTGGAATCAAGCCACAGATCAGGCTCAGGGAGCCTGTTTCTCCCTCTGGCCCTCCCCACTTCTTGTGTGCACATGCATGCACATGCTCTCTCTTGCTCTCTCCAATGAATAAAATCTTTAAAAATGTTTAAAAATTTCCATTTGGTGCCTTAATGGTTATTTTAGTTCATTATACTTGAAGCTTTTTTTCTGGCTTACTTACTCTCAAAACTAGTGTTATTGGGACACCTGGGTGGCTCAGTCGGTTAAGCATCTGCCTTCCACTTAGGTCATGATCCCAGGCTCCTGGGATCAAGCCCCACATCAGACTCCCGAGTCTGCTTGCTTTCTCCCCAATCTGTCCCAGCTTGTGCTGTCTCTCTCTCAAATAGATAAATAAAACCTTAAAAAAAAAAAAACAAAAAAAAAACCCTAGTATTACCTAGGAATCTCCACCTAGAATCTTGTATTTTTCCAAGAAAATAATTTTCTCCTCACCCCACAATCTAATCAGAATCTAGAATATTCAGAGGATGACAATCCATTAGGCATGGAAAGAATCCATGAAAATGGCTGCAAAGTGACAAAAACAAAGCCTATTCATAAAACTTTGAATAGGCTAATTAAAAAGCATACATTAGTAAGCTTACATAAGTAAGCATACATAAGTAAGTATGGATCTCTAAAAGTTTAGTCCTGTCTTAGCACAGAGTTCAGCTTCAAAACATCTGCAGGCAGTTTAACACTACATTTTCAAATGATTTCTAGTTATTTACACAGAGGAACACATATGTTTAACTTATTTCTTTTAGTTATGAATTATCCATAATTATTAATTATGAAAAATTGTTATTTACACAAATATGTTTAGTCAAACCAATAAATACTTTATGTCTGGAATTGTGCAAGAAAGAGACAAGGATGTCAAAGAGACACGAACCATAACACCAACCTTCAGTGATTTTGAAATATACTTGGAAATATTAAAATGCCAAACAATATTTTAATAGTCATTCAAGGAAACAATAACAGATACCCTAAGGCAAGCCATGATTAGGTAGCAACTGAATGGCTTAGTCAATAAATGCCCCCTTCCGTGAAGAGAAAAGAGAGAGAGCTGTCAGACTGGGAAAGTCTGCCCAGTAGCCAGGGAAGCATTCCAAAAAGAGCAGAAAGTGAATGAGTTCTCAGAATTTATTAGTATGAACTGTAAAACAGTTAAGAGCTTACTAATTTATTCTTGGTTTCAGAAAATTACAGCCTGAAATGGATGGCAGTAACTGCAAAGTTATTGCTCCTCTTCTAACTCAGAGCTACCGGAGGATGGTCACCAAGGACGGCCATAGCACACTTCAAATGGATGGTGCTCAAAGAGGTCTTGCATATCTGCGAGATGCTTGGGGAATCCTAATGGACATGCGCTGGCGCTGGATGATGTTGGTCTTTTCTGCTTCTTTTGTTGTTCACTGGCTTGTCTTTGCAGTGCTCTGGTATGTTCTAGCTGAGATGAATGGTGATCTGGAACTAGATCATGATGCCCCACCTGAAAACCACACTATCTGTGTGAAGTACATCACCAGTTTCACAGCTGCATTCTCCTTCTCCCTGGAGACACAACTCACAATTGGTTATGGTACCATGTTCCCCAGTGGTGACTGTCCAAGTGCAATCGCCTTACTTGCCATACAAATGCTTCTAGGCCTCATGCTAGAGGCTTTTATCACAGGTAATTGTTTTTGTTCTTAAAAAAAAAAAAATTACAAGTGGCTTGGAGAGGGGATCGTCAATTATAAGCAACCGTGTTGTAGAATAATTTAATTTGCATTATTAGCAGGTAATGTCGAAGATTGAAAAAGAAAAGTCTAGGGCCAAATGAGAGGTGACATTTATAAGAAACCTGACTCTACACTTACATTTTACCTGTTGGAACTCCTTAAGAAAAAAAGGACCATTATGACACTAACTTGCAACAACATCTTACACCAAAAAATATTAACAAGAGGTCTAAAAGGCATTTTTCAGAGAAGCTAAATACTTCGTCAAATAAGTGGATAAATATGATAAATGCATATTTTGACAATCATTTTACCTAACAGAGAAATGTTGATTTTTTTTTTTTTTCCTTTACTGGGTTAGAATATCCTCCTCTGAGTTTATCTGTTCAAAATTTACTCTTCATCAGTGATCCCAGAGCACAATAATCAGCATTATATTTAGAGATCAAGTAAGTATACACATCCTTACTGGAAATATGGTTACAAAGATTATGATATTTTATTTATAAACCCTGATAACACATTAGACTTTCCTCTAATTAAAGTAGGACTAGTGTCACTTTTATAAGTGATATATATATACAGTTTAAAAATCAAAAAACAAATAAAAAAGAAGACCTGGCTTTAACACACTACACAATAATATTCTGAAAAGGTTAAGTAAAGGGCCAAATGAAGAGCGATCTGGAATGAAATCCAGTGTGCTGCCAACTGGCTCTATAATCTGTAACAAATCACTTAACTTCCCTACAGGAATTCTTAAACTAGGTCAGTCATTAGATAAAAGTTAGGGGATCCATGAAATTAGGAAAAACTTGAATCTTTTTTCACTAGTCCCTAACTGAAAATCGTCATGTCCTTCTACTACAAACACAGACAACAAAAAACAATAGTATCAGCAATATTGGTAACTTTGATACAAATAGAAATCACAGGTATTTTCCTATCACACTACAGTACTTCAAAAGTACACTATTAAACCCGCCACTATATTTTATTGTTTAATGCTTTAAAAAAGCACATATAGTACTATAATTTTTAAGTGTTCAACTCAATTTCAGTATATTTTGCTACCCTTGTATGTATTTTATGTTTATGCATTTAAAGCATAATTCTGAGAAGAGGTCCACAGATCTTTCCAACCTGCCAATAAGATCTGAGGCAGTTAAGAAATCTTAACTCACAGCTTGGGGGCACACAGAAGATGCACTTTGAAAAGTACACTGAAATCACCACAAAGCCAGAGACTTCTAAAATAAAAAGGGGAGGGAAGATTATATAAGTTTCAAAGTTAAAAAACTGCTCAAAATGTATCACTCATTCTACTGGTCCCCTCCCTACCTCAAAATCATTCTTTTCTGAATCTAATTTTTACTTCAATTTGAAACAATCTCATTACAAATGAATTTCATTTATTTTCTGTTCCATTTTTTTAAGTGGGGGCAGAAATGTAATAAATGACCATTCTTACACTTTTTAAGAAATGAAAAGACGAAGTTATAGTTCTATGTAACAAAATGAATTCTGCTTAACCCTTCTGAAATCAGTTTTTAAATAAGGATGTATGTACATTGTGAAAAATTCTTCAGGCAAATGAGACTACCCAAATTAATGTGTTCATCAATTACTGACTCACTTGGAAGGCATGGCATCAAAAAATGTATAACTATTTGATACACCCTACTCATTCAGAAAAGGTATTCATATTTTAAGTGTTCATTCTAAAAAAATTCAATGATTTCTAATTTAGGTGCCTTTGTGGCGAAGATTGCCCGGCCAAAAAATCGAGCTTTCTCAATTCGCTTTACGGACTTAGCAGTAGTAGCTCACATAGATGGCAAACCTAATCTAATTTTCCAAGTGGCCAACACTCGACCCAGCCCTCTGACCAGTGTCCGGGTCTCAGCTGTACTCTATCAGGAAAGAGAAAACGGTGAACTCAACCAGACCAGTGTGGACTTCCATCTTGATGGCATCAGTTCTGAGGAATGTCCATTCTTTATCTTTCCACTAACCTACTATCACTCCATTATACCATCAAGTCCTCTGGCTACTCTGCTCCAGCATGAAAGTCCTCCTCACTTCGAATTAGTTGTGTTCCTCTCAGCAATGCAGGAAGGCACTGGAGAAATATGCCAAAGGAGGACGTCCTACCTACCCTCCGAGATCATGTTACATCACTGTTTTGCCTCTCTGTTGACCCGGGGTTCCAAAGGTGAATATCAAATTAAGATGGAGAATTTTGACAAGACTGTTCCTGAACTTCCAACTCCTCTAGTCTCCAAGAACCCAAACAGGACTGACCTGGACATCCGTATCAACGGGCAAAGCATGGACAATTTTCAGATCTCGGAAACAGGACTGACAGAATAAGATGTCTCCATTACACCCTATTTTTTAATGTATTAAATATACGCAGCCAGTTATGCAGCTACTTTTCCTTCATATCTCATGTTTTCTCTTTTTTCAATGCTGATTACATCTCTCCGATTACATCATGGTAATCAAGCCTGTGCCCATAAAAATGGCTGAGCTAACAATACACATTCTGGAAATATAACATTCTACCTTACAAGTTTGTATCTGTGGTTATCTGCTGAAATCAATGCATCTCAACATGACAGATATTTATACAGAAATGTTGGTGGATTTATAATAAAGTGGTATGATACCATTAATGGAGGTAAAACAGGACAATTAAGTTTAACACAGCCAAACTCTAAAATCAACCACAAATCTCTCATTTTCATCCGCAAGTTGAAGCAGCAGTCTAGTCTTAAACCTAGCTCCCTGGGTAGAATGATGATTTCACAATATTTAATGAACATCCTTCTAAAACTTATTTTTTCAAGACAACAAGATCATTCCTCTGGTTCTTCATACTACAAAACTGGAGTAAGTATTCCCCCTTAATTTTTTGACATCTAAGAACAAAAATTTACACACAAAAAACCCGGCAAAGTATAGACTTATATATAGCTCTAAAAGCATTTCAGCACGATACTCAAAACACATGCACATGTTCATGTATTTGTGGTAGAAAGTGATCAGATCAAGTAAGAGATCCAGCCTGAATGAAACCAATGAAGTGGTATTTTTGTAAGGAGATACAAAATTCTATCTACTATAAAGCCACCTTGCATAATAATCAAATAGTGATTTAAAAATTATAATCAATGATTCATTTGAATGGCTTCTGACCTAAGTAAAAACATTCCCTTCTTACCTATGATCTATACAATGGTATAAAAAAACATGACACCCTAAGTAACTCATAAATGCAAATATATTTAAGTTTTTGTAGTTATAAAGGTTTAGTTACATATCAAATAGGAAAAACATCTCCAATAGATAAATCAAAAAAAATTAGGCAACAAAATATTTTCAAACCCAAATTCCTGTTTCCAACTTCAAATAGTTTTTTCTACAAACACAAAATGAGTGTTTATTCACCAGCAGGAGGTTGGAATAGATAAACTCTATTATTTCTTACCAAGTCTAATACTCCATGAAAATTATGCTCTCTCTGCTTCAATTTTTATTTTACATATAGTTAGATGAACTCTTCCCCTTACCTCCAGTTTAATTTATAACCATTTTCTGCATACTTTTAATTTTGATTTAAAAAAAAAAAAAAAAAGACTGTCCGCAAAGTAAACAAAAACCAAAAAAGCTTACCCTATCAGAATTCAAGTAGATTCGTGGCTGCTCTTCTTTTCTGAATTCCCCTTATTCAGATTTAGTAGGAAAAGTGAAAGATTTAACCCACCCCGTTGATAATGATCCAGCCAGGAATCATCCCATGAAATAAACACGAGCCTAGTAAATGCAATCAGTTGTGAAGAGTAAGAGCAGCAAGTCACATTTTTCTACTCTTTGATGAAAAGGAAAAGAAAATAAAGAACTCTGGAGTGCTCTAAGAGCAATAACAGCAAAAAAAAATATCAAGGACACAGAAACTTAGTAATTGTAAACTTTTGCTGTTTAGAAACTTTAGGCATTCTTAAACACTAGTCAGAACAATAGAATTTTTTTCCAACCCAGAACTGTCGTTAACACATACAGACAGCAGGAATTCTTATTTCTAAAATAAAGGAACCAGATTCACCTAACCTGTAAAAATAAAGTAGTATCAAAGATTTACATGGTATGTTTTTTCCTAAGAGCTGTACATCACTTATGCAGATCACAACTCCACAGGGATCGAGTGGGATCGAGTGGAATCGAGTACCACATCCTGCTCTCTGTTCAGCAGGGAGCCTGCTTCCTTCTCTCTCTCTCTCTGCCTGTCTCTCTACCTACTTGTGATCTCTCTCTGTCAAATAAATAAATAAAATCTTAAAAAAAAAAAAAGGTGCTTTAGGAAACCAATATAGGTAGCATGATAATCCCAACAAACTAGACAAGTAATTTCTAAAAATCATAAGGCCTAGATTTATGCACATACAAGCCTATAATACCTACTGCTAACAGCAGCCTTATAACCAAAAGCCATGTCTACTTTAAAGAATTTCACACCAAAATGCACTAATTGGTATCACATTGGGCTGAGCCTACTGGTAACAACTAAATCAATTTTTATTTCTTAATGATCTTCCAATTTCATCCTCACAGAATCATACTACAAGATTATCACCGGAACTGATCTCTCCCTCCCCAGCAATCAATTCCTACTGAATAGCAATTATAATTCCAAGGTTATATAGGCCTTCTCCACCTCCACATTCTCTCTTACTGTGTTCGAAGAAAATATGCAGGATTCTTGCCCAGATGTCTGTAAACACACCCATTTCTCTCCAAATAAAAAGCAAATATATGATATGAAGCATCTCTAATTTTAAAACCAACAAGTCATTCTGGAAACTTTAGTATTCTAGAAACTTTAATACTCAAATTATCTTAATTTGATGTCATAGCACATCTCACAACTGACCAATATATCACTCTGTCCCAACAAATTACTTTAGTACTGCCATTCTTGAAGAGTGCATGATACAATTATGAGATTTCTTTAATCTATATTTTCAAAAGTGGATTACTTGTAAAAAGATAGTCTCCGAATTATCAGCACAGTTAATACAACTTGAAGTGAGCATCTTGTCAAAAAACATTCAATAAAATCCACTATGATTTATTTGAATATATGTATGTGAAACTTGCCCTGATATTTTAGTAAGAAAAACTTTCTTTATATTCTTAACCACTTCACATCAACTTGGCTTTATGGAACTCATCTTTTAAAAGATATACCTACAGAGGCAAAGGAAAAAAGACCTGTATTTTTAATAGAGCGGTTGGGGAAATAACCCAGACTGAATTAATATAGTCAAAATAATGATGAAAAAGGAACTTTATACTCTATCCAAACCACCAAAGTATGACAATGTGTCGAACAGTTAAAATCAAGCTATTGTCTTAACAGGGAAAACACTGCTTTCCCAGGCAACCCAAGTCATTTTCAGACAACTCTATCAGACCTTAAGATTGTGTAAAGTTTCTACCTCCTTAAGCCTGCCCTTTATATTCATGCAGATCAAGTTTAATTCCTCTTTTATGATTGTTAAGTAAATATTTGCAGAGAGTAACCCTAAAAACCCTCCTCCCCATCCCGTCCTGCCCACAGTCTTGTCTGCTGTGTAAACACCCCCCCCCTTCCTTCATGCATCCCCCATCACAGGAGGTCAAATGCGCCAAACATCCTACTCCAACATATGGATCCCTTCCAGGTGTGGCCCCAGTACTGCACACAATACTTAAGCTGTCCTATGTCAACATAAAAGACAGCGGGCGTCCCTAGCACCTGCCTCATGAGGACACTTCAGTCCTAGTAAATGCTGCGCTCGGCATCATCCTGCTGCTGGTTTAACACTGAGCCCGTAGTCAGCTGAGAAGGCTGTGCCTTTCCCCAGCAGGATGCTATGACACCATATGACACCATTACTCCATATCTTCATTTCTAGAGTTTATGCGAGAACTGCTTGCCATTTTCTGCTGTTAAACTTCCATTTGGTGTTTGTTTGTTTTTTTAAGATTTTATTTATTTATTTGACAGACGGAGATCACAAGTACGCAGAGAGGCAGGCAGAGAGAGAGGAAGGGAAGCAGGCTCCGTGCTGAGCAGAGAGCCCAATCCCAGGACCCTGGGACCATGACCTGAGCCAAAGGCAGAGGCTTTAACCCACTGAGCCACCCAGGTGCCCCTAAACTTCCATTTGATTAGACCTGATCTCTTGTTCCATCTTAATTCTGATAATCCTACTTGTGCCACTCTACAGCTAACCCTCTAAATACCAAATGATTTGAAAATCTGATCACACACCAACACTGTCATCTAAAGAAAAGGAATATTTATATAGCACCTAGCACAAGGCCTATCATAGGAATAGGAATTCAGTAACTGTTGAACAAATAAAGGAGTCCATATACTCTTATTTAATCCTAAAAATTCTGTAAGCCATTCTTACCTCCATTTATTATGAGACTACTGAATATCTGAGAACTTAGATTACTGGTGATCTTCTGACCTGAAACGCTATACTCTTTAAACTATCCCTCATTATCTCTCCTATTCACTGGCAAAAGTACTGTATCAGACATGGATGGGAGCAGAAGTCCTAAAAACTGTCCCAAATAATATTTATCCAATAGTCTACAATACAAGTAAAGCCATTCAACTAACAATAAGTTATCTACCCAGGCTTCTAAATTTCGTGCTACACTCAATACAAATACAACTGACCATTCCCGATGTCAGGTTAATGAGAAATTTAAACTACTGATATGCTAAAATGAATTTGATATGAAAACAGTGATGCAAATTTGACTGTTTTAATTACTAGTGTTAAAAAAATTTACAAATCACTCTGTGATATTTACATACTTCACACATTTTTGAGAAATGTTTATTCTTATCAGATGTAATCATGCCCTGGAGAATTTTTCTGGCACTTCTGGGAATTTGGAACTTGCATATGGTTTTCCTAACTCCAACATTACTGTGATTCAGCATTTTCTTTTTTCTCTCAGACATTAACACCTACTGGCAGTTTGGAAGGTAGTACCTTTAATCAGTCAGAAAGCCCGTCTTAACCTTTAGATTCTTTAATTCTTTAATATAAACCACAATCACTGAAATCGTGTTCTCTTACTATGTACCTTTTAAGTCAGCGGCTACCTTAACTATAATTTATTTTGAATGCTCTCATCTCAAAACAAGAAGAAAAGACAAAAAGATTATACATCCAAAAAAAAAAAAAAATCAGATGAATAAAAAAACGAAAGTAATTGGGATGCCTAGGTGGCTCAGTCAGTTGAGCCTCTGCCTGCGGCTCAGGTCATGATCCCAGGGTCTTGGGATCACATCCCACATTGGACTCCTTGCTCAGCAGGGAGCCTGGTTCTCCCTTTGCCCACTGTTCCCTCTACTTGTGCTCTCTCTCTATCGCTCTCTGACAAATAAATAAAATCTTAAAAAAAAAAAAAACTAAAGAAAGAATATTCAATGTTCTCTAATACAAAAACAAGCATTCTAGCATTTTCCTTCTTTCTTCTCACCCCGTGAGATGTATCTACATTGGAAAAAAGGAGTTAAGAGACTGAATTTCAGTTCACAAGATAGTCTTAATAAAGAATATATGCCTTGCAAAGAACACACAAACCTAAAAAGTTAAACCAAGTAAATCCTAATGGTTATGCTCATCACCCCTGGTTTCATACAGAAGAGCCCTTAAATAACCATGGAAGTACAAATGCAAGTGATGCTACAACCCCATCTACTGGAGAGGTGCAGGTAACGGAGTCAATTTTTAATAAATGTATCCTTGAGCCTTGTTATGAACTATTATCAATGAAATCCAGATAAAAATACTTCAAAACAGTAAGCAAGGCTTACCTACATCTTTTCGTCCTGGTTTTTCAAAACGTCTGTCACCTCTAGAAAAGATAAAATAAGTTTTCAAACAAGACTTGAGAGTAATATATAGATTTCCCATCTATGACACCCACTACCCTATCTTGGTCCAATAACATTGCTTTCTTTTCCAAATTATAGAACAAATGCATAGTTACTGCCTAACATTTGGAAAATACAGAAGAGCACAAAGGTGAAAACAGAAATATCCACTATCTCACCAAAAGTTAGCTCCTATTGACCCAGAATTGTTCTTTTTATAGAGATTTTTTAAATTAGATACATGATTTAGTTTAGATACATGCTATACATAGTTTTATATACTGCTTTAAAAATATGTTTTCCTACATCATTAAATATTTTCAAAATGATTACATAAATATTCCATTGTGTGGATTTACCATTATTTAAGAAACCACACTGCAACTGCCCTCCCTCATCCAACAGACATCACATAAAGTCACAAAGAACAGAAGAAGATGCTTTGACTAACAGCAACGAACAATAAAATGTCAATTGTCAATGCCTCCCACTGAATGCTAAGCAAACAGCAAATCTGATTAACTATTATCCATGCTGGCACTAACACATGAACCTATTTTCTAGAATGTTTCTTCCTTTAAATAAGGATCATTTATACAGCTTGATACTCAATTAACAGCATTTTTAAAATGAAACTGTGTAACTATACACAGAAGTACCTCCTCTGTAGAAAGCAGAAAAACATGTTTTTTATACCAAAGAAACCTTTATACCAAGATCTGGATCTTTTAGTTACCTTTCCTCCCAGCTCTGTGACCTATGCATTTCCCTGCCACCTCCTCGACCAAACACACCCTCTACTTCATCAAAGCTTCTTTGGTAGAAACCACATTCACCTCTGCCTCTGCCTGAAAATAAGAAAACAGAAAAAATGATACTCAGATGTCAACTTTGGAACATATTCAACACCAAAGATTAATCTCTGAAGTTCTGTCTCTACACAAACAGAAGGTCTATATTTAAACATTTAGCAAGGAAACCAATAATGGCACCGAAGAGGCTACACCACAGGAAGTTGAAAGAAACAAGTTAGAAACAGATATAAGAGTCCCAGTCCCAGGCCTGAACAAGAAACAGTATCAACATTCAGTTCTTTAACATAAAAGTTCAACAGTAAAATTCTAAAAAGATGAATAAACTATTACTACAACTTGGATATTTATTGGATTGTCTTCAAAAAATTGAAAGATTTAGAGAGCTTGCGAAGAGAGTAGATAAAGTATAAAAGCCAAGCATAAATGTTAAAATAATTTACCTAATTCCACAGAAAGGCTAATTTCATAGGGTTTGTTAACTTTGTGAACTAATCCATAAAGGATATTCCACAGCAACAAAGGCACTCTTTCCCCTTTGCTCAAATCTTCAAATAGGAAAAGTATCAGGACCAAATATGAACCAGAGGGCTGGTGAGAATGTGCCAAATGCAGGGACTAAGAGGCTCTAGGTGTTCAAGGGTAAACTGGCTTTTACTGAAGGCAATGTGGTTAGATCTATCAAAATTTGACTCAACAATTCTAACTTATCCTAACAGAAATACACAAATATGCAAATAAATATATATTAAGGAGTTTGTTGCAATGTAAAACATCAGAAATGACCTAATCAATAAATTAATTCTGATAAAATAATTTGGGAGAACACTATGAAGCCACGAAGATAAAACGCTGACACTGAAAGAAATCTACAAAGATCCTGTTGAATGACAAAAGCATGCCAAAAACCAATACTTAAATAAATAACTCCACTTGGGCCGCCTGGGTGGCTCAGTGGGTTGAAGCCTCTGCCTTCAGCTAAGGTCATGGTCTCAGGGTCCTGGGATCGAGCCCCACATCGGGTTCTCTGCTCAGCAGGGACCCTGCTTCCTCTTCTCTCTCTGCCTGCTTCTCTGACTACTTGTAATCTCTGTCTATCAAATAAATAAAATAAAATCTTTAAAAATAAATAAATAAATAAATAAATAAATAAAATCTTTTAAAATAAATAAATAAATAACTCCACTTATACAGATGATAAAGCTGCAGTTAAGAGTCTGGAAGAATGGGGCACCTGGGTGGCTCAGTGGGTTAAAGCCTCTGCCTTCGGCTCAGGTCATGATCCCAGGGTCCTGGGATCGGGCCCCACATCGGGCTCTCTGCTCAGCGGAGAGCCTGTTTCCCCCGCTCTCTCTCTGCCTGCCTCTCTGCTTACTTCTGATCTCTATCAAATAAATAAATAAAATATTTAAAAAAAAAAAAAGAGTCTGGAAGAATATACATCCAATTGCTGATCTGGGGACAGAAAGCAAATACAAACTTTTAGCTTTATACTTTCTATGCAATGTGAGGTTTTCTCAACTAACATGCACCATCTGTATTCAACACATAGGTCAGAAAACTGGGAAAGGGTGGGGAGTCCAGGGCTGTACTTAGATGAAATCTTAGCCATCATCCGTAGCGTGACTTCTTTAACAGTGTAAAACCACCCAAAGAAAAATGATGATGGGGGCACCTGGGTGGCTCAGTCTTTAATCGTCTGCCTTCGGCTCAGGTCATGATCCCAGGGTCCTGGGATTGAGCCCCGCATCGGGCTCCCTACTCAGTGGGAAGCCTGCTTCTTCCTCTCCCACTCCCCCTGCTTGTGTTCCCTCTCTCACTGTTATCTCTCTCTGTCAAATAAATAAATAAAATCTTTTAAAAAAAGAAAAATGATGATAAATCTTGAACAAAAGCATGAATGCATTCCAAAGCTAAAAACAACTGAGTTAAAGAATTATTGCAAATATCCAGTAGGATTTCTATTTCTTCCTTAAAGTTTACCAAAACCTCAGAATAGGGGCACCTGGGTGGCTCAGTGGGTTAGGCCTCTGCCTTCGGCTCAGGTCATGATCTCAGGGTCCTGGGACCGAGCCCTGCATCGGGCTCTCTGCTTAGCCGGGAGCCTGCTTCCCCCTCTTTCTCTGCCTGCTTCTCTGCCTACTTGTGCTCTCTCTCTGTGTTAAATAAATAAATAAAATCTAAAATAAATAAATAAATAAATAAAACAAGTTCTTAAAAAAAAAAACCTCAGAATATAGTTGTCCTTTATACAACCTTATTACGAAATACACACAATTGTATGTGGGCAATCTTAGGAACAATGGGCACCCTTTTAACTAATCCAGATAATCCATTTCTTCAACTATAAAATGGAAGTGAGGACTAGGCTTGACCTATAATAATCTTAAAGTTATCTTCCAGTTTTGTCAATCTAAATATACATCAACTTAAGGTTGACTCCCAGTTTCAGTAGCTCTCTCCTTAGGATATGTATACATTTTATCTAAAATCCTGAAACAGTATAACACAAACCTAACACTGTGGTGACCTCCCACAATGATGATTTTTTAGGGTGAAAGTCCCCTCTTCTAAAGAGAACAATTTTCTCAGGTAAACCATTAAGTACATGACATCCTGAAAACGAGTTTTATTTTGGAAATCTGAATAGGAAAAACAGCCTTCAGGTTGCCAGAAAAACAAGCAAACCATAGACAAAGTATTTTCTGCCAGTTTTAACTAGTATCGGTACTGGTCCTCAAGGTATCAGACTAAAGTTTTATGAGTGGGCACGAAAAAATAATCAGATTCTAGAGCTCTCCAGTTTGTAAAACAAAAAGAACAATCACCAAAGTATAAGGACCAAAATCATCTATAAATAAAGTTCTTATAAAGAAAAAGCAAGTATACATAACATGATGAATCTTTCACACAGCTAAGTATTTAAAGAACTGCCCTACTGTCTAAGATTTCATCAGATTACTTTGGGAGAATAAAATATACTTCCTCTAAAAATATACACACACATACACACACCACTTCATTTTAATGCTGATGAAAACAAGTGCTGACAGCTATGTAGATCTGCTGTATTATTTCTAGGGTTTTTTTTTTTGTTTTTTTTTTTAATTTATTTATTTGTCAGAAAGAGAGGGAGAGAGAGCGAGCACAGGCAGACAGAGTGGCAGGCAGAGGCAGAGGGAGAAGCAGGCTCCCTGCTGAGCAAGGAGCCCGATGTGGGACTCAATCCCAGAACGCTGGGATCACGACCTGAGCGAAGGCGGCCGCTTAACCAACTGAGCCACCCAGGCGTCCCAGATCTGCTGTATTATTAAACATATTAACCAGATAAAATACAAAGATGACAACTTTGTTTCCTCACTCATTTGTTTGTTTAAATTTTAGTAGTTCATGATATTTAGAAGTCAGTGAATTTTCACATCAAAGTTCCTCATGTTAAAAAGAGCCAAAATAATCATCTAATTTTAGCTCTGCCCATGCTAAACAAAGCCGTAATAATCATTACTTAACCAACAAGCTAAAATTAAGGACTAAGTGAAAAAAACAAAACCAGATAATGGTCTTATGCAATCATTAGAAAAAGAAATCACAGTTCGGACAAGGGTATAGAACTGTTTTTCCTTGGGGGCGCCTGGGTGGCTCAGTAGGTTAAGCCTCTGCCTTCAGCTCAGGTCATGATCTCAGGGTCCTGGGATCAAGCCCCGCATCCGGCTCTCTGCTCAGCCTGCTTCCCCCTCTCTCTGTGCCTGCCTCTCTGCCTACTTGTGATCTCTCTGTCAAATAAATAAATAAAATCTTTAAAAACAAACTGTTTTTCCCAAAGTCAGTTCATTCATTCAGCTAGTTTCATGCCATGTGTTCACATCAATGTCAATTAAGTCACTACTTTTGTCACAGTATCTATCTTGCACATGCTCTCTTTAAATTCTGATTGCAGGATAGTATGTGATAGCCACCTACTTCAAAGAAATCACAAAACAGGGAGAAATTTATCAGTCTTTGTTTCTCAACACAGAACTTTTTAAAGACTGTTTGGAGAGAGTGGTTAGTATTTGTAGCACACAAAGTTGGTAATGACTTGAAGCTCATAAAACATCTGGCTTGGGTGCCTGGGTAGCTGTTTGTTAAGTAAGTACTGCCTTCGGATCAGGTCATGATCCCAGAGTCCTGGGATCGAGTCCCTGGCTCGATCAGGCTCCCAGCTCCACAGGGAGTCTGCTTCTCCCTCTGACCTTCTCCCCTCTCATGCTCTCTCTCAAATAAATAAAATCTTTAAAAAAAATTTTTTTAAAGATTTTATTTATTTATTTGACAGAGATCACAAGTAGGCAGAGAGGCAGGCAGAGAGAGAGGAGGAAACAGGCTCCCTGCCGAGCAGAGAGCCCGATGCAGGGCTCGATCCCAGGACCCTGGGATCATGACCTGAGCCGAAGGCAGAGGCTTTAACCCACTGAGCCACCCAGGTGCCCCAATCTTTAAAATTTTTGAAAAAAAAAAAATACAGGATCAAAAAAACCCCCCAAAAAACAGGTTTGTGGGGCACACTTCTTGAGTAATCATCTCAGTAGGACTGATGACCCTAAAGAGCACAAGAGGCAAAACTGCCTGAATGTGACCTTTCTGCTGCCAGCCCACCGGAGAAAGTAGCAGGCCAGAGCCATCTCCAAAACACCACCGCACTACCAAGATGTAGATCTCAGATGAATTCTAGACCAATGGAACCTAACTACATGTGGGAATCTGCATGTAGAGCTTCTGAAGTACACACACGCCTAAATCTCACCACCCTGTATCCTGTTGCAGAGGTATTTTCTAACAACTCCTCAGGTTAAAAACCGGTGTTCTAGAGACTGACAAATTCAGAAGGAAAAACCATGATACCTTGGTAATAGTACCTGGCCTATAGGTGCAGAACTTTAGTTAGCTTCTTCATTATTCACCACACCTGCAATCCCACATTCTGAGCAGATGACTGAAAGCAAACTCTTCACAGGAATGCATAATCTCATATAGTCTCTATAAAGACTAGATGTAAATGACTCTATTCAAAAGGCATAACTTCAAGAAAAAAGAATTTAGAGGGGTGCCTGGGTGGCTCAGTCGCTGAGCATCTGCCTTCAGTTCAGGTCATGATCCCAGAGTCCTGGGATTAAGCCCTGTGCTGGCTCCCTGCTTCTCCCTCTCCCACTACATTCCCCTCCTCCCCACCGCCACTAGTGTTCCCTCTTTGGCTGTGTCTCTGTCAAGAATCAAGAATTTCCTCTGTGAGGAAATTCTAAATAATCTCTAAATGCTCTATGTATCCAGAAACAAATGGGGTAAATATGCACTGTAATAGAGAAAACTTAGTAAAAGAAATCCAGTTTGGATTTTAATAAAAATCTTTAAAAAAATAATTTAAATATTCCACACTCTTGATCATGTCAATCTAGGTGGTGCACTATGTGGAGACAATGGCATCTAATTTTGTAGATACCCAATTTTTCCACTCCTAAAGCACCTCTTCAAAAACTTAACAGGATACGTTTAGGCTACTGCTATGACTTAACCACCTTAAGAGAAAAATGCTAAATATTTATATTACAAACATCTTTATGTTACAGAAAATCAGTGAACACTAAAAAGAACAGACAGCAAAAGAAACCAAGTAATATCAAAATAGTAATTCTTCTGAGACAAATCTATAAAACCATAGGTTACATGACTGCTTATTATTTCTTGCTCTACCTCTAAAACAGCCCAAGTACTGATGAGGCAGCTTTTCCTAAAGCCTTCCTTCTGGCTGGGGATACTCCTGGCACACCACCTTATACAGAAATCCTGTGTCATAGAGGCCTACAGGGACTTCAGTGCCTCACCAGTAGCCAAGGCACTTCTGGGAGCTATGGCAAAGTGCAAGGTTCCCTGGGCATGAGGAATACGGATAAAGTTCTGCCAAAGTTAACTAGGACCATCTCGAATCCTTCACACTCAAGAATTACCCTTCTCTGCTCCAAATCAGGGGTTGTGGAACAGATACCCTGAAAAATGGTTCAGAAAACAAATGTTCAGGACACTTAGTATACAGTTAATGTCAAAGAACAGTTTTTTAAAAATCAAGTATTATGTTTAAAGTGACTTCTCTCTCCCTCTGTTATCATGTTTTCCACATGAAAGCTCACCTCGCCCTCTTGAAGAACTTCGACCTCTAGGAGCCCCCACCACTGTTCCTCCTCCTCCTCGTCCTGTCAATCGCAGGACAGCAGCACTATTTACAGACATGGAAAAGTTTCTCTGCCAAAAAAAAAGAAGAAAGAAAAGAAAAAATGGATGAAACAGATCAAACCATATGTTGCTCTTCCCCATCTCCCACTTCAACTATAAAATGGCATCTCATTAATACAAGCAATGGGAAACCGTAACTACACCACATCCTAAGATGATCCAAAACCTGATTTTACCTGTAAATCTCAAATTAACATTTCAGATCAACAAACACAAACCACCAATGCGTTGTACTATACTAGATTCTGTGAGGAAATTCTAAATAATCTCTAAATGCTCTATGTATCCAGAAACAAATGGGGTAAATATGCACTGTAATAGAGAAAACTTAGTAAAAGAAATCCAGTTTGAAAGGATTCTTTAACTAGTGAAAGGTGGAAACAAGAGATGATCACAAGAATTATGAATCAAGAGTAGCATGGTAAGGAGAAAAATCATCATTTTTGCCTTATTCTGCTCACTAACATGAATTAGCAACTTCAAGTAGTATTTAACAGAACGACAAGAATCATAAATAAATAAGGGCCAAATAAGAATCTACATAAATAAGATCAACCATCTTAACGGGGCGGGGAAAGGAATGCTTGAAAAAAATTAACAAAACCCTAATCTCTCAGTCATAAGCCTGAACTTGCATCCAGAGCCAATCTGGATAGGGCCAAATGCATTAAGATAGTATAAGTGGGAAACCTTCAAATATGAAGAAGAAGACACAAGAACACAAGAAGCCTGGGAGCCAAAAATGTTTGACACTTCTGGATAAATGGAATACATAGGTCTTAGGAAAAGAAGAGTAAGAAGCGATTTTTAAAATCTTAAAAATGATTTATAAAATATAAAAATCCTGGCTACTTGAAGGAGAAATCTGCAGTAGCATTTTAAATTCAGAGAATGTTGGAATATATGCTTATTTGAATACTTTCTGTACCCTTAGAATCTCACAGACATTTGTGTAAAAATGCAGAGCTGTGGTACATGAAGAAAATGCAACTTATGCATGGCTGGAGCTAAGGGCCCTCGTGGCAGAGGGGCAAAAAGTGAGGCTTAAAAGTTGGATGGAAGGGCAGCTGGGTGGCTCAGCTGGTTAAGCATCCGATTCTTGATTTCAGCGCAGGTCATGATCTCAGAGTCATAAGAAGACTATAAAGTCCCAAAGTCTAGATTGATATATTCTAACACTGGAAAAATGGAGTCCAGAGCTAACCACATTATGTATGCCAGGATCCCATGCAGATGAACACATTATCAAACATGTATAAAATTCAAATGTACTTATCAATAGGATGCAGGGAAACTTGCATATGCTTTTCTATACCCTCACACAAGGTAGCTGAAAGTGCAAACTTCTATCATATCTGGAAGACAATTTCTCAAAGTGTATTTAAATGTCTATACCCTTTGACACAATTCTCTTGTAACACATGTGAAAAATCACAAAAGCAGAAAGATCTTAAACTGCAGAACGGTTTGTAAAATCAAATTTAGGAACCACCTAAGTATCAATCAATGGGAGCTAATTTAAAAATCATGGGGCACTTGGCTGGTCAGTCCATAAGAGCATGCTACTCTTGATCTTGGGGTCATGAGTTCAAGCCCCACCTTGGGCACACACCTGACTTTCAAGAAAAAAAAAAAAAAAAAGCCATCTACATGTGGAATTCTATGCAGTTGTTTAAAAATGAGGCAACTCTATTTACTGGGTTGAACTCACTAATATTCCTAATATTCAACCAATTCTCATCCACAAAAACCGCAATTCCATATGGTCAACCAAATGCATAAAGATATAAAGCATAGCAGTAGTAAGGAGCACAGAAAGGCCAGATTGTCTGAAACTGAATTGTGGTTCCTTTACTCCACTTCTCTGTGCTTATTTTCCTCATCTAGATAAAGTGGATAGGAAAAATATTTACATCTACTTCATGGGTTGGTGCCAGCACTTAACACATGATGTGACAAGCACTTACAACAGTGTCTGACACATTAAAAGCTGAACAAGTATTTGCTATCATCTCCTCAATACATGTTTAGGTGAAAACAGTGAAGTGTAGAACTATGTGCACAGCATACTGTCATTTATGTTTATGTATATGTATAGGAATAAATATGTAAGTAGTTGCAGAATTGTTAACTATCCCTGGGAGGAAAACACAAAAAAATTGAAACAGTGGCTACTCCTGAGGAACAGTAGGTAGGTACAATCAGGGTGATTCACACAACTGCTTTTCACTATGTGCGCTTTTTGAATTTTTTATATATATACATGTATCATCTATCCAAAAATAAGTAATTTTCTTTGATGTCAAATAAGTAAAATACAACAATCTAAATAAGGTAGCAGCTACGTCATGCTTCTCAAACTGATAAATATATTCAAGGGAAATGCCAAACCAAAACAGTGACAAGATGTTTAAGCATCAATTTTATCTTAAGAAAACTTTTTTCCAGGGTGCCTGGCTGGCTCAGACAAAAGAGCACATGACTCTTGATCTCAGGGTTGTAAATTCAAGCCTCACATTGGGTTTAGAGATCACCCAAATAAACTTTTAAAAAATTTTGTTTTTCTTAGTTCTATTTTATACATACATGCAAGCACACACATATATTGAAAGAGCACAAAATTAACTTGCATTTTAAAGAGAAAATATCTCCTTCAGGAAACTTAATATATGCAGCAAGAAGCTATTTTAGGTTATGAGAAATATTCACCTCCCCCACAAGGGTCATGGGGTGAAAAAATATGCAAAATTCTAGTCTTCAAATATTGAAACAATCCCTAAAGGGGTTGCCTGGTCATCCAAAGGACAAACATCAAAATGTTAATGAATCTTTTGCCAGCTTCAAGCACTGCTCTACGTTAGCATTTTCTTTTTTTTAACATTTATTTGAGAGAGAAAGTAGGTACACGCATGCAAGTGAGGGGACAGGCAGCGGGAGAGGAAGACAATCTCAAGAGGATTCCCCACTGAGCACAGAGCGAATCACACCTCGCATGAGATCATAACCTAACCCACTATCACGAAGTCTGAAGCTTAATCGATTGAACCGCCCAAGTGCCCCTATTCCAGCATATTTTATAAACAAAGAACACCAAGTGTCAGGAAGTCCAAAATGATACATTTTTAATGAGTCCAAAAATGGACCTCATGATCTTCCGTAACTACCATAATCACAGTATCTATCCAGATCTTATTAGCACCTTGAAATAAACCTTTCCATTATAAAAGCAGAATGAAGATTTACCTCCTTAGTCATTCCAAAACTACTTTAGTTATGTAGGTATTAGGGCAAACCTAAATTGACTCTTCTTCAAATTGTTAAAGAAGAGTTCCCAACAGCACTCTGCTGAATAATCTCTGATTTTACAAAAAAAAATTGGCACTTACTAATTCTAATTTCTTAGAAGTGTTACAGGATGTTTCTGGATGAATTAATTACTCATTCTTTTTTTTTTTTTTAAAGATTTTATTTATTTACTTGTCAGAGAGAGAAAGAGAGAGCGAGAGAGGAAGCACAGGCAGACAGAGTGGCAGGCAGAGGCAGAGGGAGAAGCAGGCTACCCGCTGAGCAAGGAACCCGATGTGGGACTCGATCCCAGAACGCTAGGATCATGACCTGAGCCGAAGGTAGCCGCTTAACCAACTGAGCCACCCAGGCGTCCCTCAATTACTCATTCTGTTGATTAAAATGTCTATCATGTTTTGGTAACTAGAAGCAAGTCCTCCCTACATATTAAAAAGCTTTTCTGGCCCATTTAATCTCTAAGAAGTCTAGGAAATAATTAAAAGTAAACTAAAGAGAAATTATTAAAAAAATATACAAATACCTTAAAAAGTTGCAAGATAATCAAAAAAGATTCGAACTGGTATACTAAGGCATTAAGTGCAATTTAAAAGTTTGGGAAACAGGCTAGGATTAGGGTTAGCTTACATAAATCCATACACAGACTAGAAAAAGACTACTATCCAAAGAAAAACCAACAAAGACAAGAACAAAAAAATATAAATGCAAACATCTGAAAAACGTCACTACAATGGGGAAAGAAATGCAAACTAAAACAAAAGAAGAACATTTTGCCAAATCTGCAGAGAATTTTTAAAATAAAATTATTCAATGCTGGAAGTGCAGAACAATGCTTAATATACATTATCACTTGTATAAAAGGGGGAAAACAGGGGCGCTTGGGTGGCTCAGTGGGTTGGGCCTCTCCCCTCAGCTCGGTCCTGTAAATGAGCCCCAAGTCAGGTTCTCTGCTCCGCAGGGAGCCTACTTTCCCCTCTCTCCCTGCCTGCCTCTCTGCCTACTTGTGATCTGTCAAATAAATAAATAAAAATTTTTAAAAAAAATATTAAAAAATGGTTTAAAAGGGGGAAGACATATTTAATATTTCCTTGCAAAAATATGTGATGGGGGCGCCTGGGTGGCTCAGTGGGTTAAGTCTCTGCCTTTGGCTCAGGTCATGATCTCAGGGTCCTGGGATCGAGCCCCACATCAGGCTCTCTGCTGAGCAGGGAGCCTGCTTCCCCCCTCTCTCTGCCTGCCTCTCTACTTGCGATCTCCCTCTCTCTGTCAAAAATTAAATAAAATCTTAAAAAAAAAAAAAAAAGTCCTGCATTTCTTTGGTTAAATTTATTACTATGTAATTTTTTTTATTTTATTGTAAATGAAACTGTCTTATTCCCTTTGAGGACTGTTATTTTTAGCATATAGAAATACAACTGATTTTGGAGTGTTGATGCTGTCTGTACCCTACAGCTGTGCTAAATTCATCTACCAGTGCTAACAGTTTTTTATGTGTGGGATTTTATGTTTTGGATTTTCTATATGTAGGGTCATGTCACCCAAAAATAGACATAATTTCTACTTCCCTTCCTATTTGGATACCTTTTATGTCTTTTTCTCGCCTAACTGCTCTGCCTAGAACTTCCAACACAATGCTGGGAATCAGTAAAGGCAGGTAACCTTTCCTTGTTCCCGATTTTAGTGGAAAAGCTTTCAGTCTTCCACAACTAAGAATGATATTAGCTGTGGGTTTTTCATAAATGCCCTTAATCATACAGATGAAGGTCCCGGAGTTCTCAGTAAACTGAAGTCCCTGAGGTCTCAGTTCACTCTAAGTTTTATCAAGAAAGGTGATGAATTTTTCAAATACTTTTTCTGTATCAACTGAGATGATTAAGTGGTTTTTTCCTTCATTCTATTAAGTGGTTTATTACAATGATTTTATGTTCTACCACCCTTGCATTCTGGGGATAAATTCCAGTTGGTCACGGTGTATAATCCTTTCAATATGCTATTGGACTCAGTCTATATTACTATATTTTCACAACTAGAGATACACAAGGAAAACAGACTGCAATAAAACATACTAAATGTTAACAAGTAATTATCCTTACATGGTGAGTTTATGAGTAAGATTTTCTCCTTTATACCTTTCTGTATTTCCTACAAGTACTTTTATTTTATAAATCTTTAAAGATTTATATAACTATATAAAATATAAAGATTTCTAAAATAAAATAAAGATTTATTTATTTGAGGGTTGACTGGGTGGCTAAGTTGGTAAAGCATCTGCCTTCGGCTCTGGTCATGATCCCGGGACCTTAAGATCAAGCCTCATGTCCAGCTCTCTGCTCAGTGGGGAGCCTGCTTCTGCCTGCTTCTGCCTGCCACTGTGCCTGTTTGTGCTCTGTCAGTAACTAAAGTCTTTAAAAAAAATTTATTTGAGAGACAGAGTATGAGTGGGAGGGACAGAGGGAGAGGGAGAATGAATCTCAAGCAGACTCCACACTGAGCATGGAGCCCAGTGCAGAGCTCAATCCCGGTACCCTGCGCAACCCAGGTGCCCCTGAGTACCTTTCATTAAAAGTAAGATTTTTTAACAGTAAGATTTTTATTGATGTTAAGTAAAATATAAAAAAATTATAAAATCAACATGAAAGTCAAACAATCCAATAAGACAATGGACAAAGAACATTGGCAAATCAAAAACCATAATGGCAATAAGGATATGAAAAGGTGCTCAAGCTGCTAGTGACTAGTGAAATATAAAAAACAATAATCACAACCACTGTTTCGGCCAAACTTTAAAAACCAAGAGCTGGAAGGACGCATAAAAATGAGACCTCCTGGGGCACCTGGGTGGCTCAGTTGTTAAGTGGATACCTTTGGCCCAGGTCACGATCCCAGGATCCTGGGATTGAGCCCCACATCGGGCTCCCTGCTCAGTAGGAAGCCTGCTTCTCCCTCTCCTACTCCCCCAGCTTGTGTTCCCTCACTCACTGTGTCTCTGTCAAATAAATAAATAAAGTCTCCCTCTCTCTCTCCCCATCCCCACAGTCACACATACTCTAAATCTTTAAAAAAAAAAAAAAAAAAACACAAAGAACCAAATCCAACAAATTCAATTTCAAAACACAGGTCTAAGAATGATTACTGCAGCATAACTGGCAACAGCAAAATTTCAAGACAACCTAAATATATAACCAGAGGAGAGTAGAAAATCTAGGGATTTTCTCACATATGGAATACTATACAGCAAGGATGAACAAAATAAAGCTATGTGTATCAAAATAGATAAATCTAAAAATCATTATTGATGGACATCTGTATGGCTCACTCAGTTGAGCTTCTGCCTCTGGGTCAGGTCATGATGCCTGAGTCCTGGGATAGAGCCCCACATCGTGCTCCTTACTCAGCAGGAAACCTGCTTCTCCCTCTGCCTGCTGCTCCCCCTGCTCATGCACGTGCATACTCGCTCTCTCTCTCCCTGACAAATAAATAAATCTTTAAAAAAATAAAAATCATTACTGAAAGAAAAAAAAAAGCTTGCAGAATAAGAACTATAGTATTCCATCTTCAATATAAAATTCATAACCTTACAAGGACACCTGGCTAGCTCAGTAGGTAGAGTGAATGACTCTCCATCTCACGCTTATAGATTCAAGCCTCATGTTGGGTGCAGTTACTTAAAAATAATATCTTTAGGGGCACATGGCTGACTCAGCCAATAGAGCATGCGACTCTTGATCCCAGGGCTATAGGTTTGAGTCCCACACTGGTTGTAGAGATTACTCAAAAAAAATATCTTTAAGGGCTCCTGGGCGGTTCAGTTGTTAAATGTCTACTTTCAGCTCAGGTCATGATCCCAGCTCCTGGGATCGAGCCCTTTATCAGGCTCCCTGCTCAGTGGGGAGCCTGTTTCTCCCTCTCTAGCTCCCCTGTGCTTGTGTTCCCTCTCTCACTATCTCTCTATCATAAATAAATAAAATCTTTAAAAATAAAATAAAATAAAGTCTTTAAAAAATAACCAGGATAAAATAAAATCTTTTTAAAAAAATTTAAAACCCAGGCACCTGAATGGCTCAGTAGGTTGAGCGTCTGCCTTTGGCTCAGGTCATAAACCCAGGGTCCTGGGATCAAGTCCCACATCAGGCTCCTTGCTCGGTGGGGAGTCTGCTCCCCCTGCTTATGGTCTCTTGTGCTATCTCCCTCTCTCAAATAAAATACAATCTTAAAAACAAAATTTATAACCCTATAAAATGAAACTTTCATGGCATATGGATACACAAACACATAATGAAAATATTAAAACACGAATGAGAAAAATAATCCAATTCAAAGTAATCTCTGGGAAGGAAAGAAGGGAGGGATACACCCACAATATGAGAAGTCTTATTTCTTAAAAAAAAAAAAACAAAACACACAAATGTGTAATAATTTTAAGATTCATATATCTCAATTGTAAATATAATGGGATTTATAATAATATTCTATATACTTGTCGGGACGCCCGAGTAGCTCAGTTGGTTAAGCGGCTGCCTTTGGCTTAGGTCATAATCCCAGCGTTCTGGGATCGAGTCCCACATTGGGCTTCTTGCTCGGCAGGGAGCCTGCTTCTCCCTCTGCCTCTGCCTGCCACTCTGTCTGCCTGTGCTCACTCGCTCTCTCTCTCTCTCTGACAAATAAATAAATAAATAAAATCTTTTTTAAAAAAATATTCTATATACTTGTCTATTCTAAAGACTTCATAGTAAAAATATTTTTAAGAAAAATTAAACCAGGGGCGCCTGGGTGGCTCAGTGGGTTAAAGCCTCAGCCTTCGGCTCAGGTCATGATCCCAGAGTCCTGGGATCGAGCCCCGCACCAGGCTCTCTGCTCAGCAGCGAGCCTGCTTCCTCCTCTCTCTCTGCCTGCTTCTCTGCCTGCTTGTGATCTCCGTCTGTCAAATAAATAAAATCTTTAAAAAAAAAAAAAAAAAAAGAAAGAAAGAAAAAGAAAAATTAAACCAAACTACTACCATACATCAAACCTATTTGAAAAGGAAATTGGCAAATTATGAAAAGAAACTTTTCAACCATCACTGGAGACAGTACCCTTTTCTTTCTTTTATGCTTTTTATATCAATAAATACCTCCTGGCCATGAAAATATCTGATAATCCTGGATTACATGAATAAAGACAGAATAGCCTGGCTCAGAAGAAATCATAAACAAAACAAAATGTTTATGATACCATGGCAATGAAAATCACAAGAGATTAACATCACACCTTTTTTAGAACTTAACACAGTTTTAATAGAGATCTTCTAATAAGCGTCTCTTTCTAAACAGAGTGATTTCCTCATGCAAAATAATGGCAAAGGGTTGTCATAAAAGTAATGCTGAAATGTTCTGGAATTAGATAGTTGTGACGGTTATACAACTCATGGTTATACAACCCGCCGAACTGTATACTTTGTAAGAGAGAATGTTATGACATGAATTATGTCTCCAAAAAACTGCTTTAAAAAACAAAAACAGGGGCACCTGGGTGGCTCAGTGGGTTAAAGCCTCTGCTTTAGGCTCAGGTCATGATCCCAGAGTCCTGGGATCAAGCCCCACATCGAGTTCTCTGCTCAGCAGGGAGCCTGCTTCCCTCTCTCTGCCTGCCTCTCTGCCTACTTGTGATCTGTCAAATAAATAAATAAAATCTTTTAAAAATAATAATAATAATAATAATAATAAAATACAAAATAAAAAACAAAAACAAGGAATGCCTGGGTGGCTCAGTCAGTTAAGCAGCTGCCTTTGGCTCAGGTCATGATCCCAGGGTCCTGGGATTAAGTCCCACATCGGGCTTCCAGCTCAGCAGCGAGCCTGCTTCTCCTTCTGCTTGCTGCTCTCCCCCCTTGTGCTCACTTGCTCTTTCTCTCTCTCTGACAAATAAATAAATAAAATCTTTAAAAATATATATATAAGCAATGATGATTCTCCTATTAAAGTGGCATTCCATAGGCACCAGAGTGGTCAGTTAGTTGAGCATCGGACTCTTGTTTTCGGCTCAGGTCATAATCTCACCATCACAGGATCGAGCCCCACGTGAGGCTCCACACACTGCGGAGTCTGCTTGGGATTCTTGCCCTCTCCCTCTGACCTTCCCCACTTTCGTGCATGTACGTTCTCTCTTCAAAATGAAAAAATCTTTTAAAAATAAATGAATCGGGGCGCCTGGGTGGCTCAGCAGGTTAAAGCCTCCACCTTTGGCTCAGGTCATGATCCCAGGGTCCTGGGATCGAGCCCCGCATCGGGCTCTCTGCTCGGCAGGGAGCCTGCTTCCTCCTCTTTCTCTCTGCCTACTTGTGATCTCTGTCAAATAAATAAATAAAATCTTTTAAAAAATAATAATAATAAATCAATCAAGAAAGTGGCATTCGAACATTCCAACAAAGTTCTTATTTTTTCCATTTTACTACAATTACTTTAAAATTTCTTGAAATCAGAGGTGCCTGGGTGGCTCAGTGGGTTAAAGCCTCTGCCATCAGCTCGGGTCACGATCCCAGGGTCCTGGGATCAAGCCGCACTTCGGGCTCTCTGCTTGGAAGGGAGCCTGCTTCCCCCTCTCTCTCTCTGCCTGCCTCTCTGCCTACTTGTGATCTCAGTCTGTCAAATAAATAAATTAAATCTTTAAAAATAAATTTAAAAAAATAAACAAATTTCTTGAAATCAGAAACTCTTTCTTTGGAAATAGCACATCATAAATAAAGACAACATAAAACCTACTTTTCAGCCAAAAATCTAACTTTCTCACAATACCATAAACAAAAATTGGTGACAGGAGAGTACATTTCGAGCTGAAGATCTGTATTTTTTTCCCTTAGTGGTAGAATGCATTCGTAAGCACGACCAAGTGGGATTTATTCCTGGGCTGCAAGGGTGGTTCAATACCTGCATATCAATGTGATGTACTACACTACTAAAAGAAAGGACAAGAACCGTAAGATCATCTCAATAAATGCAGAAAAAGCATTTGACAAAGAACAGCACCCTTTTTTGATGAAAACACCTCACAGTGTAAAGACAGAGGGAACATACCTCAATATCATAAAAGCCATATATAAAAAGCCCACCATATATGAATGTATATATGAGTATATATCAAAGTATCATTCTCAATGGGAAAAAACTGAGAGCTTTTCCCTTAGGGTCAGGAACATGGCAGGGATGTCCACTATCACCACTGTTGTTCAACACAGTACTAGAAGTCCTAGCCTCAGCAATCAGACAACAAAAAGAAATAAAAGGCATCTGAACTGGGAAAGAAGAAATCAAACCTTGACTCTTCGCAGAAGATGTGATACTCTGTTGCTAGAACTCATACAGGAATTCAGTAAAGTGGCAGGATATAAAATCAATGAGAAAAATCATGTGCATTTCTATATACTAACAATGAGATAGAAGAAAGAGGAATTAAAGAGCCAATCTTATTTACAATTGCATCCAAAACCATGAGATACCTAGGAATAAACCTAACCAAAGAGGCAAAGGATCTGTGTTCAGAGAACTACAGAATGCTCATGAAAGAAACTGGGGAAGACATAAAGAAATGGAAAAACATTCCATACTCATGGACTGGAGGAATAAATATTGTGAAAATGTCTATGCCACCTAGAGCAATCTACACATTTAATGCAAACCATATTAAAATACCATCAACTTTGGGATGCCTGGGTGGCTCAGTTGGTTAAACGGCTGCCTTCGGCTCAGGTCATGATCCCAGGTCCTGGGATCGAGTCCCACATCGGGCTCCTTGCTCGGCAGGGAGCCTGCTTCTCCCTCTGCCTCTGCCTGCCACTCTGCCTGTGCTCGCTCGCTCTCTCTCCCTCTCTCTCTCTGACAAATAAATAAATTTAAAAAAAAAAATACCATCAACTTTTTTCACAGAACTGGGACAAATAATCCTAAAATTTGTATGGACCAGAAAAGACTCCAAATACCCGAAGGAATATTGAAAAAGAAAAGAACTGGCAGCATCACAATTTCGGACTTCAAGCTCTATTACAAACAAAGCTGTAATCAAGACTGTATGATACTGGCACAAAAACAGACACATAGGTCAATGAATGGAACAGAAGACAGAAGTCAGAAAGGACCCTCAAGTTCATGGTCAACTAAGCTTCCACAAAGCAGGAAAAGCATATCCAATGCAAAAAAGACAAGTCTCTTCAACAAATGGTGTTGGGAAAATTAAACAGCCACATGCAGAAGAATGAAACTGGACCATTTCCTTACACCATATACAAAAATAAGACTCAAAATGGATGAAAGACCTAAATGTGAGACAGAAATCCATCAAAATCCTAGAGGAGAACATAGCTAGTAACCTCTTCACCTCGGCTGCAGCAACTTCTTGCTAGACACATCTCCAAAGGCAAGGGAAACAAAGGCAGAAATGTACTACTGGGACTTCGTCAAGATAAACGTCTTTTGCACAGCAAAGAAAACAGCTGACAAAACCAAAAGACAACCAACAGCGTGGGAGGAGATATTTGCAAATGTTGTATCAGAAAAGGGCTAGTATCCAAAATGTACAAAGAACTTATCAAACTCAACACCGAAAGAATGAATAATCCAATCAAGAAATGGGCAGAAGGGGTGCCTGGGTGGCTCAGTGGGTTAAGCCTCTGCCTTCCGCTCAGGTCATGATCTCAGGGTCCTGGGATCAAGCCCCACATCGGGCTCTCTGCTCAGCAGGGAGCCTGCTTCCCCATCTCTCTCTGCCTGCCTTTCTGCCTAGTTGTGATCTCTCTGTCAAATAAATAAATAAAATCTTAAAAAAAAAAAAAAAGAAAAGAAAAGAAAAAGAAATGGCCAGAAGACATGAACAGACATTTCTCTGAAAAAGACAACCAATGGGGCGCCTGGGTGGCTCAGGTCGCGATCCCAGGGTCCTGGGCTCCCTGCTCAGAGGGAAGCCTGATTCTCCCTCTCCCACTCCCCTTGCTTGTGTTCCCTCTCACTGTGTGTGTCTCTCTCTGTCACAAACATAAATAAATAAATAAATAAATAAATAAATAACTCTTTTTTTTTTTTTTTTAAAGGAAGACAACCAATGGCCAACAGAAACATGAAAAAAAGCTCAACATCACTCGGCATCAGGGAAATACAAATCAACACCGCAATTAGTTATCACCTTACACTGATCAGAATGGCTAAAATTAACAAGTTAGGAGACAACAAATATTGGTAAGCATGTGGAGAAAGGGGAACCCTCTTACACTGGTGGGAGTGCAAGCTGGTGCAACCACTCTGGAAAACAGCATGGAGGTTCCTCAAAAAGTTGAAAAAAAAGAAGAAAGAAAGTTGAAAATAGAGCGACCCTACGACCCAGCAATTGCACTACTGGGTATTTACTTAAAAGATACAAATATACTGATCTGAAGGGGTACCTGCACCCCAATGTTTACTGCAGCAAAGTCCACAGCAGACAAAGTATGGAAAGAGAGCCCAGCTGTCCATCAACAGATGGATGGGTAAAAAAGATGCAGTATATATATAAAATGGAATACTACTCTGCTACCAAAAAAAAAAAAGGAAATTTTGCCATTTGCAACAACATGGATGGAACTAGGGTGTATCTGTGCAAAGCAAAATAAGTCAATCAAAGAAAGATGATTATCATATGATCTCACTCGTGGAATTTAAGAAACAAAACAGAGGGTCATGGGGAAGAGAGGAAAAAATAAAACGATAAAATCAGAGAGGGAAACAAACGATAAGACTCTATCATAGGAAACAAACTGAGGACTGCTAGAGGGGAAAGGGGTGGGGAGATAGGGTAACTGGGTGATGGACAGACATTAAGGAAGGCATATGATGTAGTGAGCACTAGACAACTACTGAATCACTGAACTCTACTTCTTAAACTAGTAATACATCATGTTAATTAATTCAATTAAAAAAAATAATAAAAGAAGAATGGGAGCACCTAGGTGGCTTAGTGGGTTAAGCAACTGCCTTTGGTTCAGGTCATGATCCCAGGGTCCTGGGATCGAGCCCCACATTGGGCTCCTTTCTCCCTCTTCATCTGCCTGCCGCTCCCCCCTGCTTATGTTCTCTCTTTGCCAAGTAAATAAATAAAATCTTTAAAAAAAAAAGAATGCATTGGTGAGAATTCAGGTTACCAATTACTTCTGAAAAACTATTATTTTTCTGAAAAGAAGGCCCTACTTCCCAAAAAATACCTCTCTACTCAAATAAATTATAATGGATGATTCCCATTGTCCTTAAGGATCTAGAAACATTTACTTGCCTCTATGTAACACTCAAAAAGCTTCAGGACTAAAGCAGAATCTCGCCAACTATGACCGGCATCCACACTTCAAGTGAACAGAAAGAAGAAAGTAGATCTTTGGGGATGGAGGGCCTTAGGGTGTAAGAGTAACTTCCGATTCTCATGACTCGGTGGAAAGGAACAAGGGTTTGACCTAAGGCTCAAAGGTAAGCACAAACCTGTTCTTCTTCTGTAAAGGGTACAAGAGCCAACGGAGGCAGGGGCTCCTCCTGTAGGATAGGCAGAAATTCTTTATCCAGTAGGTCTGAAGGTATCTGTATGACCAAACACATGACCATGAAATTAATGCTATCCCTCCAACTACAAAAATTATAAAATAAGAAAAAATAGCCTTTTGTCTGCATCTTGGTGATTATAATAAATATGGAGTAAAGCTTATTCAACCACAATTACCTTCAGTAGTACTTACATATTCTGAGAGGGTCAAATATTAAAAACCCCAGTCACCTTCCTCTTCCTCCCATCAGACCACCACTTTCAGATATGATATACAGCACTAACTCTGGTATTCCAGAGTACAGAGTGGAAGAAAAAAAATCCTTATACTTAACTCAGGGCCACAAGGTACTAATGAGAGTTTCATAAACAATTGTATCTGTCCTTAGCAACCATCATTAAAATTTGAGATTCTGGGGGTGCTTGGGTGGCTCAGTGGGTTAAAGTCTCTGCCTTCAGCTCAAGTCATGATCCCAGGGTGCTGGGATCAAGCCCCGCATCAGGCTCCCTGCTCAATGGGGAGCCTCCTTCCCCCTCTCTCTCTGCCTGCCTCTCTGCCTACTTTTGATCTCTGTCTGTCAAATAAATAAATAAAATCTTAAAAAAAAAAAAAAAGTTGAGATTCCGCAAACCATTAGTAAAAGTAAAAACAAAGTATATTTAGGGGCGCCTGAGTGGCTCAGTGGGTTAAGGCCATTGTTTTCGGCTCGGGTCGTGATCTCGGGGTCCTGGGATCGAGCCCTGCATCGGGCTCCTTGCTCAGTGGGGAGCTTGCTTCTCTCTTTGCCTCTGCCTGCCTCTCTGCCTGCTTGTGCTCTATGTCTGTCTGTCTGTCTCTCTCTCTCTCTCTCTGTCAAATAAATAAATAAATAAATCTTTTTTTTAAAAAAAGTATACTTAAAAAATAGAAAATATTAGCTCTCACTAGTCAGACAGTAAGTACACTGTTTGAGTTTTAATCATTTATAAGTGACACAAACATGATATATTTTAAGACATTCTCTCAACTGAAAACTGTACACTTGATCTTAGCCAAAAGGCCGAGAAGCGATCAACTGAAAACTGTATATATTTAATACAAAAAGGGAAAGAAGAGAATGCTCCTTTTCTCACTCCTAACTTCTAAATGAAGAGTAAGAGGTGCAACTAAGAGAGGTGCAGCCATCAAACTGGGATAGAAATGGACATAAAGGAGGCAGTAAAAGGAAATTAAACAAAGTATTAAGTGCTGACTATTCCCTGTTTCCATGAAGTTTTCTACTCCTATAACAAAATCTTAGGTCTTCTCTAAAAAATACTGAGCTCCTTATACTTAGAAGATTCTGTCAATGACTGCAGGTTTCAAAGCAGGGAAAAAAAAACCAGAAAAACCATGGGTACTTCATCTATCAATATATCACTGTACATACCCTAAAATCTCATTCATAAATCTGAACTCTTTACTTTTCTCTTACCTTGTTATCTTTAAGGAAAAGTGCTAACATTTCTTCTCGACCATAACGATAGTCTGCTAACTTATACTTCGGCAAAGCTGGAGAAAGAGGAGGGGACGTGATACTCCCACCACTGGACAGAGCCCGGAGCCTAGAATAGGAGAGACATAAAAAATGAAATGTCAAATATTCTGGCACTAAGAACTTCTATTTTTATATAATTTGTTCATTTTAGTTCTTTAAAAGAACAGAAAGAAATCCCATTTTCTCAAGGTATCCAAGATTTTAGCTTTAATATAACCTGCTGTCATAGCACATTAAGAGAACAGTTCATTGAGAAATAACCAGATGACCACGTGGTAACTCCTTACTTAAAAGGTTATCATGGCATGTCCCTGAGAAGTCTGGGGGTGAAGAGGTGACTATTTAAAATCATAAAAGGAACAGGATTAAAACAGAAGTGAAATATCACCTTATACCTATTAGATTAGTAAGAATTAATAAATCTGACAATACCAATTAATAAATCTGGAATACCAGTTGTTGGTAAGGATGTAAAACAATGGAAATTATCAAGCAGTATTTGTGGGACTACAGTGGAACCACCACTTCAAAGAATGATCTGCTAACGTTTAACAAAACATTAGTATTTGTTAAATAAGAACGTATGCTATACAAAAGAAAAAGCAAAACATAGAAGCTTACAAAAAAGATATACAAGCAAACCTGAAAATAAATTTATATTGTTTAAGAATACATATAAAATATAGTAAGTATAAAAACAAACATGAATTGACAAATACAAAATTCAAGATAAGGTTCTATCTGCAAAGGGAAGGAAAATGTAAAGGCTGTTTTAATTACACCTGTAATGATTTATTTTCTCATTCATGCTATACAGAAATGTTTGTTACAATTTTATACTTTTTTTTTAAAGTTTTTTTTTATTTATTTATTTGACAGACAGAGGCCACAAGTAGGCAGAAAGGCAGGTAGAGACAGAGAGAGAGGGAAGCAGGCTCCCTGCTGAGCAGAGAGCCCAACTCGGGGCTTGATCCCAGGGCCCTGGGATCATAACCCAAGCCAAAGGCAGAGGCTTTAACCCACTGAGCCACCCAGATGCCCCACAATTTTATACTTTTATATGCCTATAGTATTTCACAATTCATTTTTACTGGAAGCAATGATCAGTATGTTGAATGTGAAAATGCACTGAAGAGTTAATACAAGAAAAAAAATTTTAAGCCATATTTACTTCTAAGAAAAAATTAAAATATACTCCAAGAGGAATGGAACTGGGGAAGAAGGAACATTTATAAGATCCTTTTATTTAGAGGGGAAAAAAAAAAGGTGGGTAACGCTCAGCAAAAAATGGCCATAATAAAATCCCACTGCAGCACTGTGTCAAACAGCAAGTAGCAAAACCACTACCAGGAGGAGGCTCCTTATCTGAGGGCTGCCTGAAGTTCTATATAGTAGTTAGGTATCAAGGGTAAAGGGGACCAAGGTACTTTACTTCAGTAGTTTAGCCTAAAGGAAAATTCAACTGAAGCATTAAAATATATTCCCAAAATTAAGCTTTATTCACATACGCAAAAAAGGGAACGATCCACACATTTTTAAAAAATACAAAGGAAAGCAGAACATTACTTGTATATTAGTCAAAAATTGTATGTGCATAAATATAAAAATGTGTTTATATGTACAATACGGAAAACAGGGGGGATATATTAGTAAACTCAAGATTGCTAGGGTCTTTTTTCAATGTTTCTATCTTTCTACTTACCTTTTTATAACATTTTATTTATGGACAATTTTGAACATACGTAAGAACACCAAGAATTACATAATGAACTCGTACATACCACTCACCCAGCCCCCAAATCAATAACCCATGGCCAACCCTGCTCCTTCTACCACTCCATCTAACCCTCCTCTGATACTGTTTTCAAGGAAATCACATGCTTTCAAAAAATTTTTTGAAGGAAACTGTTTCCAAGATTGGGGGGGACTTTTTTTTTAAGATTTTATTTATTTGACAGAGACACAGGGAGAGAAGAAACACAGCAGGGGGCGTGTGGATGGGGAAGAAGCAGGCTTCCTGCTGAGCAGGGAGCCCCACGCGGACTTGATCCTAGGCCACGGGGAATCGTGACCTGACCCGAAGGCAGATGCTTAACACGACTGAGCCACCCAAGCGCCCCTGGGGGAAATTTTTGAAGGGAAGTTTTGTCATCAGTAAATACTCTGGAATGTTCTCTCCAAAAGAATTTTTTCTAGTCTGGATTTTGCTGATTTTTATCTCTGTGATATACCTTAACACATTTCTCTGTTCTCTGTATTTCATGTACATTGGTGACTGGATGTAAAGACCTGATCTGATCTGGAAAAACTACTTCCACGTAGTGGTGTGTTATGCCATTTGGAAGCACTTACTGCCTGGTTCGTTTTTTGTGTCTAGCAGTCCCTAAAGACCAATGCCAAGGTGCCTAAGTTCATTCACTAAGGTTACAAAATGATTTTATTCTATTATTCCTTCTTTATTAGCTGGAGTATTTCTATAAGGAGAAATTTCCCTCTTGCACTATTTAGTATTGCTACCCAAAAGTATAGTTCACATAGGAAAGAAAAGAGTCTTGATTCTTCTAATTAGTTTTCAAAATAGGGACTTAATTCCCTAGCATCTTCCAATGGTAACAAATAATTTTAATTAAGTTATTTCACTGCAATTATTAACAGTATTCAAATTCTCATCTTTCAAGTAGGCTGCGTACCTAATGAGGGGCTTAAACTCATGACCCTGAGATCAAGAGCCACATGCTCCACTGACTGAGCCAGCCAGGTGCCCCTCAAACTGTCTCATCTTTGACCAGCGGGAGACTCTTCAGGTAGGCTCCTAAATCCTTCTGACACACCCTAGCAGTCTTTAACAGCTTCTTTTCTGTTATGTCAATATGTTCTATGTTCTAGACATAGCTTGTATTTCTTGCCTCAGGCCTAGAATCAACCATTTCTCCTGGAGCCTGATTCTCCTTAATGCATATTAAAAATGCAAACTGGGTGCTAGGAGTGCTTATTGCTACCAGGCTGGTCTTTTGTTTTCTTTCCAAATATTGGACATAGCGGTTATTTAGTCCAACTCCTGTAAGACAGGTTGGAACAACCAGGGGAAAAAACAACATTCACATGAAGTGGTCCAACCACTGCTGGAGGGCCCCTCCACGAACTGCTCTCCATCAAATTCATGTATAGCTGGGCTTTTTCCTGAAAAAGTGGAATTAATATCCACTGAGAACTGAAGCTGGGAATTTACATATGAATTACTTCACTTCATTTCATTTCAGATTCACAACAACTCCAGGAACAGACGAAGGTCAAACAACTTGCCCACACTCAGCCAACAAAACAAAGACTCAAACCTAGGTTTTCATGACTAAAAAGATCAAAACTCCCAAACTTTATTTAAAATAGGCAAGGTTTGGGACACCTAAGTGGCTCAGTTAGTTAAACATCTGCCTTCGGCTCCAGTCATAATGTCGGGCTCCTTGCTCAATGGGAAGCCTGTTTCTCCCTCTGCCTGTGCTATCTCTCAAATAAATAAAACCATTAAAAAATCAATCAAATAGGCAAGGTTTACTTTGCCAAACATTAATTTTAAAGCATATATATTTTATTATAAATTATTTTAGGGGCGCCTGATTGACTTCGGCTCGAACTCGGGTTCGGGGCAGGCTCCATGCTCAGCAGGGAAAAGAAACTATGTTAAAGTATCTTTCTTAGGGATGCCTGGGTGGCTCAGTTGGTTAAGCGGCTGCCTTCGGCTCAGGTCATGATCCCAGCGTCCTGGGATCGAGTCCCACATCGGGCTCCTTGCTCGGCAGGGAGCCTGCTTCTCCCTCTGCCTCTGCCTGCCACTCTGTCTTCCTGTGCTCGCTCTCTCTCTTCCTCTCTCTCTGACAAATAAATAAATTTAAAAAAAAAATTAAAAAAAAAAAAGTATCTTTCTTATACTAAATCAATATGCTTGCCACCCATTCCAACCACTAGAGGGCACATCTTAGACGCTCTTTCAAGTGAAAAACATTCCCGTACTGGCAAATAGTCACAAGACTATTCCTTTTCCTAGCTCAATATTAATTTCTTCATCTGCTCCTCACAAGGTTTCAAATCCACTTACCACAGTGGTCCCTTCCAGTGGACCCTACGCCCACTGCCCAAGGGCTGAATGTCCAATGTCGAGGACTGAGTATTTCTTATGAGCCCCAGATCTAAGAGTAACATAATCAGAGTGCATTCTCAAGAGATTCCTCCAGGACTGTGAAGAGAACGAACTAAGGCAAACTGAGAGTAATTCAAACTAAGATAGTAGTCTGAATGAGGAGATCTGTGCTCCTACTCAATAATCGGCAAATCCTGTTCAAAGTCCCTCTTCATCTACAGATATTTGTGAAAGCTAACAACGCACCTGGGTAACATCCCTCCCTAAAAACCCACCCATGATCTTTAACCTCTCTTCTGACAGTGAGTTGTTTAAAACCCCTTTAATGCAGCATCCCCTCTAGCTATGCACCATTGCTCATCATTCCTCTTCATTTCAGAAACATCTCATCTATACTTGTGATCACTTCAAAACCCAGTGAAAGAAGAAACAAAAAAACACACTGGCATAATCTGGCTTCTCCCCTACAACTCCACTGCTCCAGTGAAGTTCATCAATAACCTCACACAAATCCAAGCGACAATTTCCCATCAGTCATCTTCTTCTTTCTGGTCATACTGAGATCTGTTTAACACAAGAGGCCCAGTTCTAATATGAGTAGTAGTAACTGATGGGTAGCATTAGAAGACCTTCTAAAACCCCATGATATCCCAAAATCTTCACTTATTATTGTCCCAAATCCAAACTTCAGTTTATGAAGGCAATCTGGAGTGTTCATGTAGATATGTGAAAGTATAGGAGTCAAAAACATTTCTGGGTAAGCTCCTGATTCTCAACTCCAGCTCTGACCTCTTCCCTAGAGTTTTTAAGTCTTCCATATGAGCCTCTCAGCTTTTGCTTTAACATCCCCCAAACCCTACTCATCAGTTTACTCATCCCAAACCCCTTCATCACCTTAAGGCAGGAAAGGACATCACCATCTACTCAACCACTGGATTAAGAGTCAGGGAGTCATCCTTTACTCCTCACCTTCTACCATGTCCCATACCCAATTACCACATCCTACCAGTTTTAGATCCTAAATCTCTCAAGCCATCCTATCGATCTTACTATCCACACTTTTCTTTCTTACCTGGACTGCTACAACAGCATCCTAAGTGATATAACTAGTCATCGTTCATCCTCCACACTACTACAAGTATATCTCAAATGCAAACCCAAATAAAATGTTACCTGATTAACAACTCTTCATTGGCACACAACGATCAAATAAAATCGAGTTTCTTAACATAGAAAGGATGCCTCCAAGCTCATCTCTCCCACACTTCACAGTACAGTAAAGACAGTGTCTCAGAATTCCTCTTAAACTTGCTGCTTCCTGCCCCCCTTGTCTTTACACATGCCTTTTCTGCTATCAGAAAAATTTTATTTTTTCAAGCCATTTTCACTTGTAGGGAGGGAAGACTGCTGGAGGAACAGAGAGGTTAAGTGCAAGGAGGAAAAGGAAGAGTCAAGTCAGAATGAGGAGGATGAGGAGTTGGAAAGAGAATGGTACAGGAAAGAGAGCTCAAAATCCTCAAGACCTGGGCTAGACACAAGTACCAGCTCAGCCTTCATGGAACTAACTGGCTAGTGGAAGAAAAAGCCAATAAAAAGTCATGCAAATAGACATAAAGCTATTGAAGGATTATGGAGAAAACTTGACCCAATTTATATCTTAAGATTGATTGCTCTGGCTGCTGAACAATGAGAAGAATGAAAGCCAGAAAACATCAGGCCACTCCTGCAACTGTTTATGTCAGAGATGGTGGTGACTTATAATAGGGTGACAGCATGCAGGTGGAGAGAAATGAACAGATTTAAGAGATATGTTGGAGATGAAACGGAAATGGCACTGGAATCGACTAGATGTAGAGATACAGAAGTAAAAGAAATATCCAGGATAACTCCAAGACTTTGGGACTGAGCAAATGGGCATACTGTGGTATTTAAGATTAAATAAATCTAAAAGAGAAAAACTCATGAGCTCAGTTTCAGGAAAGTGTGAATGATGAGATGTCTATAGGCATCAAATAAGCTGATGAATATACTATACTTCACTATACTTCCTTCACATGTCAACATTATAGTGAAATTATTGTCAGCTTCCCCACTACATAATTCAAAGGCAGGTACCATGTCCTTTCAACCTTGTTGCCTCAGCACCTAACACAAGACACAGAATGTAGGAGGCATGTGAGAAATGTTTCCTAAACAAATCTTAATATTCTCTTCTAAAATATACTCTGGGGGTGCCTGGGAGACTCAGTCAGTTAGGCATCTGCCTTCAACCTAGGTCATGATACCAGGGTCCTAGGATCAAGCCCCACATCAGGCTCCCTGCAGCAGCAGTCTGCTTCTCCTTCTTTGCCTGTCCCTGCTCACGTGTGTGCGCACCCTCTTTCTCCCACCCTCTCAGATAAATAAAAATAAAATATTAATAAATAAATAAATTACACCCCTGAATAATACCAAATTACTTATCCCTTCAGACCACACAGATATCTTTCACTCTTTTTGGAAAACTCGGATGATTAATGCATCCCATTCTTCAGAACTTCTCTCATTCTCCCCACAAGCCTATAAAGATGATACTTAGTAACCCAACAATAACAGGTTTTCCTTCTTTGCCCTCATTTCTCCCCACCCCATGAGACCTGAACCTTGGTCCAATATTTACTAAGTGCCTATGTTTAGTACACAAGGATAAACAATGGGCTTACCAAAATTGAGAAATACAGTGCCTTTCTTATGTTCTTTTCTGAGTAAGGTAAACACAGAGACACAACACAAAGATGTAACTATTTTAACACAGGTATAAACAAAATGCTTTGGGGGATTTAAGTGCCTCACTTTCTTGCAAGGAAAGACCTGGAAAAAATTTCCTTAAGACCAAGGAGATGAGATAGAAGAAAACCAGAAGGAGATTCCTTGGCTCCTTCCCCATAAAGCCAAGTAATTATCTGCACTTATTCCCCCTATGATAAATTCCTTTATCATCTACATTTATCTATTTACAATCCTCAATGTAAAAATAAAAATAATCCCCCCAAAACAAGTAAATAATGAATTTGGGTGTTTTTTTTTAAATGTCTTTAAGTATATATACAAATATTTGCAGGGAAAAAAAAAAGGATACAAACCAAAATGTTCACAATGGTTCTTTGGATGGTAGGATTAAGGATAACTTAGATATTTTCTTTTTCTTTTTGTACTACCATTTCCTCCAAGGTTTTCTAGAATAAGCATGAATTACTTTGTTACTGAACCAAAGAAAAAAATTTTTTTTAAAAATCCAAAAAACCTAAATCTACCAGATTTAAAACAAAAAAAAATTTTTTTTCGTTTTTTTGTAAGGTAGTACCTAGTGTTTTGTCAAGAGTGAAGTAAACAGGCATGGGATGGGACTTAAAATTCACACAACCCTTCTGGTGGTCAATCTGTCCACACATCATCCAAAGCCTTAAAACTGCAATTTTTGTTTTAATAATTCCACTTCCAAGAAATTACTCCAAAATAAATAATCAGAATACCAACAAAACTGTTCAAGGATATATATATATATATATATATATATATATATATATATATATGTATGTATTTATAATAGCAAAACATTAAAATCAACTTTACTTTCCAACAACTCATTCACTCAATGAACAAATATTTATTGAGCACCTACTATATAATGCAGGCACTGGAGATACAGCAATGAACAAACTGTACAAAAACTGAGACCAAAGTACCTGCCCTCTGTGGAGCTCACAGTCTAGTGAGAGCTGGATGATGGGATTTAAATAATAAAGAGAATAAGTGATTAAAATAGTTGCCAGGTTCTATGTAGATATAGACCATTAATAAAAAATTAAGCAGAGTAGGGAGATAGGAAATAAGGAGAATGTATTATATACAGATGGGTCAGGAGAAGTCTAAGGCAGTAACATTTGAGTAAAGACTATTGTTTTATTCCTAGAAACTATTTACTCCTCCATTAAATCTATCACACCTTTTTAAATTGCTTTATAGTGTTATATAATACATATTTTTATTCTAAATATAGAGATAAGCTAAGACCTAATGACCCCACATCCCTACCTTAAAAAGTCCATGTATATGGTCATTCATGGTCTGTCTCTATCACAATTTTCAACATTCTTCCATCTTCACTACTTCCCCAAGTATCAGTAAATCTGCTCATTTCATCCATTTCTTATTGAACATTTGTTTTACATCATAATAGAAATAATGATCTTAGTAAACAGAATAAAGCATCACTGAATTCGTTTCTGTATGGTTCAGAGCTACACTCTAATGGAATGCAATCACTCTAAATTTTGATTCTCAAGTGTTCCGGACACAGCTCCTTACTTCAGGTTCCACAATGAATGCAATGTTACATGCATGGAAACACAGCAGCAGCTTCTACTCATACTGCAGCTTCTACTCATACTGCAGCTTCTAAGCTCAGGGTTATCTGAGTTACTTAAGGGTCTCATATATTCCCTTTCCCAAAAGAAATGCTGATACATGGTACCAAAAAGGCAGTGTGCCTACTTAGACCTCCAGTCCTCAGTTTAAAAGCATTCCAGGTGAGTAAGGGAAGGACCCTAAGCTCTAATAATGTCTGTAGGGTAAAAATTCGGTAAAGCTACTCTTTAAGCATAGGAATGGTTACTGTCTTCTACTAAAGCTACTTCAGTTCAAATTTTGTGTAAAACCTGGGCTGATCAAACAAAACTTCAGAGTACCAATGGAAAAATGTGTATAGTGCTACTGGTAGACTGGGTCAGTGACACACTGAAACGACTCTGGGAATCCATGGTTTAGGGCAGAGGCCAAAAAACTTTTCTCTGTAGAAGGCCAGAGAGTAAATATGTAAGCTTTTAGAGCCAGATGGCCTCTCCTATGACTACTCAACCTTGCCACTATGGTATGAAAACACCCAGATAATACGGAAACAAATGGGTATGTTTTATGTTCTAATAAAATTTATTCATAAAAACTGTATTTATAATCTCACAGGCCATAGTTTGTCAATCCATGATATAGGGCATCAAACTAAATGTGTAGTTAACTTAACTCTAGAACATCTCCAGCAGTTTTTTCTTTAGGTTGAATTCCTAGTGTTGTCTCTTTTTCTTAAAAGGCAGGAGAGACAACTTCCTTAAATTAGCTGACAAATTAATGTTTTACAAAGAAAAGTGTGTAAATACAAAAGAGAAGCAGTTACAAATTCTAGACAAAGGCAGAAGAGTTACAGACAAAATAGTTTAACAAGTGAGCTATATAGATTTAAACCCACCTTATAAAGTTAATAAGATGAAGATTTAACTATAAGAATGTTCATCAAAAATATTTTTATAATGAAAACTTGAAAACAGCCTATATATGCTACATCTAGAAGGCTAAATAAATAATGGTACATCATACAATGCAACCATTTAAGATAAAGAAAACATTTATTTAAAAAAAGATACTTTTGATGTGGCTATTTTTTAAAAGCAGGTTACAAAGCTGAATGTACAGTATGATCCCATTTTTGTGAAAATAAATGTACATATACACAAATAAGCATACATAAAACCACCCGCAGAGATAAACTAACCTATTTACAGTAGTTATATCATGGATGGTAAAATTATGGTGATTAGATCTTCCTCTGGCTTACTTGTAATCTCCAATTTCTTCAGAAACATATACTGATATGGCAATAAAACTATTTTTTAAACACAAACTAAGAACTAAAACAGGTACAGCATTACTTAGGTCAACATTTCCAAAATAATTCTCAAAGTAGAAAAGCTGTTTCAGTTCTTAGAACTTCAAGTAGTGACTTCTCCTCAGTTTCCAAATGCTAGCTATAAGGGCCAAACAAATTTAGGAATTACATATAAAAAGGAATGCATAAAATAAGCTAATAAGTGTTTTCGAACAGAGAGTTACTACAGAAGTCTGCACCATTTTTCACCTAAACAATCAAGAATGTTTAAGACACCATTCCAATTTATCTGTTTTATATACTGCCTCTGACCCAAGATTTGAATAGAAAAAGCAACTATTCATGCCACTGACGAGAGGATCTTCAATCACCAACACTGGGGGGAAAGGAGGAAGGGGGGGGAATCACACTACAATGTGATGGATCTCAAAATTCCATGAGAATTCCATATTCAGGGTCCAAACACATCTGTAAGAGACTCAAAGGTCAATTAATTGTTATTATGGCAAATGCTATCCCAATCTTAGATGAGCTACAGTTAATAACCAGTATAATTCTGGACCACCTGCCTAGCCCATCAATAAAATAAAATTCAAATAATAATTCAATAAAAACTATGTTTTCAAATAAGTCTATGAATAGCACTCATGAAACAGCATTGTAGCAGAAAACATATACAGATAAAAATGTCACAATTATATGTAAAATTTTATATGCACTTAGACAAGGGCTCAAAAAAAAGGGCAAATAATTTGCTAGAGTGGTGGGACTGCAGGAAGTCCATTATCATTACATAACCATTACCAGTGCAAAACCAGATCAAGAAAATCTCATTATCATTACAAAGCCAGACCAAGGAAGCTTTTTTTGAATACAGAATGCAATCACTAACCAAACATAATTTATTCCTAGACAAGCTACATTGTTTTCAACTAGCACAAAAATCAAAGTCTCAAAAACATACATTTATAAACCACCCAATATCTGTACAAATACCTGACTACTATACTATACTAGGACGCCAACCAGGCGTCCCTATGGTAGGATATTATTTATATACAGTTGTACATCCAATATCAAATAGGATGAGATTTTTGAAAACTCACCATTCAGGCCCAAAGTTCAGTGTCTGCGTTTCCGCTGCCATTATTTTCCGGTATCTTTACAATCGATTTTTATATGTGGAGAAACCTGTTAATGAGAAAAATATCTCCATCCAGTTAATCAAGAGGAAATGCAGAATTCCAGCCCAGAAACTCTATCTAGGGTGGTTTACTTATTCCCTGGCTCCATTTAACCAGAGCCAACAGAATAAGATTTATTAATCCCTATTTATTAACAGTATAACAAGAAAAGTAAAATTCGTAAATCCCCTTACATTTCAATTCACCATCTTCTTATGTTTATCTGGGGAAAGGAGGCATGGTATAAGATGAACCCAATGAGATAGGTGGGAACAGACCAGGCAGGACATCAGGGACCAAACTAAGGACCTTCTTCATTAGCCACTGAGCAATAGGGAGTGAATGACGGTAACAGATTTACATTTTAATATATTTTACTCCCTTGCAACAGTTCTCCCATCACCATGAGGTATATTAAAGATTCTTAAAATAAGCATCCCCCCTTCCTATCTCACAGCTTCCACAGCTCTCCCCACTTTCTGCTTAGCATTTTATACACTAGTGATTCTTTAAAAAAATTATCTTGAGGGGCGCCTGGGTAGCTCAGTGGGTTAAAGCCTCTGCCTTCAGCTCAGGTCATGATCCCAGGGTCCTGGGATTGAGCCCCACATTGGGCTCTCTGCTCAGTGGGGAGCCTGCTTCCCCCTCTCTCTGTGTCTGCCTGCTTGTGATCTATCTGTGTCAAATAAATAAATAAAATCTTCAAAAACAAAAAATTATCTTGAACCATCAAGTTAAAATAATTTGCTAGTAAGTTTCATTAGTGACCTTTCAAAAACCATTTTAAAATATCAGAGCTTAAAGTGAAGTCAGTCAGACAAGAAAAGACAAATATGGTAGGATTTTTTTTTAATTTATTTATTTGTCAGAGAGAGAGGGAGAGAGAGCGAGCGAGCACAGGCAGACAGAGTGGCAGGCAGAGGTAGAGGGAAAAGCAGGCTCCCTGCCAAGCAACGAGCCCAATGCGGGACTCGATCCCAGGACTCTGGGATCATAACCTGAACCGAAGGAAGCCACTTAACCAACTGAGCCAACCAGGCGTCCCTATGGTAGGATATTATTTATATACAGAATCTAAAGAAAAACCAAACTCAGAGAAACACAGAGTAGAGTGGGAGTCACCAGAGGCCGAGAGGTGGGGAAAATAGGGAGCTTTGTGGTCACAAGGTACAAAGTCCCACTTCTAGGGATCTAATGTACAGCAAAGTGATTACCATATTACATACTTGAAAGTCGTGAAGAGATTAGATCTTAAATGTTCTCACCACAGGGGCACCTGGATGGCTCAGTGTGTTAAAGCCTCTGCCTTCGGCTCAGGTCATGATCCCAGGACCTGGGATCGAGCCCCGCATCGGCTCTCTGCTCAGCAGGGAGCCTGCTTCCTCCTCTCTCTGCCTGTCTCTCTGCCTACTTGTGATCTCTATCTGTCAAATAAATAAATAAAATCTTAAAAAAAAAAAAAATGTTCTCACCACAAAAAAAGAAATAGTAAGTATGTGATGGAATGAGGTATTAGCTTTATGCTATGGTGGTAATCATTCTGCAATATATAAATGTATCAAATCAATACACTACATGCTTTAAACTTATATAATGCTGTATGTCAACTATATCTCCATAAAGCTAGAGATAGAATGGAAAAAAAATTACAGCTTAAAAATGAAAAAATGTAAATACTGTAAATATCTCCAAGATAAATTCACATCACCCTTTTATTTGTTTATCATATCTAAAAATAATTAAATAGAAAAAATGCCTCAGGGCATCTGGCTGGCTCAGTACAGCATTCAGTAGACCAACCCTCTTGATCTCAGGGTTGTGGGTTTAAGCCCCACATTAGGTGTAGAGTTTGCTTAAAAATATTAACTAGAGGGGTGCCTGGGTGGCTCAGTGGGTTAAAGCCTCTGCCTTTGGCTCCGGTCATGATCTCGGAGTCCCGGGATCAAACCCTGCATTGGGGTCTCTGCCCAGCAGGGAGCCTGCTTCTTCCTCTCTCTCTGCCTGTCTCTCTGCCTACTTGTGATCTTTGTCAAATAAATAAATAAAATCTTAAAAAAAAAAAAGGAAATGAAATGTAGTATATAAAAGAAAGCAAACACAGCAATGGGATATTAGTGAAATAACTTTTCATCATCAGAGAAGCGATTGTAAGTGCTTTACAGAACCTGAGGAAAAGAACCAAAAAAACCACACACAGATAAAGCTTGTTATGGTTTGCTGCAGAGACTGGACAATGCACAACCCACATGTGGCCATCTGCACCAGCTGCAAAAGTACTTAAAGGGGGAAATTAAACAACTTAGATTGGTTTTAAGAACTTCAGAAGCAAGAAATCACTGAATTTTACATTGATGAGAAAGCAATGAGCAGTGCCCTAAGAAACACTTCATTATTAATACCCTTAATAACATGACACTACAATAGTGGGGAGAGGGGAGGAAGGAAACTTCCATCATCCTAAATTTTTCATTATTTAGAAAAGTCAGACATAATATGTAGAAATTTGAGGAGTACCTTAACCAATATATTTCACTTCTATTATCCCTTTAAAATATACACAAAAGGGGCGCCTGGGTGGCTCAGCAGGTTGAAGCCTCTGCCTTCAGCTCAGGTCATAATCTCAGGGTCCTGGGATCAAGCCCCACACTGGGCTCTCTGCTCAGCAGGGAGCCTGCTTCCTCCTCTCTCTCTGCCTGCCTCTCTGCCTACTTGTGATCTCTGTCAAATAAGTAAAATCTTTAAAAAAAAAATAAAAAAATAAAATATACACAAAATATGTACTATGTAATAATCTATTACACTTAGATAAATTTAAAAGAACTTTTTTAAAAAATGCAAAATAATGGGGTGCCTGAGTGGCTCAGTGGGTAAAACCTCTGCCTCAGCAGACCCTTATGATCTCAGGGTCCTGAGATCGAGCTCTGCATGGGGCTCTCTGCTCAGCGGGGAGCCTACTTCCCCCAGCCTCTCTCTCTGCCTGCTTCACTGCCTACTTGTGATCTCTGTCAAATAAATAAATAAAATCTTTTTTAAAAAAAACAATGGGCACCTGGATGGCTCAGTTACAAGAGCATGCATGCAAGTCTTGGAGCTCCTGGGTGGCTCACTCCCTGAAGCTCTGACTTCAGCTGAGGTCATGATCTGAGGGTCCTGATATCAGCCCTGAGTCAGGCTCCCTGCTTAGCAGGAAGTCTGCTTCTCCCTCTCTCTCTGCCCACCACCCACCTCGCCCCCAGCTCATGCTTGCTCACTCCTGCATGCCCACATGCATGCGTGTTTGTGTGTGTGCCACACACTTGCACACATACTTGCTCCGTCTCATAAATACAATCTTAAAAAAAAAAAAAAAAGAACATCCAACTCCTGATCTTGGTCATACATTGGAGCCCCACGTTGGGTGTAGAGATTACTTAAAAAATAATAATAATTTTAAAATATCTTTTGAATCTGAAAATGTAAAATAAGCGAGCCATTGCAGACAACTGAAGGGAAAAAAATGAAAATAAAAATTTTAAGTAATTAGGCACGCCTGAGTGGCTCAGTGGGTTATAAAGCCTCTGCCTTCAGCTCAGGTCGTGATGCCAGGGTCATGATGCCAGGGTCATGGGATCGAGCCCCGCCTCTGCTCAGCAGGGAGCCTGCTTCCTCCTCTCTTTGCCTGCCTCTCTGCCTACCTGTGATCTCTGTCAAATAAATAAATAAAATCTTAAAAAATAATAAAATAAAATAATTTTAAGTAATTAAAATCTTCAAAAGGGGGGGGGCGCCTGGGTGGCTCAGTCGATTAAGCATCTGCCTTCACCACAGGTCATGATCCCAGGGTCTGCTTCTCCCTCTCCCTCTGCTTGCTGCTCCGCCTACTTGTGCTGTCTATCTCTGTCAAATAAATAAAATCTTTAAAAAATATATTTAAGTAATTAAAAAACTCTGTGGCAGAGCTTACGTAATAGTATGAGGATTTCTTCTTCAGTAATACATAAAGAATCTCACAACTGATGCACACTTGGATTCAATTAAATTATGGTACATTCCAACTGAAATGACTTATCACGGTAGTGATGATCAGACCCCAAGAAGATGCCCACTGTAAATCAATACAGGCATTCTGCTTACACATCAGTCCTGTGGCCATATTTGGCACAAATCAATTCAGTGTGCTTTTAAAAAGTAAGTGGACCTACTTGGCTAATAAAGACCTGCAGAGACTACATCAACCATAAGACTTTACTATAAGACAAAACATCCTGAGGGAGTGTTTTTACTACCATTTTACACCCCACCCAGGCAAATGTTTTATACTCAAACCCCCGTGGGACTTTGACCATTGGAAAATGGCTCTGAATTTATAAAGCAAGTCAAGATTTGAACCAGACTGAATTTACAAGGCAAATGACTCTCCATTAAAAACTGAATTATTGGGGCGCCTGGGTGGCTCAGTGGGTTAAAGCCTCTGCTTTCGGCTCAGGTCATGATCCCAGGGTTCTGGGATCGAGCCCCGCATCGGGCTCTCTGCTCCGCGGAGAGCCTGCTTCCTCCTCTCTCCCTGCCTGCCTCTCTTGCCTACTTGTAATCTCTGTCTGTCAAATAAATAAATAAAATCTTTAAAAAGTAAAATAAAAAATAAAATTTAAAAAAACTGAATTATTTGGGGGCGCCTGGGTGGCTCAGTTGGTTATGCGTTTGCTTTCAGCTCAGGTCATGATTCCAAGGTCCTGGAATCAAGCCCGGCATCAAGCCCCGAATTGGGCTCCCTACTCACAGGGAACCAGCTTCTCTCTCTCCCTCTGCAGCTTCCCCCCACACACAAACTTGTGCTCTCTCACACACGCTAATAAAATATTTTAAAAAAATAAAAACTGATTTGATAGTTGCGAAAATATTAAAATCACTTAAGAGATTAAAAAAAATTCCCCCTTTAAATTATTACTTTAAGGAGATGCAGGCCTCAGAAGCACAAAGCTCCATGCCCACTAATACCATAAAGGATACAGATGGAGTCCCTAGAGCTGTGTAATGCCTAACCTTCCCAACTGCAGATAGCAGTCCTAAATTACAGGAGAAGCCTTAGACTTAGGCAGCATCTAAGGAACAAGCAAGGAAATCCTGTTCTGGTCCCGTTTACCATTCCGCCTATAAACCTTTCGGTAGTGCCGAACTACCTAACCATACTACACAAATATTAAAAGCTATTTTTTTAATGCCCTGAGCTGGAAACCTAACTACCACTTATAACATGGTTTCCTAAGATTACTTCCTAATGTAAAAATTTCTCAAAAACTCTTAAGAACCTAAGAATAATAATCTGTGATTTAATTATCACTAAAGAGACTTATATTACTCAGAATGGTGTTCTATTTGTTCTCTTTTATGAATTAAAACAGGAAATCTTAAGAGTCATCACTGTTGAAGAAATCTCATTTAAATGCTTACAGTATTATAATCTCTAATTCTGAATTCCCCACTTCAGACTGCTCCTTCCATATTCATTTAAATGACCCCAGTTCTAATATGTTTATATTATGTACTAGAGAGATTGTCTTACCCAATGCTTCTGAATTATAAATTAGTCAGAATGGACTGGGCCTATTTCTCAACTGTCCTTTCTAAGGATGCAAGGAGGTCCTGAAATGCAGAGATTCTGCCTTGAGCTAAATGTGGTCAACTCAAAGCCCCAGGAGACTTGTGACCATCAGAAAACAGCCCTGTATTTTTACAGCAAGGCAGGATTTGAACCAGACTCTGGATGCTGTGCTCTTCTGCCTTTCTAGATTGCTTTTTCTCAAAACTCTTCTCTTTTTCCCTCCATGACCAATGCTGTACTGGTACTGTTTTCCTATCTGTGTTTCCTTCCTATTTAGTTGCCATTCCCCAAAAGTTTCTCTTTTCTGACTTCCCTCAGCATACCTATGGTTTAACTATAAATTCTGTTTACTGTCTTGAACCTTTTTTTAATCTACCATGGTATTCTCTACCACAATGGTAGAACTCTGCCTACTAAATCATAGGATAATAAGGAACACATGGAGATTGGGGTTGTCATTATAACAAGAGCAAGGAAATTTCCAGACTGTTTCCCCTGGGAAGGGCCCCCCGACCCTCGCCCTGCTGTGAATTACAGATTTGATTTTTTCTCCCATGACCTAGATGGCATTTTCAGTTGCCTGCTCCTCCTAGATACCTACCTCATCAACAACTGATCAAGGTACCCCAGTTCTCAGAATTCAGTAGTCAGCTAGACTTAAAAGCACAGAATCATCTGCAACTTCTTCCTCCCTGCTTCCTTATACCCTGTCATTTTGTCTCAAATTTGGTCAGTTCCTCCTTCAAGATTCCTCTTGCACTCTCCTTTCATTATAGTTAAGCCTTTGTTAACTCATGTTTGGATTATTACAATAAAAATTTCTAATTTGCTTTCCTGATCACTAACTACTCACAACCAACAAGATCATTCTGCCTAAAGCACCATTCTGGTCATGCCTGCCCCTCTGTAAAATGGTCAATATGGTTGACGCCTGTATGGGTATGGGGCACCTGTGTGGCTCAGTCAGTTAAGCCTCTGCTTTTGGCTCAGGTCATGATTCCAAGGTCCTGGGATCTGGGCCCTGCATTGAGCCCTGCATGGAGCCCCACATGGGCTCCCTGCTCAACGGGAAGCCTGCTTCTCCCTCTCCCCCTGCCCCCCTCCCTGCCTGTGTTTTCTTTCTGGCTCTTTCTCCCTCTCAAATAAATAAAAACTTTAAAAATAAATAAATTGGGATGCCTGGGTGGCTCAGTTGGTTAAGCCGCTGCCTTCAGCTCAGGTCATGATCCCAGGGTCCTGGGATCCAGTCCCGCATCGGACTCCTCGCTTGGCAGGGAGCCTGCTTCCCCCTCCCTCTCTGCCTGCCTCTCCGCCTACTTGTAATCTCTCTGTCAAATAAATAAATAAAATCTTTAAAAAGTAAAATAAAATATAAATAAATAAATAAACCTACCATGTATAGCAAAACTGGTATTTTAGGTACCCAGCAATCTGATAACCCATACCTCCTCAATTCAATCTCCTACTGTTTCACCTCCAAACTCAAGGCCAAATGAGAACGTTCTACTCTCCACAGCATTCTCTTTCGTCTGGGCTTCTCTTCATGCCATTCCTTCACCCCAGGAGGACGGCCTTGTCCTCCCTCTCTTACAATCGCATGCATAAAACCAAGGTCTATTTAAGTATCTACTCCATTTCCTCAGCAGCAGCAGCAGCACTGGTCCCTTTGGAAAGGAAAATCTAAACAGAGGATGCAGAAATGGAATGGGACCTACAGGACTCCATACTGAGGTGGACTGCTTTTTCAATCCACATGTAAGACTTGAAAGTAAACAGAAATTAGAAAAATAAAATCTGGGGGACGCCTGGGTGGCTCAGCTGGTTAAGCGGCTGCCTTCGGCTCAGGTCATGATCCCAGCGTCCTGGGATCGAGACCCACATCGGGCTCCTTGCTCGGTAGGGAGCCTGCTTCTCCCTCTGCCTCTGCCTGCCACTCTGCCTGCCACTCTGTCTGCCTGTGCTCACTCTCTCTCTCTCCCTCTCTGACAAATAAATAACTTTAAAAAAAATTTTTTTTTTAAAAAGAAAAAGAAAATCTGGGAGGAAAGACAATCGTGGTTTTGGTCAAAATGAATGCACCTGGGGAAACACCCCAAAAGACCATTAATACAGACTTTATTCCACTACAGAGTCAGGGGGGAATGAGAAAACAGATTTGAAGTAAATCTATGTAACTATAACCAAAAATTAAATGAAACTACCCCAAAGCAGAAGTCAAGCAGGGACAAGCTCAAGGGACAAGAACAAAGCTCAGCAACCACAATGCAGGAGAATACTGGCAAGAAGAGAAAGATTTAGAGATCTCTAGCACTAACTTTGCATCCGATCATGGACTCTCACTTTCTGCACATTCACTGAATTTATAACAGATAGGAGAAAGAGCCAGGTTCTTTGTGGAGATTATCCATTTGTTCAATAAAGCTAAAAACTAAAGTGAAGATTGGTAAATTCGTGGCCATATCATAGAAGACTTTGTACGCTATATCCCAAGGGCAATGAAAGGCTGTAAAAGATTAGGGCAAGAAAATGTCTAGGATGAAGCTGGTATTTCATTTTTTTGTTGTTTTTGTTTTTTTGAAACTGGTACTTTAGGAAGATCATTCAAGATACCAGGAGGAGAATGAATTAGCAAGAGCTAAAAGGAAAGGAGGAGTGTTAGAAATTCAGCAGATACTGTGGAAGCCAGACCTACCTACCTACAGAGAGACAGGTGATATTAACAAATAATAACTACATTCACTGACATAAAAAGATGTCAACAACGTATTAAGTGTTCAAGGCAGGTTATAGTGTACAGACAATATAACATTCGACACATTCTAAAATATACTCTTAGTGGGAATACATAAGGATGTCCCAAAATGTTAATATTTACTTCTGAATGGTAGAATTATAGATAATAATTCTCCTAGTAAGTTTCTAATTTGTTTATACAACAAAGATAGTACTGGCACGATTTTTTCCCTAAAGTTTCTGAAGTTCAAAAGTTTCAAACACGGAAATCAAAAAAGACAAAGACTGAAAAGTCTTCACTAGCTTCCACAATGAAGTCATCGGTGACCTGAAGAGTAGCTACAGAAATGTGGTGAGGGGAGGAGGCACTTAGCTGGCTCAGTGTGTTGAGCATGGACTCTGGATGTCAAGGTTATGAGTTCAAGCCCCACATCAGGGGTACAGTTTATATACATACATATACCAGAAAACGTGTGTGCAAGCAGGGTATTAATAATTATATAGAGACAACAAGAGTAAACCAGGCTGAATGGTCACCCTTGCAAAGGAAAAGAACAGGCAATGAATGGAAGAGAATAAAGTTCCTGATTGTGCCTACTAACACAGCTACCACTGTGCAGGGAAATGTACTGGTAACCTCAGAGGGCTAAAGAGAAGGCAAAATTATGGAGGCAGGATGGGCTTCAGTTACCATAATAAAGCTGAAAAACAACCTGTGAACAATTTAACATATGAAAAGGTTTAACACACAAAAATAACACTTTTTTTTAAAGATTTTACTTATTTTTTTTTTAAGATTTTATTTATTTACTCGAGAGAGAGGCAGTGAGAGAGCATGAGCAAGGAGAAGGTCAGAGGGAGAAGCAGACTCCCCGTGGAGCTGGGAGCCCGATGCGGGACTCGATCCCGGGTCTCCGGGATCATGACCTGAGCCGAAGGCAGTCGTCCAACCAACTGAGCCACCCAGGCGTCCCAAAGATTTTATTTATTTAAGAGAGAAAGAGAACGCACAAGCCAAGGAGAAAGGCAGAGGAAGAAGCAGACTCACCGCTGAGCCCAATGTGGGACTCTATCCGATGTGGGACTCTATCCTGGGACCCTAGGATCATGACCTGAGCCGAAGGCAGATGCTTAACCAACTGAACCACCCAGGCGACCCCAAAAAATGACACTTCAGAAACTTCAATAAAAGTTCTTGGAAAGAAATTAAACCATGAGACTGGGTCAACGGGGGAAAAAACTCAGTGGTTATGGAGATGAAATAACAAAAAGGATGAATAACCAGATAGGACTTTCATTCATCTCATGATCAGTGATAACAGTAACTAACACATGACACAGTAGAGTTAGCAGGCCTCAAGCCCTGGTCCTATCGTCTCTGAAATACAGAAGCACCCAAACCTTTGAGGAAGGAGTTGGAAAAAGACATAAAGTGGACATAATGGTATAAAGTGTTTCAGAAAGAATGCATGCAAAATACTGTTAGTTCAAAGACCACTCTATTAGCATACCTTTCTCATACCTAAGCAACTATGACAGAACAGAAGGTAAAGGCTCTCATCTCCCTCCTCTGACCTTTTCTCTCCTTTGGCTACTCCAATTCTGGGATAAGGACCTCAGACATAGGTCTACCCTCAAATTTTTGAGAGTTGATTTAAAAATAGCTGACAAGGGGCGCCTGGGTGGCTCAGTGGGTTAAAGCCTCTGCCTTCAGCTCAGGTCATGATTCCAGGTCCTGGGATCGAGCCCCGCATCGGGCTCTTTGCTCGGCAGGGAACCTGCTTCCCCTTCTCTCTCTCTGCCTACTTGTGATCTCTCTGTCAAATAAATAAATAAAATCTTGAAAAAAAATAAAAATAAAAAAATAAATAAAATAAAAATAGCTGACAAAATATTCCTACATAACCACTCTTTCAGACCTTGTCCATTACTCAAAATTCTTTATAAGTGAATTCAACTAATATATTTCCTCTATGATTAACACCAGGAAATTGGTCTTCTTTGATAAACTGCATCCTATACTTAACAACCAATATGATATAACCTGGGCTTTTTGTCCATATCTTAACAACTCTATACTAAATTAGTCCCCACTAGCAATTATTTTATCTCTGACTACTAGTATAATTATTTTCCTTTTTCTCTATGAATTTTTCTAGTTTTCCTGGGTTCCTTAGCTCCTCTTTGGGACATCTATCACTCTATGTGCATGTGAGTGCATTTTTAAAAGAGGAGAGAGAAGAATCAACCCAGCTCTTTTTATTGTTGGGTATGCAACAAAGAAAAGGAAGACCTTGGCCTCTCAGATCTTAAGTCTACCATTTTCTCACAATTTGGCAGAATGTCAAGAAGCCAGACAACTTCTAGGTACACACAATCACTACTAACATGAAAGAGCTGCAAATCTATGTAGTTTAAGTTCTAACTGGAGGAACACAGCAAGGAGAAGCCAAAGCAGAATCAGAACCCAGCACAGCAGCTCACAGCTTGACTCTGAAAGTGTTCCCTGATATTGCTTCTAGAAGTCGTGAAACCTGATTAGCTACCACTAACAATTCAAAACATGTACTCCTTTAAAATCTGCTGAATCTTTCTTATAAAAATTGTCCACTGCTACAAATCTCCATCTCCTGGATATAAAATTTAGCCCCCCAAAATCATAGCAAATCTGGGATGAAGTCCAGGCAGTACTATCCACAGTCTGACAAAGACTACCAGAATGAACACATGGGAAACTGAAACTCCCCCCACACTTCCTTACCTCCATTTTCCCAAAGGCAGAAAAGAGCTACTCTTCTAGCACTCCTCACACACAAGTCTCAAATAAATGAATAGTTCTACCCCCATTCCAGCAGCAAGCTATTTTTGCCTTAGTCAGATCTGGATTAAGATAACACAAGATTAATAACTCCATTAGTTCAAATTAGTTCAACCACTTCAGAACACAGTTTGGCAATATCTATAAAATCTCAATATATGCCTACCCCATAATCCCATAATCCACTGCTAGATAATATTCAAGGGAAATTTTTACCCAAAGACAAAGATAAGATATTCACAGTAGCTTTATTCATAATTACTAAAAACTGACATTTGGCTACTATGTTCATCACCATGTCACCACATGTCATCACGATGTCACCATGTCATCACCATGACAAATGATCATCAACAGATGAACAAATAAACTACAGTGGAGCTTCAAGGAGAAGGTGGTATGCAAAGAGAGCACTGAAGCTCTGCACCCACTCCCACATACCTGTCCTCTGCATCTCTTCCTTCTAACTGTTACTAAGTTAGGTAACATCATTAAGACCGAGACAAATGGACACCATGTGCCTCCTGAGGTAATGCAATGAGAACACAGCAGTATTTGTTACATTCCTGACAATAATGCATAAACTGAAGCTCATCTTGAAAAAACATTAGATATACCCAACCTGACAGACACAAAATCAATCAACTATACTCTCAAAAATATCAGTCATAAGAGTAAAAAAAAAAAACAAAAAAAAACACGGGGCACCTGGGTAGCTCAGTGGGTTACGCCTCTGCCTTCGGCTCAAGTCATGGTCTGGGGGTCCTGGGATCAAGTCCTGCATCGGGCTCTCTGCTCAGCGGGGAGCCTGCTTCCCCCTTTCTCTCTGCCTGCCTGTCTGCCTACTTGTGATCTCTCTCTCTCTCTCTGTCAAATAAATAAATAAAATCTTAAAAAAAAAAGCAAACAAAAAAGACTGAAGAATCATCCCAGATTAAGGGAGACAGAGATATAAAGACCAAGTGCCTGTATGATTCTTAACTTCATCTTGAAACAAGAAAAATTATGCTATAACAAACATTAAAGAGGGGCACATGGGTGGCTCAGTGGGTTAAAGCCTCTGCTTTCGGCTCAGGTCATGATCCCAGGGTCCTGGGATCGAGCCCCGCATCGGGCTCTCTGCTCCGTGGAGAGCCTGCTTCCTCCTCTCTCTCCCTGCCTGCCTCTCTTGCCTACTTGTAATCTCTGTCTGTCAAATAAATAAATAAAATCTTAAAAAAAAAAAGAAAGAAAGAAAGAAAGAAAAGAAAAAGAAAAACAGAAAATAACATTGAAGGCCTTCAGCTCAGGTCATGCATGATCCGAGTGTACTGGGATGGAGCCCTCCCCTCTCCCTCTGCGTCCTCCCCTCCGTTTGTGCTCACACATGCATTCTCTCACTCTCAAATAAGTAAATAAAATCTTTAAATTTTAAATCTTTAAATTTAAAAAAAAATGTTTTTAATTTATTTGACAGAGATCACAAGTAGGCAGAGACAGAGAGGAGGAAGCAGGCTCCCTGTGGAGCAGAGAGCCCGATGTGGGGCTTGATCCCAGGACCCTGGGACCATGACCCGAGCCAAAGGCAGAGGCTTTAACCCACTGAGCCACCCAGGCGCCCCCAAAAAAATTTTTTTAAGTTAATTTTCTTTAAGATTTTTATTTATTTGAGAAAGAGAGAGAGGGGGAGATAGAGAAGCAGGCTCCCTACAGAGTAGAAAGCCCAACATGGGGCTCAATCCCAGGACCCTGGGATCATGACCTGAGCCAAAGGCAGATGCTTAACCAACTGAGCCACCCAGGTGCCCCTAAAGTCAGTATCTTTTTGAACATTAACTCAGTTTAAAAAACAATTTTAAGGGGCACCTGGGTGGCTTAGTCGTTAAGCGTCTGCCTTTGGTTCAGGTCATGATCCCAGGACCCTGGAACTGAGCCCTGCAGGCTCCCTGCTCAGCACAAAGGCTGCTTCTCCCTCTCCCACACCCCCTGCTTCTGTTCCCTCTCTCTCACCGTGTCTCTCTGTCAAATAAATAAATAAAATCTTAAAAAAAAAATTTTTTTTTTTTTAAGGGAGTACCTGACGGGCTCAGTCAGTGAAGTATGCAACTCGATCTCAGGGTCGTGAATTCAAGTCTCACGTTGGGTGCAGACATTACTAAAAAAAAAAAAAAACTTAAAAAATATTTTAGGGGCACCTGGGTGGCTCAGTCGTTAAGTGTCTGCCCTTGGCTCAGGTCACGATCCCAGAGTTCTGGGATCAAGCCCTGCATCAGGCTCTCTGCTCAGCGGGAAGCCTGCTTCTCCCTCTCCTACTCCCCCTGCTTCTGTTCCTGCTCTCACTGTGTCTCTGTCAAATAAATAAAATATTTTTTAAAAAAATTTTTTAAGGTACAAAAATAAAAGGAAACTCTACTCCCAACTATTATAACAGAAAACACTTTTTCCTTTTGCATCCATCTGATCTTCACTTCTAAACATACAAATTTTTTTTTAAGTGGGCTCCATGCCCAATGTGGGCTTGAACTCACAACTCTGAGATCGAGAGAGTCGAATGCTCTACTGATTGAGCCAGCAGGTACCCTAACGTGCAAACATTTTAAGATCTTATTTAGTTATTTGAGAGAGAGAGCAAGAGAGCACAAGCAGGAGAAGAGGGACAAGCAGACTCCCCGATGAGCACAGAGCCCAATGCCCGGCCTGATTCCAGGTCCCCAAGATCAAACTGAGCTGAAGTCAAATGCTTAACTAACTGAGCCACCAAGGAACCCTAAAATGCAAACATTTTTGAGTTATTTTAAAAATATACATTTACTGGGACGCCTGGGTGGCTCAGTTGGTTAAGCGGCTGCCTTCAGCTCAGGTCATGATCCCGGCGTCCTGGGATCGAGTCCCACATCGGGCTCCTTGCTTGGCAGGGAGCCTGCTTCTCCCTCTGCCTCTGCCTGCTGCTCTGTCTGCCTGTGCTCGCTCTCTCTCTCTCTCTCTGACAAATAAATAAATTAAAAAAAAAAATATATATATATATATATATACATTTACTGGGGCGCCTGGATGGCTCAGTGGGTTAAAGCCTCTGCCTTCGGCTCTGGTCATGATCCCAGGGTCCTGGGATCGAGCCCCACGTCGGGCTCTCTACTCCGCAGAGAGCCTGCTTCCTCCTCTCTCTTCCTGCCTGCCTGACTACTTGTGATCTCTGTCAAATAAGTAAATAAATATATACATTTACTGATGTATAAACACATTTACTAATGACAAAACTTAAACACATTTACTGATGACAAAACTTCATGAAGCAAAATTAGATTTCAGTTATTCATTTTATTACTAGACAGTTAACCCTAGGAAAAGGAACAAAGAACTTTTTTCCGAGAAAGTCATAAAAAAAATCAAAAGAATTATCTACATCTATCTGGACCACACAGTATATATGAGACCTTGCAAAATACTACTTATTTCTCTTACTCTTTTTATGGCACATCTTCAAAAAATTATAGATGCTCTACTGACTTTTCTCCTCACCCTAAAAGAAATTTAAATTCCTGATACACAGTGTTTTGATAAGCACTGTAATCCAGCACAATCTGAATCACTACCCATGCCACGAAACTAAGGTCAGCTTTATGCCTAACAGCCCCAAAACAAAAACAACCCAAATGTTTATCCAAAGATGAATGGATAAACAAATCCTGTAGTAGTCACACTCAATATCCTCAGCAACAAAAAGCTAATTACTGATAACATGCAGCAACATGAATGAACGAGACATTATGCTGAGCAAAAGAAGCCAGACCCAAAAAGAATACATACTGAATAATTCCATTTATGTAAAATCCTAGAAGAACCAAAATTAATCTACAGTCACAGAAAACAGATTCAGTTGTGGGGGAGGAAAAATGACTATAAAAAGAAGGAGACTTCTACAGGTGATGGAAATGTTACATATCTTAATTGTGGTGATGGCTACACAGGTAGATACGTTTATCAATATTCATTAAAATGTACATTTAATATGGAGCATAGTTAAAATGAAGGCATTTTATTCTATGTACGTTATACTTCAAAAAAAAAGGTGAATTTTAAAAAGACTAATAAGCTTATTAAAAATAGACTGCCTCTCTCAGAGAGTAATACATTCCATGACAAACATTTTATACTTCTTTTACATTAAATCATCCTTATTTTTTTTTTAAGATTTTATTTATTTGACAGAGATCACAAGTAGGCAGAGAGAGAGAGGGGGGAAGCAGGCTCCCCGCTGAACAGAGAGCCCAATGTGGGGCTCGATCCCAGGAGCCAGAGATCATGACCTGAGCCGAAGGCAGAGGTTTAACGCACTGAGCCACCCAGGTGCCCCCCAAATCCTTCTTTAAACTGACTGAAATAAACATTAGGGACGCCTAGTTGGCTCAGTCAGTGGAGCACGCAACTCTTGATCCCGGGGTTGTGACTTCAAGCCCCACAATGGGGGCAGAGATTACTTAAAAATAAGATATTAAAAAAATAAAATAAAATTTTGGATAAAATTTAAAACTAAGGAACAATGTCTAGAACTATGCTATCTTACATAGCACCTTTTAGCTACATATGGCTATATTTAGTAAAATTTAATTCAGCTCCTCAAGGGGGAAGAGGAAAGAGTGACTTTATAGTGGACAGACCTGACAAGAAATCAAAGTCAACCATACATCAAGGTAACATTAACAGTGATAAATCACACTGATAGTATGTGCCCTTAAAATGACTCAATGAAAATGGCACTTTACGGGGCGCCTGGGTGGCTCAGTGGGTAAAGCCTCTCCCTACAGCTCAGGTTATGATCTCAGGGTTCTGGGATCAAGCCCCACATCAAGCTCTCTGATCAGCAGGGAGCCAGCTTCCCACTCTCTCTCTGCCTGCCTCTGCCTACTTGTGATCTCTCTCTGTCAAATAAATAAAATCTTTTTTAGAAAAAGAAAATGGCATTTTACTTCTATGGTCTTCTTCCCCAAGATCCTTAACCCCACTCTAATCATGAAAATAAAATCTAAATTCCACGGAGAGGCATTCTACAAACACACTTAACGCCTCAAAACTGCCAATACTGTTAAAAACAGGGAAATCTGGAAATTTTCACAGCCAAAGGGCCCTATGGATACATCGGGCTCTCTGCTCAGCGGGGAGCCTGCTTCCCCCCCCCTCTCTGCCTGCCTCTCTGCCTACTTGTGATCTCTCACTCTGTCAAAATAAGTAAAATGAACAAAATTTTAAAATAAAACAAAATAAAATATTTTTTAAAAATAAAATAAAATAAAAATAAAGATTTTACTTATTTGTCAGAAAGAGAGAGAGAGAGAGGTGGGGGACAAGCAAGGGGAAAGGCCAGAGGAGAGGGAGAAGCAGGCTAAGGAATTTAATGTGGGACTCGATCCCAAGACGCGGGGATCATGACCTGAACCAAAGACAGATGCTTAACCAACTGAGCCACCCAGACATCCCTAAATACTTAAAAATAAAATAAAGATTATCATTTTTTTAAAAAAGACTATTATATGGGGCGCCCGGGTGGCTCAGAAGGTTGGGCCTCTGCTTTCGGCTCATGTCATGATCTCAGGGTCCTGGGATCGAGCCCCACATCCAGCTCTCTGCTCGGCAGGGAGCCTGCTTCCCCCCACCTCTCTCTCTGCCTGCCTCTCTGACTACTGGTGATTTCTGTCAAATAAATAAATAAAATCTTAACAAACAAAAAAAAGACTACTATAAAAATAAGGTAATAACTCAAGAGTTTTGTGGACTTAAAAAAATACAACTTCGTTCCTCAATCACACTAACCACATTTCAGGTGCTCAAAAGTCGTAAGCAGTTAATGTCTACAAGTATTTGATAGTACAGACTTACAGAACATTGCCATCATAGCAGAAAGTTGTTAAGACAGCACTGACATAGAAGACTGATTTTATAGGACTACTAAAGAGAACTATTTTATAACTAATCGCAACTTATAAACAAATCTGTTATCTATCCACGAAAAACCCTCACTGAAATCTAAAAAAAAAAAAACTTCAATGATATGTTTACTCCAGTTTCTATTTCAAACTATTACTTATTTTTCTAATGCTTTAAAAAACAAAAACCAGGGGCGCCTGGGTGGCTCAGTGGGTTAAAGCCTCTGCCTTTGGCTCAGGTCATGATCTCAGGTTCCTGGGATTGAGCCCCACACTGGGCTCTCTGTTCCGCGGGGAGCCTGCTTCCCTCTCTCTCTCTCTGCCTGCCCCTCTGCTTACTTGTGCTCTCTCTCTGTCAAATAAATAAAACTTAAAAAAAAACTAAGAAAACAAAACAATAAACCCTATGTATCATATGTATATAGGACATTGAAAACTGTTCCATTTCCAAGAGTAGCAATTCAAAGTAAGGTCTTCTGAAACTCTTTCAAGGTATTCATGATGTCAAAACTATTATTTTAACAATACTAAGATATTATCTGCACTTTTCAATGTTGGCACTGCACTGATCATGCAAAGCAGTCGAAGAGAAAATGACACCCAGACCCAAGTATTTAGCAGGTATTTTTTCAAAAATGAACAAATTGACACTGTCACTTCAAAAACAAAACAAAAACAAAAAAAATTGTACTTGTTGCCAATAATAAAATTTGAGCTTTCAAGCAAAATCAGAATTTTGGAAAACTATTCACCACCATGAGTTTGATGGGTTTTCCAGTACTGAAGACTTTCCCAATAACTAAAGGCTTTCCTGATGGGTAATTATTTATATGAATGCATTTTTGGATATTGTGTTATATAAAATATTCATTTAAGGTGGGAGACAGACTAAGGCTTTTTAATGTAACAAAATATAAAAGGTGCATTGATATAATTCAAATTTCATGTTGCAACTAACCTTTAAAAACTACTACTTGTCCGGGACGCCTGGGTGGCTCAGTTGGTTAAGCGGCTGCCTTCGGCTCGGTCATGGTCCCAGCGTCCTGGGATCGAGTCCCACATCGGGCTCCTTGCTCAGCAGGGAGCCTGTTTCTCCCTCTGCCTCTGCCTGCCACTCTGTCTGCCTGTGCTTGCTCGCTCTCTCTCCCTCTCTCTGACAAATAAATAAATTTAAAAAAAAAACAAAAAAAAACTACTACTTGTCCAATTTTGGTGTACAAAGAATATCTGCAATTACTGGAAAAGCTCCTAAAATATTCCCCCCTTTTCCAACTAAATACATATTTCTGTGAGAATGAATGTCCTGCCTATACTTCAACCAAAGTAATAAACAGCAACTGACTGAAAACAGAAGCAGATACAAGAATTCAGCTGCCTTCCATGAAGATGTAAAAGCATTCTGCAGAAAGTTTGTAAAACGATGATACTCTTTTCATCAAACTTAAAAATATTTTAGAAAATGGGTGTTTTGGGGATGCCTGAGTGGCTCAGTCGGTTAAGCGGCTGCCTTCGGCTCAGGTCATGATCCCAGCATCCTGGGATCAAGTCCCACCCACATCAGGCTCTTAGCTGGAAGGAAGCCTGCTTCTCCCTCTGCCTCTTCCTGCCACTCTGCCTGCCTGTGTGCAAGCGCTCTGATAAATAAATCTGTCTTTTTTAAATGGGTGTTTTTCATTAAAAATATATTTATAGGGGCGCCTGGGTAGCTCAGTTTAAGTGCCTGCCTTCGGCTCCGGTCGTGATCCCAGGGTCCTGGGATAGAGCTAGAGCCCCACACTGGGCTTCCTGCTTGGCAGGAAACCTGCTTCTCCCTCTGCCTCTACGCCCTGCTTGTGTTCCCTCTCTCGCTGTGTCTCTGTCAAATAAATCAATAAAATCTTTAACAAAAATAAAAATAAGGGACGCCTGGGTGGCTCAGTTGGTTAAGTGGCTGCCTTCGGCTCAGGTCATGATCCCAGCGTCCTGGGATCGAGTCCCACATCGGGCTCCTTGCTCGGCAGGGAGCCTGCTTCTCCCTCTGCCTTTGCCTACCACTCTGTCTGCCTGTGCTCGCTCTCTCCCTCTCTCTCTGACAAATAAATAAATGAATAAATAATTTAAAAAAAAACACCTCTCAAACTCAACCTTTCTTATAAAAAAAATAAATAAAATAAAAATAAAAATATATTTACGTTAACATGTAATGAGATTACCGTTACTTTTAAATGAAGAAATAATTTTAAATTTTTCAATATAACACAGATAACGCAAAACTAAAGTCAAAAGCTCTTTGGGGTCCTCTACCTTTAAAAAGGATAAAGGAGGGGCACCTGGGTGGCTCAGTGGGTTAAAGCCTCTGCCTTCGGCTCGGGTCATGATCCCAGGGTCCTGGGATCGAGCCCCGCATCGGACTCTTTGCTCGATGGGGAGCCTGCTTCCTCCTCTCTCTAACTGCCTGCCTCTCTGCCTACTTGTGATCTCTATCTGTCAAATAAATAAGTAAAATCTTTTAAAAAATAAATAAATAAAATAAAAGGATGAAGAAGACCTAAGAGCAAAAAGTTGAGAATCCCCATCTCAGAGAATAAGAAAAAAAAATGACAAAAGAAATACATAAATTAACTTAGGACAAACATATATACCCTGAAAAGCATTATCAAGGGGCATAAAATATCACTGACAACAAGAACACCAAGATTCAAAATGCGACACTTAAAAAGTATCTAGGTCTCAAAAATGTATCTCCCCCCCCCCCAAAAAAAAAAAAATGTGTCTTTTCCAAGGACAGAGAGACTTTTCACATTTTGGAATTTACTTATATCATTTTCTGATTTACTCTGCCACTGGGCTATAAGCCCCATGAAGATAGGTCCTTGTGTGTTTTGCTCACCACTATGGCTAGCCCAGGACTCATCACAAAGCAGCTATTCAAATATTTGTTGGCTGGAGAACAAAACAAAAAGACTTACAAAGAAAACTCGCTGATGTCTCTATTCAGATTACAAAGATGAAATTTTATAATCAAAATGTACCTATTTACACAGCAATAACAATCATAAAAGCTACCATCTATTGAGAGCCCATTTACTGGGTGCCAGGCATTACACAGGGCATTTTAGACTCTTAATTCCCACAACCACTATGGGATATACTTTACAGGTAAGGGAAATAAGGCTACAAGAGGTTACCTTATTTACCTCAAGTTACAAGTAATAATTAACAGAAAATTAAACCTACATTTCACTGCCCTTTTTAAGATTTTATTTATTTATTTGACAGAGAAAGACAGCAAGAGAGGGAACAGAAGCAGGAGTGGGGGAGAGAGAGAAAGCAGGCTTCCCGCTGAGCAGGGACCCGGATGTGGGGTTTTGATGTGGGGCTTGATCCCAGGCACCTGGGATCATGATGGAAGTTGAAGGCAGATGCTTAATGACTGAGCCACCCAGGTGTCCCCATTACACTGCTTTAAAAGGCACAAACTTTTAACTAAGTAATGATACCGTGCTCGATACTGCTTGATTACATTTTCCTTTTTCCTCTATTTCCAAGTTTCAGAGAAATTCATTTTGTGGAAGTCACTTTTTCTCCTTTTCCCAATCTCCCACTCTGTTCCACTATCCTTCAACTTCTAACCCTCTGCCATCACTCAATTAAGCAATATAGTAAGCCCTCTGGGTAGGGAAGAGAACAGATTCTCCTAAAATACTATCAGAAATTTCATTAACAATGGTGGAGGGACCCCTGGGATGGCTCAGTCCCCTTAAGCGTCTGCCTCTGGTTCAGTTCATGATCCCAGGGTTCTGGGATGGACAGAGTCCTGCATAATAGGGCTTCCTGCTCAGCAGGGAGCCAGTTTCTCCTTCTGCCTGCCACTCCCTCTGCTTGTACAAGCTCTCTTTCTCTTTGTCAAATAAATAAAATCTTTTTAAAAAAATGGTAGAAATAGTTTAAAAGACTAAAGAATAGTGTCAGATTACAAAACATAAATTAAAGCTCTCTGACCCACTGATCTTACAGGATGGCTTCATATCCAATCCCTCAACTGACCATGGTTTGGACAGTATCACCTCAATTCTCAAGGAGCTAATCATGAGAGCCCCTGGATATGACCATGCCTTCAAGGCCTGAGCCATGATTTACCAATTAGAAAGTTCCAGGACAGTACCTCTGCCAATTACTGTCAGTAACCACAACCAAAGAACCAATACAGAAGAGACCAGAGTCCCCAAGACTTCCTCCAGGGCCAGGACTTGAATAAAAGGAGCTTTGTTCCCAAAGAACATACTGGCCACAACATCACTGTAAGAAGAAAAGCTGTATCTGTCATTCTCCCCATAGCTTCTGAACAATATGTAAACATTTCTAGTTTTTCCCCTTTTGGTGAAAGAAGAACAAAATTAGCAACTGGTAAACTATTCTGGAAAAAATTACAACGCCACAAACACTACCATGTCACTTGATAATCTCATCAACAAGCCAATGTTTTTCAAAGAGGGATCCCCAGAGCCTGTGGAAGTTTTACACAGATTGTGTGGAAATCTTTTTAAACCTCACAAAGCCTTAACTCAATAAGCCTGAATATACCTTACCTCAAAATCCAAATTAAAGAAAACAATATAAGAGAAGACTATTCTAGGGACGCCTGGGTGGCTCAGTTGGTTAAGCAGCTGCCTTCGGCTCAGGTCATGATCCCAGCGTCTTGGAATCGAGTCCCATATCGGGCTCCTTGCTCGGCAGGGAGCCTGCTTCTCCCCCTGCCTCTGCCTGCCACTCTGTCTGCCTGTGCTCGCTCATTCTCCCTCTCTCTCTCTGACAAATAAATGAATAAAATCTTTAAAAAAAAAAAAAAAAAGAGAGAGAAGACTATTCTACCTTAAAAATGAACTCAGCTGCAATCTGCTAAAGAAACCCTGGCTGAAAAGAAGTATCAGAGGAAGTCACATCCGTGGCCTGTCATTGGATACATACTCTATAATACATAACTTTTATTAATAATCCCTAGGCTTTGCATCAAAAATCTCAATATACCAACATACCAACAAGATTTAAGTCATAAAAAAAATTAGATATCACCAAGTACATACAAGCTATAAACAAAAATAAACAGGGTTTCAAAATGCTCCATTAAAAACAAACTTACTTCAGTATTACCTAGTAATTCTAAAATACAAAAACACATCAATATGAAAGTTTATACTATATCTCACTGATTCTTTCTCAACAGTGAAAAATCCCTGCTATAATTCAAATAATGTGAGTACATGTTCACATGTAGAAGTCCGACCCTTGGGCGCCTGGATGGCTTAGACAGTTGGGCATCTGCCTTCCACTCAGGTCATGATCCTAGGGTCCTGGGATCAAGCCCAGCATCAGGCTCCCTGATCAGCGGGGAGTCTGCTTCTCACTCTCCCTCTGCTATTCCCCCTGCTTGTGCTCTCTCTCTCAAACAAATGGAATCAAGGAAAGAAGGAAGGAAAGAAAGAAGGAAGGAAAAAGAAAAGAAAGAAGGAAAGAAAGAAAGACCCACTCTTCAAACTCTCCATGGCTTCCTAATACCCCAGGGTGCTTAATACTATAAAAAAGTACCCAGAAATTAAAATTTATAAAAGCAATCAATAAAAAATAACCAATGAATTTTTCTACAAACCAAGCCTCTCACTTGCTCATGTTCATTTGCTAAACTTTTATCACAAACACTCCTCTGAACCCCCTAAATCAAGAACATTTGTTAAAATATTGCACTAGAAAGTTCAAACAAGAATGCTCAGTGAGACCTACTGGGCCTCACTGACCAAAAGATAAGCATATACTTTAACTCTTCAGGACATATTAACTGAAACTGCCAACCTAACTACAAGAAATTTTTCTAGGAAAGAAAAAACATCCAGAAGGTTCTGTGGGTTTCTGCCTAGAAGAGCCAGCACTACACCTTCTCTGAGACCTGCACCCACTCATAGAAGTGAGATTTTTCAACTACATTTGTATCTCTAGACTCCAACCCTAAGGCCATACTAACTGGACCAATGACAGAGAACTGAACAAACTTCAACCAATCAAATTTTCTCTCCCAGGAATCTGAAACATGGGCAATGAGCTAGTAACCAGCTGGCTAGTGGCACTAGAGCTTGAGTTCATATGTGGCTCCAGGAATAAAGTGGTGATTTTCTTCCTATGTGTTAAAGCAGAAAAAGGCCAGTTTGTGAAAAGACAATTAGAGCAGGCTAAAAAGAGACAAGAGAGGACAATGACTAGCCAGCAGAGAGTTAAGTACTATCTGGACTGTCTTGGCTCCTGAATGTTTTCCAGTTTCTGGTTTGTGTCCTTCATGAAAGCCAAGAGTCCTAGGGTTCTTTAAGATACCTCCTTATTCCTGACCCCAACGCATTCTTTTTCCTGTTTCATGCCATCAGAAAATCATTACAACAGTTTAAGACAAAAACTCCATACCAGGATCAATGCAGAAAGGGCATGATTATTCTTATGGTTCATAAGAAATCTGAGCAGTACCTGAGAAGTTGTTTTTATCACTATCTATAACCTCAGGAAAATACATAGGGCAAAAACCCCTGAAATGTTAAATACAAAAATTATGTTTACATAAGCCCTCAGCTCTGTGCTTCCCTTCAACACTCACCTGTTCAAAAGTTCTGCTGGTTCACAGCAGGAGGTGTGAGCAGATTTTGTTCAGGTCCTTTTAACACTGTAAATAACAAAAGTATTAAAATAATTGACCCAAGAATCAATCTCTTAGGAAACTTTAAGAACATAATTTCTTATCATGAACAGTTTTACAGGAAAGGTTCCAAAGCTGGTTATAATATTAGAATCAACATTATGTGCATAAACTAACTGCCACTTTCCTCACATTTTTAAAGGGTTTCTCTCAGTAGCTCTGGAATGGGACTAAAAAACACACGTTTTTAACAAAAGTTCTAAGTGATTCGGATGAAGCTAACTATGAGGGTTTAGGAAATACAGGGTTTAGGAAAGTGATTATTTAGGGTTTTCATTCAAAACCACATTACAGGGATTTGGTATTAATTTTTAAGCATAGAAAAATGATAGAAAAAATGACAGCCAGCAACACAGTAATACAGGACGTATCCTATGCAAATAATCAGGGACCCCAAGAAATATACTGCCAAAATGCACAAGGAGGAAAGCTCCAGGTGTGCTTTCAGATGCAAAAATCACAACCTCTTTTAAGGCTCTACTGAGACAGCATCTTAAAAATCGACAGGAATGGGACGCCTGGGTGGCTCAGTTGGTTAAGCAGCTGCCTTCGGCTCAGGTCATGATCCCAGCGTTCTGGGATCGAGTCCCACGTAGGGCTCCTTGCTCAGCGGGGAGCCTGCTTCTCCCTCTGCCTCTGCCTGCCCCTCTGTCTGCCTGTGCTCGCTCGCTCTCTCTGACAAATAAATAAATAAATAAATAAAAAGTAAAATAACATTTAAAAAAAAAATCCACAGGACTGATATGAGGAAGTGGAGATGCAACATGGGGGGTTGGAGGGGTAGGAAAAGAAAAAAAGAAACAAGATGGGATCGGGAGGGAGACAAACCATAAGTGACTCTTAATCTCACAAAACAAGCTGAGGGGTGCTAGGGGGAGAGGGGTCGGGAAAGGGGGGTGGGATAATGGACACTGGGGAGGGTATGTGCTAAGGTTAGTGCTGTGAAGTGTGTAACCCTGGTGATTCACAGACATGTACCCCTGGGGATAAAAATACTTTATATATTTATAAAAAATCAAAAAATTTTTTAAAAATCCACAGGACGTTGATATTTCAAGTGACAAGGAGTGGACTGAAACAGTAGCTTCAAGTGGTTTCTCAGCTAAAATCTAATGCTTTGAATGCTGCTATGAGTCAAAAAACAATAATTACAAATTAAAGTTGATAATTTTATTAACAGCAAAAAAGGATTATAAGCCAAGTCTGCCTTTTAATTTTGCAAAAAAGTAGCCATGTTATTATAATGTCCAAAAGGTCAATCAACTTTATGCACTTAAGTCTATTCTTATAAGGGCAGGCAGAAGAAAAAGAGGGAAGAACTAGGTAATAAAGTTCTCTGGGCCTAACTCAAAAGAACAAGCTCTAGAGTATCCCCTATTACATGTATAAATTAAGTTCAAGTTCTCTGTAGTTAATGAAACTCTGTGGTTAACAAGAAAATATAATATTGTGTACTTTAATTACTTGAAGCAGGTAGGTACATAACAGATTGAAAATATTTTTATAAACTTAATTGTGGCCACTTAAGGGAGGTTTTTCAAACCTCCTCCATCTCCTCCCTCAACCTCACACAAAAAATAAGGAGCAATTCAGGGTGCCTGGCTGGCTCAGTTGGTAGAACACACTGTGACTCTTGATCTTGGGGTCATGAGTTCAAGCCCCAAGTTGGGCACAGAGCTTACTTAAAAATACACACACACACAAAGGTATCATTCTGCATCCCTGTATAATTAATTGATCTACTATATTTCTCACTCACCTTCATAAAAAATGAAAAAAATGCTAATCAGGTCAAGAAATATTAGGACTCTGTAAGTAAGCTTGCCTATGGAGTGAAAATCTACTTATATTTAAAAATATGTAACTTTTCAGGACATTAAAAATGAGTGAAAATCCTAGAACTTTATCACCATAAAATCCTAGGAGGGTTAAAAGGGGAAAAAAAGGTTTGGGTTCAGAGTTTTACAATGATGACCAAATAACATTACAGCAATTCAAACTGCTAAAGGAAAATGGACATTTAACTTGCCTCTAAGATACCCGGATTAACACCAACATAGGCTGTAGATTCAACCTAATGAGACTGGTCCCACTATAATCTATAAGAAATAGAATAAAACATAAAGTACTGAAAATTTAATTAGCAAGAGATAATGGAGAACTACAAATCAAGTCAGTCTTTGAAAATTGCACAAATCAAAGATCTTTTTTAGAATGGCAAAGGTAAAAGGGGCAGGAATAATCTTTTCACCCAAGGGTCCTCCCAGACAACAATCACTATCAGCAGTGTCATCTTCCAGTGTGAAAGTCAACACATACACACACACACACAAAGACACATGAAGGATGAAAATGCAGAGTCATGAGAACGAATGAGCTGATACGACATCAAAGAATACAGAAATGTCATTTCAAAAATTCAACAAAGGAACAAGAAGGAAAAAGGCAATTTGTTAAGATACCACTTCATTCCTATCACTGCTATGTCTCCTTTTACAAGGAGGTCCACTCACACCCTGAAGCTGTAATTCCTCTCTTCTCATGAGTTTCAAGCAAGCTATGACAAATTATTTTTCAATATATGCAACTTGACTCACCAGCAAAAGCATTTCAAAACCAAGATATTAAATTCCTCAGGTGAATTAAAATGAAAGAAAACACTTTTGAAAGCTCAGTAATAAGCATATGGAGATAAGATGGAGGGGAATCGGAAAAAAATTTCTTTCCATAGAAAAAAGCCTATTAGGTATCAAAGAATTGGAGAACTAATCTGAAAAGTAAAAGTGGAGAAATAAATAACTCAGCACAAAAAGTTCTACACATGTAAAATGTTATAAAAGATATACAAACAAATTAGTGGAAGAGACCCTGAGAAATTAAAACTAGGCTGGACAGAACAAAATTAAGAGAAATTCTCAATTCTTACTAATCAGATTAAGAACAATGTAAATTAATATGCTGATTGAATCATTCTTCCAGGTTATATTTCTTAATGGTGTGTCTAAACTTCAAAGCAAATTAATTTTCCTACATTTTCAAATATTCAGAAGTATTCCAAAGAGTCCCTTCTTCGAAAACAATTCTTTTAGGCAGTTTATCATTCATCTCATTTAAAAAAATTTTTTAACAAAGATATTTCATGACAATTTCCTGAGATATGTTATATGAGCAGTCCAAATTTTTCCAAACTGGAGTGGAGTGCGTGTCACACAGGAAAAAGAGGGTTTGGGTATACTGGCCTAAATCTCCAGAATCTGATCTCCCTTTCTAACAATCACAAGAGGTGCAGAAAAAATTTCTAAGTCACTGACTGAATAAGCTCTCATCTTAGTACCAATGAGTAGGGTACACATATTCTACTAGCCTCCCTCTCCCTTGTGCCTCTCTGGCCAAGCTAGCCTCCATATTTTTTCCCAGCACCTGACCTGTTCCCACTTCAGTTTTTCCCTCAGTTATCTTTGCCCTAGCTTTCCTAGCCTGGAGCATTCCTTCTCCATATAGCTACAGGAATTGCTCCTTGACCGGTATCAGGTCCTTCCTCAAACATAAGCTTCTCTATACAGTCTCGCCAGAGCACTCTACTTAAAATTAACACCACCACCCCCAAATTAACCCCCAAACCCCTATAATCTTATTTCCCTGTCTCATTTTTTCCCCACATCATTTACCACAACACTATATATTTCACCTAAGCTTTTATTTATTTGTATAGAAATCAGTTCCACTGAGAAAGGAATTTTTGATCTGTTTTGCTCCCAGCACCCAACCGTGTAATAGTTTCAACAGCTGTCACATAAATGAATGAATGAATGAATGCATGGAAGTACATAGTCCCTTCTGCATCCTCAGCCTCCAAACTCTAAAATGCTCTGTCAAGTATAGAAAATGTGTAAAACCATTTCTTTTCCAATAAATCACCACCATTACCAGTGTACTTCTTGGCGTTAAATGTAAAGGAAGAATTGTGTGACATTTTTCCAGATACCCGCAACTTCTAAATTTTTTTCCTGGTGTCCTCTACTGATGTCAACATCTGATGCAACAGAAAAGTAAATATTCCATCCAGTTTGAGCACTCCAAAATCTGGTACACTAACTGGTAAAACACATAAAATCATCAATGAATGAGAGAACACATTTATGCTCTAACCAAAATGGACAAACTCTGTAAGGCTAAAACTGCAAATATTAGATGGATGAAAGTTAATGTACCAAAACGACAGACAAGAGAAATTTGTTTTAAATCTAAGAAGTCATTAGATTCTAAAAAGGAAACACTACAAGAGAGAATGTCTTCCCTGCACACAATACTGGGAATCCAAACTGCCTAAAATTCAAGATATGGAACACTGGATAAGAAACTTGTTCACAGCTTTTGACCCCATCCTCAATTTCTTCTAAGTTTAATTGGAATACTTACCTTCCTTACCTAGGTGTGCTTAAGTGCTCTGATTTTAAGGGAAAGGAAAAAAAACAAAACAAAACACAGTGCTACATAAATGCAGACCAACGTTACTGCTTCCCAAACACGATCATACAAGCTGCTTCTTTCATACACCCTTCTGTGGTCGAAAACATAAATCTGATTTATGTTTCAGTCACAGAACTGAAGTATTCAAAGTGCTTCGTGGGAAACTGCTGATACGTAAAGACTAATGTCCATTTCAACCTGACGTGAATGTTCGGGTCCCAAAGCTGCCTCGGGCTCGACTTTCCCGACCTCGGTCCCAGGTTCAGATCATGACTCCACCTTGTCTCAGGCCTGGTCCAGACCCAGTCCTTTCACCACGGAAGGAGTCTCCCCAGTGCAGACGCTCGGTCAAGAAGGCAAAGGCGCACCTCCCCGAGGCCAGGTGTGGGGAGGAGGGCCGGCAGAAGCAGCTGTCCCGCCGAAGCAGCTGTTACCCTGGACACCCCCGGCTGCGCGGGTGGCCGGCCCGAGAAGCAGGTAGCAGAAGGCAAACCCTCTGGCCCTGAGCAAATCGGCCTGACACTGCCCACCCCACCACGCTCTTCCCCTCCTCGACTCCCCCCGCGATGCCAACGGGCCCTGGAGGAGGGGGCTCCCCGGCTCGGCGGCCGAGACGCGCTCGGGCCCGGCGTGTCCCCCGCCAGGGAGGAAGCTCCCTCCTGCCCCGCACCTGACCTGTCCCCTCGACTGACGCCCGAGCCGACCGCGGCCGCTGCCGGGGCGGCCTGTGGGTGTCCATGCGGCTGGGCCGGGTCAGGCCGGAGCGGCGAGGACGCGAGCGCGGGCGGGAGGCCCTGGCGGCTCCGTGTGGGGTGGCGGGAGACCGCGGAGTTGGGGCGCGGAGCGGAGCCGGGCAAGGGAGTAACACGGAGTGGCTGATTACCTGCGGTCCGGGACAGGGAGTCTCTCAGAACCCAAGTCAGTCCTCAGCCTCAACAACACAAGATGGCCGACACGTCGCCACGCACATCACGTGACAGCGCGCCCGTTCCGTCACGCCCCTTGCTCCGCCCCCGCCCCGCCTCGCCTCCCTACCCGCTCTTCCAGCCTCCCACGACATCCTTCCTTTCCGCTGCCTCCCGCCCCTATTCCCCGGACACGCCCCTGCCCGAGCCCCGGATGCCAGGCTGGGAGAGGGCGGGGCCGCGGCAGGGCGCAGGCGCCTGCGGGTCCCTGGGATGGGGCTCCCTGCCTGCCCTTGAGTTGAGTAGAGTTGGTGTCCAGAGTTGGACTCCGGCCAGACGCCCTGTGACTGACCGTCCTATGCACCCAATCCAGAAACCTTTCACTGTTCAAAAAGCTCTTCATCATTTACGAGCTGATATTCAACACTAGAACTTTTTCACAGCTTTTTCACCCAGCATTTTCCTGCCCGTTTACCATCCTAGGGAAAAGGGGGAAACGACGAAAGCTGAAATTGAAAGCAGTGTCTCTACTTGTTAACGGTTCTGGTAGAACTGGGATCTCATTCTAGAGTCTTGAAATGTGACAGCTGAGAAGGACCATATAGCACCAACCCCCTTCTGGTACTGTATTAGGAGCTATAACCCTTCTGCCTAAAAATCTCCCTTCTGAGGGTTGCCAGATAAGATACAAGACATACAAGACACCAGAAATACTGGGGACATATTTACACTGAAAAGTTATTCGTTGTTTTTCTGAAATTCGGATTTAACTGGGCATCGTATATTTTTACTTCTATAGCTGACAACCCAACCTTTCTCAGTTCATCCTATTCTTCCTTGTGTATCCAACCCTCTCCCTTTTTTACAGGATCCTTCTCAACAGCTTTTTTTTTTTTTTTTAAGTAGGCTCCACACTGGGTGTGGAGCCCAAGAAGGGGATTGAACTCGTGACCCTAGGAGTGAGACCTGAGCTGAGATCAAGAGTCCCTCGCTTAACTGACATAGCCACCCAGGCTCAGTTTTGTATTTTTTTTTAAGATTTTATTTCTTTATTTGGCAGATAGAGATCACGAGTAGGCAGAGAGGCAGGCAGAGAGAGAGAGGAGGAAGCAGGATCCCTGCTGAGCAGAGAGCAGATGTGGGGCTCCATCCCAGGACCCTGGGATCATGACCCCAGCCAAAGGCAGAGGCTTTAACCCACTGAGCAACCCAGGTGCCCCTAGGCTCAGTTTTTTTAAATACTCAAAAGTTGGGATGCCTGGCTGGCTCAATTGGTAGAGCATGCCACTTTTGATCTCAGGGTTGTAAATGCAATCTTCATTTTGAACATAGAGCTTACTCTAAAAAGTTAAAAATAGGGGCACTTGGGTGGCTCAGTGGGTTAAGCCTCTGCCTTTTGCTCAGGTCATGATCTCAGGGTCCTGGGATGAAGCCACACATCGGGCTCTCTGCTCAGCAGGGAATCTGGTTCCCCCTCTCTCTCTGCCTGCCTCTCTGCCTACTTGTGATCTCTCCTTCAAATTAAAAAAAAAAAAATCTTAAAAAAAAAGTAAAAAATAAAATATTCAAATGTCTTCCATCTTGAAAGTTAATAGTAAAAGCTACAATTCCCTCACCAATGACCTTCCTACCTCTCTGTTCCCTTTCAAACCCAAACTATGAGAAAAGAGTTGTTTATACTCACCCAATTTCAATATCCGGCAAGCAATCATCAACCACACCACTGTGGCTTCTATTCTCTTGCTTGCTCTCAGATACCTCAACCTACAAGTTGATCTCTGGAGTTTTTCAGTCCTGACCATGATATAGTACTTTCCCATCTTCAATGTGACTGACCACTCCCTATTTTCTGCAATACTTTATTCCCTTGATCTTTATGTCCTTGATGCTTAAAATGTAGTCAATGGGCCAGTAGCATTAGCATCACTTGGAACCTTGTTAGAAATGCAGAATCTCAAAAGGACCCTTCACAATCTCATTCTGCTGAACTCTAGACCCATATCACCCCCTTCGCCTTCCTTTTTCTCCTGAACTTACTGCTTCAGATATGCCCATATTTAAAGGTCCTCAAGGATGCCTTGGTGGCTCAGTCAGTTAGGCGTCCCGCTCTTTTTTTTTTTCTTTTAAGATTGTATTTATTTATTTAAAGAGAGAGAGCACATGAGCACGGGGAGGGGCAAAGGGAGAGGGAGAAGCAGACTCCCTGCTAAGCAGGGAGTCCAACATGGGGCTCGATCCCAGGATCCCAGGACCCCAGGGTCATGACCTGAGCTGAAGGCAGATACTTAACTGTCTGAGCCACCCAGGCGCCCTAGGCATCCCACTCTTGATTTCAGCTCAGGTCATGGGATTGAGTCCCCATCAGGCTCTGCACTCAGCGTTGAATCTGTTTGTTCCTCTGCTCCTTCCCCTCACCCCCACATTCACAGGCTCTCTCTCTCTCTAATAAATCAAACAAACAAACAAACAAATAAATAAATAAAATACTTTTAAAAATAAAGGTCCTATAATATAATCAATGCACTAACAATTATGTACATTCAAACTTGATTATTTTAAATTCGATCTTCAGCTGTACTGTAAATAGGGTACTGCACTGTAGTCTCCATATATGTTTATTACTTTCCTGTAATATTTAAGAGTTACTTAAAAGTATACAAAATAGGGGCCCCTGGGTGGCTCAGTGGTTAAAGCCTCTGCCTTCGGCTTAGGTCATGATCCGAGGGTCCTGGGATCGGGCCCCGCATCGGGCTCTCTGCTCAGCAGTGAGCCTGCTTCCCCCTCTCTCTCTGCCTGCCTCTCTGCCTGCTTGTGATCTCTGTCAAATAAATAAATAAAATTTAAAAAAAAAAGTATACAAAATATACAGTTATTAAAACAGCTAATTTTGGGGGGTGCCTGGGTGGCTCAGTGGGTCTCTGCCTTCAGCTCAAGTCATGATCCCAGGGTGCTGGGATAGAACCCCACATCAGGCTCTCTGCTCAGCAGGGAGCCTGCTTCCTCCTCTCTCTCTGCCTGCCTCTCTGCCTGCTTGTGATCTCTGTCTGTCAAATAAATAAATAAAATCTAAAAAAAAAAAAAAAACAGCTAATTTTTCCTTTTCTCTCCCTTTGAAAGGAAGGGGCTTCAGTTGTTCCTACATGGCTAGAACCATAATAAACAATGTGCCAGTAATTTGTAACATAAGTATTGCAGTATGTTAGTAACAATCTTGCAGGCTTGTTTTCCAAAGTTCATTTTATTTTGATGAGTTCAGTATATTGCACTAATTGTTTTAGGTATTTTCATTATGTGAAATCTACCATGTGTCAGAGATGATTTAGTCTATTTAAGTGTTGACTGCTAACAGAACTTGTACATTTACAGTAATTCAGAATTAGTAAGGAAAACAGTTCACCAGTGTTTAGTTTTATATTGAGGTGCTCAGGTTGGAATAAAGTAGTATAAAAAAGCAAAAAAATAAAAAATTTAAAAAAAGGTCCTCAAATATGCCATTCTGTTTTTTTTTTTAAGATTTTTTTTTGAGATTTTTATTTGGATTTTTTAATTTAAATTCAATTTAGGCAAATACAGTACATCAGTAGTTTCAGAGCTAGTGTTCCTTAATGTCCATCACCCAGTTTATTTGGCTTTTTTTTTTTTATTAAATTTATTTATTTGTCAGAGAGAGGGAGAGAGAGCGAGCGAGCACAGGCAGACAGAGTGGCAGGCAGAGGCAGAGGGAGAAGCAGGCTCCCTACCGAGCAAGGAGCCCGATGTGGGACTCAAGCCCAGGACGCTGGGATCATGACCTGAGCCGAAGGCAGCTGCTTAACCAACTGAGCCACCCAGGCGTCCCTATTTGGCTTTTTATTTGGATTTTATGTTCTCTGCTTGACCTTTTATTTTTCTATTTATTTTTCTTTTTAAACTTTCTTAGTCTCCATAACTCTTTTCTTTTTTTTTTCCTTTTTTAAAATTTTTTGTAAACATATAATGTATTTTTATCCCCAGGATACATGTCTGTGAATCGCCAGGTTTACACACTTCACAGCACTAACCTTAGCACATACCCTCCCCAATGTCCATTACCCCACCCCCCTCTCCCGATCCCCCTCCCCACAGGAACCCTCAGTTTGTTTTGTGCGATTAAGAGTCACTTATGGTTTGTCTCCCTCCTGATCCCATCTTGTTTCTTTTCTTCTTTTCCTACCCCCCCATCCCCATGTTGCATCTCCACTTCCTCATATCAGGGAGATCATATGATAGTTGTCTTTCTCCGATTGACTTATTTCACTAAGCATGATACCCTCTAGTTCCATCCACGTCGTTGCGAATGGCAAGATTTCATTTCTTTTGATGGCTGCATAGTATTCCATTGTGTATATATACCACATCTTCCTTATCCATTCATCTGTTGATGGACATCTAGGTTCTTTCCATAGTTTGGCTATTGTAGACATTGCTGC
>PISX010000677.1:0-250465 GCA_004024625.1 Mellivora capensis
GGTTGTGAGATCAAGCTGGGCACCCAGTGAGAAGGCTGCTCGGTTCTTTCTCTCCCTCTCACTTTGCCTCTCCCCGTCTTAAACAAAAACAAAAACAAAATACCCCGGGAAAACTAAAAATCTGTAAGAACACAATGCTGAATAACAAATAGTTCACAAGATTTAATAATAGTCCTCTCTATGTATGTGACATTTTTTCTAATGCTTCATCCATGCTAACTCATTTATATCTTAGGGCAATCCAGTGAAGTAGTATTGGTTTCCAAACTAGGAAGCTTCCTGGGTGACATTTGAGACTCATACCCAGAGGGCAGAGAAAGACTGAAGGATGAGCCAGGACATTCCAGATTGGTAGATGATGGGTATAAAAACCAAGGGAACTTAGACACAAAGTCCATCTCAAACAGCCACAAAAGTAGATCCATGCCCACCTGCCAGAATCTTTAGAGTGTATCTATAGGTCTTAGTGAGGTCTGGTCATGTATACCATTCAGATGGGCTAAACGACACATTGCTTTCATAAGGCTCTGTCCCTGAAACAGCTCTGGTTCTGAGAACAGAGGGCAGAATGTACATTCCAAGGACAGGGGACGGGGTAAGGGACCCCCTATTGCTTGGGACCAGCTTGAGGGTCAACCTGCAGTCATGTCCTTTCAATGACCCCCTCCAACAGATAGGTATTATTAATATCCTCATTTTACAAATGAAGAATCCAAGGCAGAGAAGTTAAGTAACTTGCCCAAGATCAAGCAGATGTTATTTGACCTAGATATCCTGGCCCAAATTCTAATTCTGAGAAGTCTATGTAAAGTCAGTTATAGCAGACTAAATAAAACCCAAAGGAAGATACAAGTGCTTATACAGCAGGTGAAGCACTTGGGTCCTGGCATCAAACATCCTGATTTAGGGGCCTGGCTTTACTCTTTATAAACTGTAAGAGCTTCAGCAAGTTACTTAACCTCCCTGAGTCTCAGCTTGGCCATGCATCAGCCGTCTGGATGATGATCATGATATCAGATGGGGAAGAGCCTTGCAAAGTAAGAAGCTACATCCCTGGTACTCAGCATGTAGCAAGTGCTTGAAAATTATTTGCTGGATATCAGTTATTATAATAGAAGAGCATACATTGACAAGAGTGGCAAGATTGTCATTCATTAAAGCCAGACCTTATGCTTTTCTACTCTTTCAAATCCCTCTCTCTTTCTCCAGCACTTGAGGTCCACCCTATGGATGGATCATATCCATTAAGCATAAAGTACACTGACATTGCTTTGATGATGATGTTAGAAAAAAAAAATGATGATGTTAGAAAAAAAAAAAAAAGGTCTCCCTTGCTCTCTTCTCCTGCCACCCAATCATGGTCATTTACAGATATTCCAAGGTTTAAAGAATAGTTGGCAATCTGTGAATGGTCATTAAAATTATACCTGAAAAATATCTGTATCACAAAAATTTATATCTGATTTGGAGAAAATGGCTTGAAAAATAGATTCTGATTCTGACTTGAGGCACTGTGGAATGAGGCGGCCATTTCACACATATGCAAAAGGTAATCTAAAGAAGCATGAAATGTAGAGCGTCACTGAGGCCATGTATCTAGTAAATTCATGGATCAGACATGTTTTAGGGTGTCATGTGTCAACTCAATAGAGTGAATGTGTCAACCCTTAAGTTAGCCCTCATGCATGCATAAAATCCTCAAAATTCCATTGGAAAATAAATCCTTATCAATAAACCTTAGTGGTTGGTAACCATACGCTTCCAAGAAGAGAGGGAAACACTCTCAAACTGTTAGTAAGCCAATTACAATTGATTCAGGGAAGAAAATTGTTTGAAATAATGACAGGAGTACTTTACCTTAAATTAGGGCTAGTTTCAAAGTTTCCCAATTCTCTATCTGATTTTTTTTCTTTTGTTTTCTTTATTTCTGTTTCTCTGGAACTTTCTGTCTTTCTTTCCCTCCACTCCACCACAGAAATGAAACAGGAAATATATTCTTATCTGTTGGCTCTGTTGAACAAAACATGGATTTTTATTGATCTGTTGCTCTGAAATGTTTCAAAAGGATTTTCCTCAAAATACACATTTGTATTTGTAACTCTTTCATTGTAAAAAAAAAAAAAGGTTTTCAGACTCTTAATGGTGGTTAATGATCCCATTCAAGGTGATCTTGTATGACCTTATTTACACTTGACAAGTTGTAACGTTAAGAAACTACTTGGACAGTTCAGCAACTTGGCAATCTATTTCCATCAACATGAGTGTTAAGTGAGGGAAAAAGCTTGACTTAAGAATGATGATGTAATATGAAGAATGTCAAAGTAATGAAAGATATACAGTAGCTTTAAGCAGCTTATGATGTTTTATCTTCTATTACTTTTAGCCCATATGGTAAGAAAACTAAATAAGGAAAGATATGTGAGAAAGAGAAATTTAATGTATTCTAACAAAAGATGAAAAACTAAATTGAACTTTAAAAAGGCTGGAAAAGGGACGCCTGGGTGGCTCAGTTGGTTAAGCAGCTGCCTCCGGCTCAGGTCATGATCCCAGCGTCCTGGGATCGAGTCCTGCATCGGGCTCCTTGCTCGGCAGGGAGCCTGCTTCTCCCTCTCCCTCTGCCTCTGCCTGCCACTCTGTCTGCCTGTGCTCGCTCACTCTCTCTCCCTCTCTCTCTGACAAATAAATAAATAAATAAAATCTTTAAAAAATAAAATAAAAAGGCTGGAAAAAGTTTATTCACTGTTATTTTTTTTAAGATTTTATTTTTTAGTGTATGCAACAGGAACAAAAGGCAAAGGGAGTGGGAGAGAGAGAATTTTTTTAAGAGGTTTTTTTTTTTAAGATTTTATTTATTTATTTGACAGAGAGAGATAGATCACAAGTAGGCAGAGCAGCAGGCAGAGATAGAGGGGGAAGCAGGCTCCCTGCTGAGCAGAGGGCCCGACTCAGGCCTTGATCCCAGGACCCTGAGATCATGACCTGAGCCAAAGGCAGAGGCTTACCCCACTGAGCCACCCAGGTGCCCCGAGAGAGAATCCTAAACAGGTTCTGTGCCGAGCTTGGAGCCTAGATCCCAGCCTGAGGCACAACCCCACACCCCTGAGATTATGACATGAGCGGAAACCTAGAGTGGGGTGTTCAACTAACTGAGACACCCAGGCACCCTTTGTTCATTGCTGTTATTAAATCATTTTATGCAAAGTGAGAGAGGCAAAGCAAGAAATTATCCTGATGCTCAATGACAAATGGCCATACAGCTAGCTTTTAAAGATATTCATGAATCATCTTTTATCCACTTCAGATCAGTATTTAAAATTTGAATACACATGCATATTTTTGCAATAATAAAAAGTTCAATCTAAAATATTGATTTGGAAGTCTTTCAAAATATGGTAGACAAACACAAGAGGCAAAAAAAAAAAATGGTCCATGTAAATCTTAAGATCTTGTTCTTAAAGGAGAGCATTAAAACATTAAAGGCTTTCTCATGTGCTAATCGGTTTTCCAATTTCCAATTGGTTTTCCAACATAAACGGAACGTTCTCTTTCTTTCACTGTCTTCCCATAAATTAATTCAACTTATACTTTATAGCTCAGCCATATTTTTGGAAATCATCTGGTCAGTACTGTGAAGTACATTATTATGTTGTTTTGCAAATGTGGCCCCTGTATGCATAAGGCAAGAAGAGACTGAAGAAAGAGACCAAAGAAAGACTGAAAGGTGGCAGTTTTTATATCCAAGAGACCTTACATTTGAGGCTCATCTGGTGCAGACACAAGATGAGTAGAGCTCCACACTCACCTGCCAGCATCTTTAAAGTTTGTATAGATGCCCGAGTGGGGTTCGGTCACATATCTAGATAGTCTCAACAATGCTTTGCTCAAGGTTGCATTCTTGGAAATGGCTCTCGCTGTAAGAACAGTGAGCAGAGTGGCATTCCAAGCACAGGGGAGTGGGTGCGGAGCCTCTGATTGCTCGGTCCAGTTTCCCAGTCAATGAGTGGTCAGGTTCTCTCAATGACCTTGTCCGACATATCGTCCACAAAGAATTTCACCTAAATGCTTAGCACATGCAGGAGAGCAAAAACCTGGAGGTCACAAGGGCCCTGCTGGCAACATGGCTCTATCCATTCATCACAAGCCTGAAGGACACCTCCCTGGAGAACAGACAGGAGCGTGTATATTTCCAGTTCCAGAGAATACTGTAGCGTATCATTAGAAGACCCCTGGGGAGGGATTCCTTCACGGCTCATTGAATCTCAATGGAACCAGAATGGCACTGTAACTACCTAAGTGGTATGTGCTGGAAGCAGTGTGCAGGGAGCAAAGTGCAGGATAGGTATTTATCCAAGAAGGGAGAGGGCACAATGATCTTCATTTATCCAAACCCATCCTTATCCTGACTCCCCTGTTAGCAAGGAGGTGCAGCCTTTCATCCATCTAGGGCTTGTTTCTCATGTCTGCAATGTAGAGCATAACCATTGCCTAGTGATAAGATTGAGTGTCTGGTTAGGGAGTTTCAAAAGGAAGAAGCTTATAATATGTTGTTTTTAAGTGGCTTGATCCTGTTTCTGGAATATCCCTCACATCTAACAGGCTGATTGGGACACAAAATGTGAACTCATCACAGAGCAATTAGAAAATAAGTATAGACTCAAAAGAAAAAAAAAAAAATCCAGAGTCGAACGATGCAAAACAGCCAGCATTAACATTTTGTGTAACCCTTTAGTCTTTTTGCGGTGCCTTTCCTATCCACATAATAACAATGTTTGCCATTCATTTAGTATTTATTTGGTGCCAATCACCATGCTAATTTCTTTACAGGTACTACCTCATTTAGTCCTTATTGCAGTCTTAAGAGATGGGCACTATTATACCCATTTTACAGATGAAGAGATAATGAGTCTAGAGCGGTTTAAGTGGTTTGCGCAGAATCACATAGCTAGTGAATCACAGGAACTAGTTAATCTGGGTGTGCCTGACTCAGAGCCTGTGTTCTTGACCTGAATGTTACATCTCTGATTTTTACATCCCTTCAGTACTAGAAAACTGTGTTATTTTATACAGACTTCTATAATTCTTCTTAAAGTATTACTCTATAATAAAGTAAGCATAAGAGGAAAAAGAAGTTAGAAACATGTAATATATAAAATTTGTTTTCTAAAGTACACAAATTATTTAGATTTCACTTTTCAAATGGTCAAATAATATTAACAGCACACGAGAAATAACAAATAATGAAGCACCATAAAGGAAAATGCTCAGACTTGCTGGTCAAAGACACACAAACAGTACCAATAAATATATATTTACTTACTTATAAATACAGATAACTTTTTAAAGTGTTGGGAGAATTATGGCAGATAGAACTATCAGGATTAGGAAGAATCTTTCTGAGGAGTGGTTACAAGAACTATAAAATACTGTTTCTAGGAAATAACCTAAAGAAATAATTTACCCAGAGTGTGGTTACTTTCTTTTGGCAAGGTAGGTTTATTTGGGTTCCTAGAGATATACATTTGAAATAAACAAGTAAGGAGGCAGAATACAAAGAAATATACACTGATTTCACAGCTGACAAAAATAAAGATTTAGATTTATAAATATATCTTTATAAAGATTTATATTTAGACACTAATGGAAAGTGAATTTAAAGCAACATAAATATTTTATGTTTTATAATCACTGGAGTTGCACCCATAAATTTAAGTGCTTAAAATGATTTTTTAAGATCTAAAGTGTTTTATTTTTGCTGTATAGTTATTTTCATGGTTGCATTTTCCTATGGATTGTTAAAACGTAGGCATTTTGGCTTAGCATCATGCTTGAAAGAAAAGCTGTTGGAAGGAAATATAAGGAGGGGGGGCAGACACAAAGAGGCAAAAGGGAAGGGGTGGAAATATGGTGATTATAGCACAATTACATGACAAATATAGGTAATTACAGTATAAGTGACGTTGCAGTTGGAAGTCATTCAAAAAGCATTTAGAAAAATCTAAAACTATACAACGGATATCTCTGAATTCATTTTTCCAAAACTGAAAGCAAATTGTATGTGTGTGTACTTATTTATTACAGATTCTTCACACCAACTATGTAAAAACATAGGCAGCATCCTGTAATGAAGGGTCCAGAAGACAAAAAGCAGGAGGTGCCTTAGACATTGGAATCATTGATTTCCTCATAAGTCACTCTTCGATTTCTAATAAATCTTCAAATATTAATAACGCACCTGTGTCTAGACATCTTTTATTGTTTTTATTTGGCACAAATTGACCAACTTCAGTCAGATAATAGAAAAACACATAAAACATATCTTATCTGATATATATCCCATACAAAACCAAAAATGACGTTTGGCACTGGTTTTAAATTAGTTTCCTTGCAGGTTTTTATTCTGAGCACGATGTAAAGCATATGTTGTCTTAAATGGAGAATATTCTCAAGCATTTTTTTTCCTTCAGTTACCTTACAATTTTAAAAGCTGATTCAGATGATTCACATTTCTTTTCTGGGGTTTTAGAGCCCTTGGACCATTGAGGTTAATCCTCAGTTTTATTTCTTTCAACCAAGATATAACAGACTGAAGAATAACTTCTGCAGGAGATTCTCAGGTAGAGGAGATCTGTTGTATAATAATGTTGTTGGAACCAGGGTGAAGTGGGGCTCTAGGAAAGCAAGTTAGCCAAGGGAGCCAGCTGTGTGGCCTCACCTGTATCTAGTACTGATGAATGGCACGTGTGTGACAGCAGAAGAATCTGTCTTGAAGGCTGGAAGTGACCCCAAGGTCTGATTGGTCCCTGAAGTCTGATAATATCACAGATTAGACACTTGAATTTAGAGAATACAAAGCTCTAGGACTTTTCATGCAGACTTAATTAATAATAGCAAACTAGAGCTAATATTTATTGAGTGTTTCCAGTGATATGCTAGGGACTATGCCAAGTGCATCACATGGATTAACGCATCAAAATATCACAGGCGACAAGTGTCATTACCCCCTTTTTGACTTCTAGGAGAGTTGAGTCTCAGAGGAGTCTAGTAATGTGTGCAAACATACAGAACCAGTAAGCAGTAGACTTAAGTTCACACTCAGTCTGATTCCAGAGTAGGGGAATTGGGCCACACCACTGTCTCTCTGGAGGGCTCTAAAGCAATCTCTTAAAGGCTAACAAGTTAGAAATTTGCCCAGCATGTTTTGTAGTAGCCATTTAACTCCTTCTTGGAGCTGTTCTTTCAAATTTTGGAGCATTAAGTAGATCAAGAGGTATGCTTGCAATGAGCAATTTATAATCTGTAAGGGGTTTAGGGAATCCTGTACTTGCCGCACAAGCATTTTTTTATAAGCCTAGAATGCCCTAAAAAGTAAGATCTATCAATAAAAATAAGGTCTATGCCTGCTATCTAACTCCATTCTCAAAGGCACATTGTCAAAATTCATGTCTGATGATACACATCCACCCAGATCTCTTCAACAAACCCTTGCAGGTCATAAGAATTCCCCAACTATAATGTATTTTCTCCTGTTTGATCTCTCATGGCAGATGTCTTCCATTATTCTACTTCTCTGAATCTTTTTTTTTTTTTTTTAAGATTTTATTTATTTATTTGACAGACAGATTACAAGTAGGCAAGAAAGGCAGGCAGGGAGAGAGAGGAGGAAGCAGGCTCTCCACGGAGCAGAGAGCCCGATATGGGGCTCGATCCCAGGACCCTGGGATCATGACCTGAGCCGAAAGCAGAGGCTTTAACCCACTGAGCCACCCAGGCGCCCCTACTTCTCTGAATCTTATATTAAAACCAATTGTGTCTTTTGGTTTTTTGGAATATAGTTTTTAGAATATAGAGATCAGTCATTTCTTATTTATTTATAGTCTTATACCCAGTATCTATACTATGCCTGGACACATGATAATGAAAATAATTATAACTACTTGTTTAAAATTTGTGCTGGGGTTATATTATAAGCCATTCATACAGAATACAACTTGACAAATTCAGTTCTTAATCCTGGCCTAGATTCTTATAATGAACTTTGAATTAGTCTTTGCTTGTTCCAATCCCCTATCCATAGAAACTCCTAGATGACCTTTCCCAAGTGTTATTTCCTGTGCAAACATTTGTAGTGGTGGTACTCCACTATCTCCTCTTCAGCCTCCCTCAAGTCCCAGCATGCTCCCTCATGAGTCTGCCATATTCCAAAAAATGTGGACCACTTAACATTTGCTGAGAACATGTTCTTTCTCTTTTCCAGAGCTTTGTTGATGCCCCAAAATGTTTTTCCTCTTTATTTCTATTGTTTAAAGCCCTATCTATCCGTTTCAACTATCATCCATATTCATAATCCTAATTTTCTCCTACCATCTCCCCCATCCTAACCAGATGAGCTTATCGGAGTTCTCTTAACATATTGTATTGCTTTGGCCATTTTCTTATTGTTTGCCTGAAATTATATGTTTGCCCCTCCTTCTATCTTCAACTGGATTTTAAGTTGTTTTGAAAAGGCATTATATTCTCCTCACGTTTGTACCATCTGAAACTCTTAGCACAGTGCTTTGGTGTAGTGGGCAACAACTCCCAAACTCGAAAGATACTAATAGCAGTCCAGAACACACAGCAGAAAGTCAAGTGGGCAGGGATCCCAATCTCAGCCAGATCACTCAGTAGCTGGGGAACTTGGGCAAGCTAGTTAACTTCGAGACCCATTCCTCTAACTGCAAGGTGACATTTTATCTACTACACAATGCTAAAGAAAAAATTTTAAAAGAAAAATGTATGTAGAATTTAACATCTATTAAGTATAGGATACATGGCAGTGGCAAGTATTTGTTTCACAATTTTTTTCTCTGAAATATCCTGAATTCCTTCTATCTAATGACATTCCACTTGTCTTTTAGCCATATTTACGGTCACAATAATTCGCCAGGCAGGCAAAATTGGAAAAAGGACGGCCATTTTACAGACATCAGATATGACATAATATTTACAATCACATTTATATTTATTTTGAAATTACTGTAGTTGTCGATTAAATAAATTCATAAATATTTACTGAGCATCTAGTATGCATCAAACATTGTTACAGGTATTGGGAATACAGCAGTGAATTAGACACAGTACTTGTCCTCCAATAAATTCCATGTTAATGTGGACAACAAAGATCCCACAGATATTCGAGAAGCACAATGAAAAACTTACGTACAAAATGGTGCCAAACCGGCATTGATTAGAATCCCAAACTCCATTTCTGGGTCTCAAAACTTAGCTGTTAACAGTAAGCGTTGGGGGAGTTCAAGAATGGTTACCCAGATTTTTTAAAAGCTAGGATTCTAAGAAGCGCTGTTGTGGAGGCAAGCTATATCTGTATCTTTTTCTTCTGGGAAAAAAATAGGGCGAAATCAGCCTATGTTTTTGTAGCAGATGGATCTGAGCTTTCTCTATTTCTACTTCAATGACCTTAAAGTAGTTATCTGGGAGTGAAAGTTGTTCAATGTCGCTATGCGAGCAGCAGCTCCCAAAATACTGAAGCTCTTCTGTTTGCAGCAACTTAGGTGAGCCCTGCCGATTACGCGGGGATAGACGGATTGACCTCCCAGGTGCTCTGCCTGCCGCGAGCCCTCCGGCCGGCTCCACCCCTTGGTTGCGAGACCCGTGCGAGAGCGCGAGTGGAGGGCCCTCCCGCAGGAGGGGCGCGGGGCGTGGGGCGTGGGGCGTGGAGGGCGTGGGCCGGGGGCGGGGCGAGCCCCGCAGCCTGGGTGCTCGGAGGGAGCTGTCAGTGTCAGGCTCGCGGAGAGAGAGGAAGTGCTGGGTCCCCGAGGAGCGCGAGCCGAGCGGCCGGCGCAGCGTGAGACAGCACATCCTGCGCGCGCCGGGCCCGCCGCCCTCGGGAGCCGCTCGAGCCTCGACCCCGCAGTCCCCTCCTCGGGAGCCGCCGCCGAGCTCGCTCCTGGAGCCCAGTTCCGCCTTCGCCGCGCGCGTCCAGGTAAACAAGAGAGGAGGGGGGTGTCGGGCTCGCCCGGTTGCCACCTCCGCGCCCCTCCTCGACCCTTCCCGCCCTGGGGTCGTCTGCGCCGGCAACCGGGCAGTAGTTCGGACCGCCGCAGCCACAGCCGGACCCTAGCCTCGGCCCCCTCCCCAGGCTCCTGTGTGCTCCGCGGCGCGCTAAGGCGGCCAGAGCCCCCCAGCGGCAGTCCCCTGCTGCAGCTCCCCGGGAGAGCCCAGAGGCGAGAGCAGAGGAGGAGGGGTCGTGGTGTCATCACCTTGGCGCCCACCTTGCAGACTGGGAGGGCCATCCCACTGCGCCCCGCCTCGGTCTTGTCCTGGGCAGCAGAAGGCTAGCGGCGGTGAGATCCGCACCCCTCTGGGCCACCAGCTGACGGCCCCTGGGGGAGGGGGAGCTGCGGAGGGAAAGGAAAGGATGCTGTTTGATTACATTTTCAGCTGTCTGCAAAGCTCTTAGATGCTGTTGCTACTCGCCAAGTCGGAGGGAGCGAATGTACTTCCAGCAGGGCATTAATTAAACACTCACGCAAGAAGATGTCAGTTTCTCTCACTGCTGCAAAAAAGTGTGGTCGGGGGGATGTGTTTTCGTAAACACCTTCCCAGGCGCATGGCCCTCCTTCCCCCACTCCCACTCCGGAATCGCTCTGGCCTTATGAATCTGTGCGTCGTCATCATAAGGGCAGTGATCCTGGCAGCACTGATGGGAACTGAGTGCGGGAGTCTGATGACTTGTTCCTCGGTTAATAAGGTTAAACAGAAACTCAGGATCAGGACAGGAAATTACTTAGGAGATCGGAGATTCAAGAAAATGCAGAAGATGGAATATATTCTATATTCTGGCTTCTACCACATCTAGGTAAGGGGCAAGAACAAGTAGCCAGCCATTTTCTTGCCTGGATTGCCTTTCAAGTGTGCTCTGTAGACTCATTGCAGTTCAGGGTAGTGAAAAATTGCTTCCAAATATTCCAGATAAGGAGAAAGCATAGCTGACAGTAAGACCTGGGGAACTGCAGAAGACATCCTGTGGCTAATATTAGCACCGATAGGGGTGACCGTCTCTGTTCATATTTTCACTGTGAAAATTACAGTGAAAGACAACCAGTGTTAGTGCATTTGAAATGGAGAATTCGGTGCAAGTTGCATCTGAGGGTGCTGGTGGGAATGTGATTAATACTTCTTCCGGTTGTTTAAAATGCCAGGTTTTCTCCAAAAGTTTGGGTGTGAGAGACAGGGACCCAAACCCTGCTCTTTTGACCATGTTTCTCAATAAAATATACTCAGACACTGCTACCACACAGTCATCAAATGCTCTCTTCGTAGGCATCAACTTGCCAATGTTTAAGTTCTGAGGACTCAGTGCTCTAAGACTTTTTTTTTTTTTTTTTTTGAAAAATCTTGTAGGACCATCTTTAGGAAGTTAGGACAATATGTCTGGGTGTCCAGTTCAGGCTCTTTCCAGCCTGTCCAGCTCTGGGCCCAGTTTTGGCCCAGAACATCTCCTATGTCTCTCTTTTTCTCCCTTGTCTTGAGCCTCCGGCACTGATGCACCTGCTTCCCTCCCCTTGGCCTCTAGGTCTTTGCAAGTCTGCTGCGCAGTGTCCCAAAGCAGAGGTGTGGCTCAGCTCCTCCACACATATCCCAGCCTTTCTTCTTCTATTGAAGCATGTCCTGAAGCTCTTTGGTGTTTGAGGTCTAACATCATTAGGTGTGATCACCGTTACTGGTAGGGACAGAGAAAAGAAACTCAACCCATGGGAAAGTGGGGCAGTTCTTACAGTGGTGGTTCCTAGTTTCTGACAAACTTCTGAGATGGTAGGAGGAAGTCACACAGCATTTTTGCCATCATGGTTTTTTTTAACGATTTTATTTATTTATTTATTTGGCAGAGATCACAAGTAGGCAGAGAGGCAGGCGGAGAGAGAGGGGGAAGCAGGCTCCCCGCTGAGCAGAGAGCCTGATGCGGGGATGGATCCCAGGACCCTGAGATCATGACCTGAGCCGAAGGCAGTGGCTTAATCCACTGAGCACTGAGCCACCCAGGCACCCCTGCCATCATGTTTTATGTCTAAAAGGGGGCTCTACTAACTCTCTTCTCAGCCCTTCTACTTCCCCAAACACTTCTTCCCAAGTCTTTAATAAATAAGCCTTTCCTTTGATTCCAGCACTGAGTCAAGTAATTCTTAGAGATCCATCTTTGGTGCTGCTCTGTCCAGTCTTGTAGAATATATACTAAGTCATGAAACCATGTCTCTCAACACAGACTGTGCACAGGCTTCATTCAAAAGTTACCTAAATGGACTACTCATTCTTCCCCATCACCCTGTTTCTTTCTGTCACTTAACCTAGCCCCAAACAGCAAGGTCCTTTGCAAACGTAAGTATCTTCCTTCTTTGTTTTGTTCTGTCTACACGTTGCTCTACCACGTAAAACAAAGGTTGATAATACATCGAGCAATTTACCAGTGCTCAATACATTTACTGAATTTATTACATCACCAACACATTTACTAAAACGTGTTGAGCACTTGACCAGGCATTGGATTTTAAATTATTTCCCCATGTATTAAGTTATTTAATCCTCACAAAAATCCTATGAGTTATATATCTTTAATCCTATTTGACAGATGAGGACACTAAGACACAATGATATTAGGTAACTTTTGGAAAATTGCTCAGCTACTATAGAACCAGGATTTGAACCCTGGACAGCCTGAATCTACAGTGCTGCAGAACAATTACACTGGTGAATTTTTGTGTAGGGATTATTAATCTCTTATGTTGTCTCATTTAAAGTTTTAATTTTAATTTCTAGGCCTTTTCCCAGATCCATGTAAAAGCATTCTTGACTAGGAACTTTTCACAGATACCCTGGACTGATTTTCTTTGCTTCCTCTCGACAGGAAGCCTGGGACCAGAATGTGAGAGTGAAGCTGGCATTGTGACCTTGACACCACTGTCCAGGTGCAAACCCTGAGGCGCCCATGTGTTCACAAAGGCATCTACTGATTCTTTGTTCGGAGGAGGCTGCTTCAATAGGAATCATAGGCATTGTGGAGGGCAGGCCCGTGATGGTGTTCAGCTGGTCATTGAGCCCGATGATCTTGATGGGAAATTTAATGCATATGTACCTAAATGCAGCTTTCTTGAGGGAAAAGGGGGTATTTGTGACTAAAAAGAGATTAAGAACCGCTGGTTCACATACACTGTTTAGGAAAAGGGGTAGCAGCTGAAGTCACTCTGCTGACATGTGCTTGAAAACAAGGCAAACTATCCTGTGAGCACCAGGAAAAAGTGTTCATAGCTATCAGCCTTGTTGGCATGTCCCTACTGAGGCATGCTAGGGGGTGCCCTGATGCAGGTGTGGCTTAGGCTAAGGCACGCCGCACCCAAGATCTCCAAGCGTGGCAGGCAGCCTTCGAGCTGCTTGGAGTTCACTGGGTGCCTTTCCTGTTTATATTCAGGTTCATGAAATCATTCTAACGTTCCTGTGAGGCTGAAATCTTTATCTTCATTTGACAAACAAGGAATCTGGTACTTGGAAACATGAAGCCGTTGGTCAAGGCCACCTGAAGCCCATTTAGTGGGAAGGCTGGATTTCCAAAGTTTGTTTATTCTGTTCCCATCCTATCTCATTGTTTTTCTGTGGGGGGAGGCAATGCATACTGTTTTAGTGTCACTTTTCACTGTGGCAGGACAGAGAGTCCCTCGAGAACATGCTCACGTGCTCATAGGAAAAGCCCAACTGTATTATCAAAGGGGATCAAGGAAATCAGACCTCTCTCAGTGTGGTGGGGGGTGAGCAAGCCCTGCTTTCCCTTGAGGCGTGCTAAAGCCCTCTACATTTGATTCTTAAGTGTCACTAGGTATCTTGTTGGACATTGAATGCATAGCAGTTCCCAACTGAGACAGCCCAGAAAGCTGACTTTGCAGGAGCAGGTGTTAGGCTGTATTCATTGCAAAGATGAATTTATTTCAGGGCTGAATGTGAAGCTGCTCAGTGTTCTGGGGCTTCTCTGATATTGTGACTGTGCCATGATTCAGAACACTAACTTGGTACTAAATCTTGGGAGGACCTCTGCTTCCCAGACAGGCTCTGTGGCCTTTAATTTTCAGTTCCTATCAATCCTGAGATCCTAACAAGCAGCCGCTCTTACTTCCAAAGTATTACTTAGGCCCTAACATTCCTATGCTCACGCATATTGTTGCTGTACTCTTAGAGAACGACCCATTGTTTTCATTTTGGGACACAGACCAGCTAATGCCATCGGTATGCCACACACAGCAGGAATTTATGTTAGAGTCAAGGGCATTCTTTATGATAAAAGTAATGGGTCTCTGGCACTGTGGAGAATGATTGCACTCGATCAGCAGATCTGCCTGGGAACAGATGCCGGTGTGCTTTCTTATGCTTTAAGGTATTTTCCTCCTATAACCTCTTAAAGAATTTTTTAAAATTCTGCTTCTCTTTTACACGCGCTTTAAGTTGGCATCTGACAGTTTTCATCGTGAATTTAAGGACTCACAGTGAATGTGAGTTCCAGAATATTGTAAACTTGGATGTTTAAAAATAAAACGATGATGTCATTCTTTGAATCCAGTTCAAATCTAAATACTGTCCCAAGCTCTGTATCAGAAGTACCTGGGAAGCTGCTCAACAGAAAGGTATTTTTATACCGTTTCTACCTTGTGGTCAAGAATTGCAGGCAGATTTGGGGCATCAACAGTCACAGTAAGATTTGGGGCTTTTTTTGGTCAGGTCATGGGGAGGAAAGGCTTTTGCAAAAACGGAGGTGGGAAAGGAGGCCCTGAATGATTCTAAACCACAGGCACATTCTCTGGCAGGGTCAGTTTTTAGAAAGAAATCAGCTAGAAGCTTCAGATCTGGAAATTAAAATGTCGTTAGTTCTTCTCATGCCTGCATGGTCTTTAGAAAGCCTCGATGGGCACCAGGCGCACGCAATGCGGATTATCAGAGCTTATATTTATCTAGCGCAGGTGTTGTTGGTTATGAGTCATTGTGGGCATTGGCCTGGAGTTGGGTCCACGGCCTTCTGTCCATGTGGCTCGGACTCAAAGTGGGCAGGACTGGAAGGACTGCAGAGCTGATGGCCCCATTTCCTGCCCTCAAGCAGGTGACTGTGGATAGCTGTCTTTCCTCTAGAGAGTAACTTACAGAAAAGATTGACTACTCCAGTGTATTTGTACTTCTTTTGTAATTTTGTTTTTTAAGGTATTTTATTTATTTTTAAAGATTTTATTTATTTATTTGACAGAGAGAGAGGAAGGGCAGCAGGCTCCCCGCCGAGCAGAGAGCCCGATAGGGGGCTCGATCCCAGGACGCTGGGATCATGACCTGAGCCAAAAGCAGAGGCTTTAACCCACTGAGCCACCCAGGCGCCCCAAGATATTTATTTTAGGAAGAGCACAAGCGGGAGGGGTAGGGGGAGAGGGAAGGAGAATCTCAAGCAGACTCTTCACTGAGTTCGGAGCGCAAGGCATGGCTCCAACCCAGGACCCCGAGATTGTGACCTGAGCCAAAACCAAGAGTCAGAGCCTCACTCGACTGCGTCATCCTGGTGCCTTTCTAGTGTGCTTTTAGATTAGTGGTTCTCCGATGGACTCTAGACTGTCCACCATGGGGACATTTGGCAATGCCCAGAGACATTTTTGTTTGTCACAGTGGGGAGAGAGGGTGCCCATAGGTCTCCAGCAGGGCTGCCACTGAGCAGCCTCCAGAGCCCAGGACAGCTTCCATGACAGAGAGATCTCCTGCCCAGAATGTCAGCAGACAGTCTGTTTTTCTATGGAAATCTTTCCTGCTGTAATTTAAGCGCATTTCTTTGCTTGGTCTTTGACAACATAAAAGAGAACAACATCTAAGAGGCTGTGTAAGACACAGGAAAGAAGAAGCAGCCAGATATCTCACTGAAGCTATGGAAGCCTCAGTTTCTTCATCTGTAGAGTGGGGATAACGATCCCTAACTAGCAAAGTTATTGTAAAGATTGCAGATAATGAGAGAACATATGGTACCCAATCAAGGTGTGGAAGATGGTTTTATTATCCAACAGTTACATTATTTTCTAGCCTTCTCTCCTCAGGGATGTGTGTGATTTTGCCTTCCTTTGAACCGAAGGCATGCTCTTAAAAAAATTTTTTTTACCTTGAGTTATACTACTTATGTGCCTGCCTTTTTCTGGGTTTAGACTCCAGGCTCTCTGAGACATCCTTGTATCTTTCGGCAAAGAGTCTTACACATGGTAGATGCTCAACAAGCTTTGTTGACCCAAAATACTAGCCAGAATAAATCCCACTTAATTTTCTTTTTATTATAAGATTTAATTCTTTCCCTTTGGATCATTTTAATGTGTTTAATAAAAACATTCACTTCCTGAAATGTAGTTTCCATGGCGCGTCTGGGCCCAATTTGGATGTAGGCTCGGTAATGCCTAGACTTCTGGAACCCTTGCCTTCCTGAATTAGGATCACGTGGAACAATTCTGCTGTGAGAAGGGGAGTCTTGAGAGGGACTACTTTTCATTCTAGAAATGACAGGCAGGATGGTTTGAGTCTTGTGTTTCTTTTAGGAGCCCCCTGGGCTATTTCTTTTGATCTTTGGTTTGATTTCTCTGGTGGGAGGTTTGGTTTCTTTAGTTTCTTTTGGTGGGAGAAGGGAGATTTTGATTCATTTGTCAGATTTCTATTTTATACTCCTGTCTAGAGCGAAGCCAAGAGTAATGTGTATATTTTAAATAGCTCTAATGAGTAAAGGATGACACAATATTTTATATCCTGCATATACAGTCAGTTTGCCTTTTAAAATACAGGCTAGGTGGTCTACTCTGACCTGAAATAGTACCCATTTCTTTGTGTAACAAGCTGAAGATTTTAGGAATTGAAATGGAATGAAGTCTTCTCCTGTTAAAAGCGTTTTAGATTCTGTAATGTGCATTTGGAAGCTTTTATAAGTTTGTCCAGCTGTTGAGTATTCCGGTGAGCACACGCTTGGGGGATGACCATGCGACCATGCCTCAGAATCTGCTTGTGGAATTTCAGAAGTTGGTGGGTTTGGGGGACTGGAAAGGTAGCAGGCTCTGTGGGGGAATGTGTGTTTTGACAGTGTCCCCTTTTAAAATGACGGCACATCGCCTGTTTCACCATCTGCCCTGGTAGAATCAGAATAGCAAGGGGTTGTGGGAATTGGTGTGTATTTTGTGGAAAGAAGAATAACAAAAAACTTCTCGGCCTGTTTCCTTGAAGAGTGTGACTTTGTTCACTTTCAGAGGGTATAGGTTACCGCTGATTTGGAAAGGGGATCTTCCCTCTTTGAAGGCTTTCAGGCATAGGGGAAAGTGAGAATCTATTTACATAGTTAAAATGCCAAACTAAATCTCCCAATGCAAATATGGACCACCCAGGGACATTGTAACAGGCCAGGTTTGGGGTTTTGAATACAGATTTTCTTGCTTCCTCTTTTAAGCTTTTTAATATTTTTCAAATGCTGCTGAAAAGTAATTGGCATATCAAACAAGGATGAAACCCCATATCTTTTGCTGTAGCTTTTAAAGGGGGGAATCCTACTCCTTTCCCTTGAGAGCTCCTCGTTTTAGAAATTTAAAAAAAAAAAGGCATGAATTGCTAAAATTTGAAGGCCAACAACAAATTGTTAAGTTTTAGTTTCAGGTAGATAAAAAAGTCAGGTTACAAAACAGTCATAGGGTAGGAGGAAAATACTCTCTTCAGACGTTCCCTTGCCCAAGGACATTCTGGCCAGGCAGAGCCATTTACTTCAGGAAAATGAGCAGAACTTTGCTTTGGGGAACGTGCTGAGGTGTTGGCAACATCACCTCTTAGCATTGCCGGATACCACATCTGCCTTCCCAAACCCAGGGAAGGTACGCTGGGCAGCACGTGGAAAGAGTATTTTCTAAACTTTCAGGGGGAAGATTCAGAATGAAAGTGGCTTTAACCAGGGCACATGTTCTGGTGACTGGGGGGTTAGTAATGACACCTGGTGCTTTCTTAGTCTTTGTACCTGTGAAAGAAAAAGCTACTTGTCTACTTGTTAAAGGAATGGTAAGACAGGCTTTATTCAGGGGCACTGTTTTAATAGATGTCCGGACCCCTGCACTGGGAGTTTGCAGGAGGGGAGAGAGATCGGGAGGAACTGAATACGACAAAGGAGAGTGAGATTTCTAGCCAAGGAGTGCTGGGGGTGGGGGGTGGGGGCAGTGGATGAAAAATTACTAAGAGGACATATCCAAGGTAAGTGGGGGGCAATCAGGCTAAGCTGACCTAACAGGATTCTTGCTGAAGGCAAGACAGGGTGATCAGATACCATCTGGGAGATGGTGGAGGGTGAGGAACCTCGTTAAACATCCGGTAGATACCAGGGATCAGACATTGAGGGTGGGAGATTCTGGCTAAACTGACTTTTCACAGGACTTTAGCTAAAATGGGGCTCTTGAGAACATGCTGATGGATAGGGCCAAGTTGAAAAAGAGCTCAGAGGAGCCTGCTTAGCCTTTGGTCAAGGGAAGAATCTTGGTCACAGCCTCTCACTGGGCATTCCATAGCAAAGCACAGGTGGGGATGGTAAGGGAGGGGGTGTATCTTCAGTTACCAACACTAAATCACAGAAGGTGGGAAGTAACAAGAATGCTGGATGGGTGGAGTAGAGTCGGGCCATGGGAGTGTATAGATCAGGTTAGGCTGCACCACGGCACAGTAACAAACAACTCCCGTGCATCAGCATGACAACCCAGCAAGATTTTTCTTGCTCCTGTTACATGTCCAGTGGGGGCCAACAAGGGGCTCCGTTGACCATGTCCACCCAGAGACCCGTGCTGAGTGACCCTTCCTCTTGATATATACTGCCCCCATCTTGTCCATCGCATTGACTAGAACAAATCAAATGGCCCTGCCTGCCCACAAAGGAGTCGTTAGGTATGTTCTTAAAGAGTTGGGGAACAGGAATTTTCGTGATTAACCTAAATGACTATGAAAGGAAGAGACTTCCCTGGATTCTACCTATTCCTGCTGTTGACCAGTTTCTAAAAGACATCCTGGGACGCTCACTGACATACAAGCATACATGTAATGGCTTCACTATTCAACATTAGTCACACCTGAAAGAATGCCCATATAGAGTATGAAATTTATTGGAGTGACCTTAGTTTGCATTGTGAATAATAACAGCGTCCTGGATTTAGTGAGCTTACAAATCTAGATTTTACTGATAATGAGTAAAAGAACTACGTGTAGGTACGGGTGAAAGCTAGGTTCCTTCAGCAGGTTTTTAGTCCTAGTGAAGAACATGTATTTACTACCTACAGAGGGCTAACCATGGGGGAGACTGAATGCTTTGTGGGTACATGAAAATGAGCAAGTATCGGTCTTTTCTTTAAAAAGATTATTATTATTATTATTATTTTTAATCTATATAACCAATGTGGGGCTTGAACTCACAACACCAAGATCAAGAGTTGCGTGCTCTACCTGCTGAGCCAGCCAGGTGCCCCAGATCAAGGTATAGATCTTAGGCACTGCTGTCTAATCAGGGAAAAATAGAAAAGTTATATATATATATAAAACATATGGATATGTGTTATACATATATGGCATGGCTATCACGTAAGGTAAGACATGGCAAATACCTAATAGAGGTATAACAAATTTCCAAGAAGGGAAGTGAATAATAATTAAGTGAATAATCACTTCTTTGAATTTTCAGGATGACCAGACACCACTGTCAACCAGGCAAAATCATTAATATTTTATCTTTGTCTTCCTTTTTTGTTCTTGGGTCTAATTTGATCCCAGAACAAATCTAACAGCGGTCTGTATGAGAGGCCGTATGAGAGTGTGACCTCTACAGCTAGGGTTCAAATCTCAGGGTCAGCCACTGCTAGCTCTGTAACCTTGACAGCTTATTTTGCCTCCCAGCACCTCATTTTCTTCAACTGTAAAACAGGAGTGATAATAACAGGGCCACTTCCTAATGTTGTGGTGAGGTTTGAAAGAATAAATCCTACTTAATTTTCCATTTCTTATAGGATTTAAATTTTTTTCTCATGGATCATTTTGATGTGTTCAGTACAAACATTTGGCTTCCTGAATGTGTCCCCTATTGGGTCTCTGGGCCCCAAATGAACGTAGGATCCTTCCTAGGATTCTGGAAGCCTTGCCTTCTGAGTCAGGATCATATAGAACATTTCTGTCTGTGCCCACCAGAGCAGTGCTGGGCTCGGTACCTACAACGAAGGGGCCAGGTGGTCGGTCTGCACTTTCCCTGGCTTGTGAGGCGACCTTAGTCTAGAGACTATTAAGAGTATCAGGTTGGCCTCTATTCTTATCTGGGAACTCGGGCTTGCTGAGGACACATTTCCTAGGCCCCCAACTTCTATCCCCAGCATTTCAAAGTGATGTTAAGTTAAAATCTAATGTGGTACAGATCCACTGTGGCTAAATGGCAGAAGCATTCTGAGCGTCTGATTCCAACAAGTTAAAAGGTCCAAGTGCTTGGGCCTAGCGCAGAGGTAAAGGTTTGAAGAACTAGAGGCTGGGTGTGGTACAGGGGAGTCTGTGTGGCTCATCTTGGCCGATGTGCACCTTTTCTCTCCTCTGTGCCCTCTTTGGCTCTCCCCTCCCCCCCCCCCCCCCCCCCAACTCCTTGAGTACAACTTGACTGGATGCTGCAGAGAGTCTGGGCTGCCAACAGGTGAGAGGGTAGACATGAGGCCTCCGTCTTTCACAAATACGTATTGAGGACACCTCTACTGTAGCCCAAAATTCTAGGAGAAAGCAAAGTTTGTATCAAGATAATGGAGAGCCTTCGATTGACTGAACCGTTGAAAAAATAGACTGGGCTACCTTTAAGGTAGTGAGAGTTCAAGCATATCCCCACCAAGTGAGGATTTTCTGTGAAGGGATTCTTTTATCAGTGAGAGGCCAGACCAGTATTTGGTAATCTCCATGTTCTTTTTTCTCCGGATTTAAGAACCTGTGATTTTGTGTACTAGAGAGAGCTTTGCATCACTCTATTTATTTTAGATTTGTTTATTGATTTGAGAGAGAGAAAGAGTGGGTGTGTGCTGGGAAAGGAGTAGATGGGGAGGGGGAGAGAGAATCCCAAGCAGACTCCCCACTGAGCACAGAGCCCTCCAGTCCTCTCACCACCCATGAGATCAGGACCTGAGCTGAAATCAAAAGTCAGACACTCAGCCTACTGAGCCACACAGGCGCCCCTGCTTTGCATCACTCTCCTCACTGGCCGGGATCCGCCATTCACTAGGACCGCCGTACATAAGAGGGCGGGTGTCAAACCGGCACAATAAATGTGGCCACCTGCATCTACTTTCTTACCCACAGAATTGTTCAAGTTGTAACTTTCCGTCATTCATTCTCTTATTCCGTAATCATTCCTTAAGCGCCTTCTCGACACTGGGAATCCTATAGCAGTGTGAGGGCAGTAGTAGGAAATTGAGCAGCTTATGACAACCATGAAAGACAAGCAAAAAATGCTTGCCTCTAACTTCACTCCAGACTGGCCACATCATCTTGCCGTTGAGGGCTCGGCATTTACGTGTTCATTTACGTGTTCATTCAGTAATCTCTTAACGTGCCCTGATGGTATTCCAAGTCGGCTCTGTCCTGCTAACAGCAGAGGCTAGACAAATCGATCATTTCAAAGGCAGAAAGCCCCAACTACCATATTCTGTTTTACAGCACGAAGAAAAAGCAAACTCCGAGGCTCCCCACTGGGTAGAGTCCTCACCCTGAATGCGTATCTTATGCAAAGAACTTATTACAAATGCTGAAGTACCTATTTTGAGCTTTTGCTTTCTCACTTTTTCATCATATACAGCAAAGGTGTGATATGTAAGGGAAGTGTTAATTCTAGTTGTTTGCATTGCTTAACACGTTTGAATAGATTGCACTGGTTTCACATAGAAATGCTTGATTTTTTTTCAAGACCCTTACAGGTTTTAAAATAGATAACTTGCTCTGAAGTGAGGAGAGACCCAAGAGCAGAAACAATTGATCTGAGTTATGACCTGAGAATGTAATGTCCAGCACAAACCTTTTCAGCTTGTCCCTCATCGCACCCCTGCCACCTCGAGCCCATTTGACGTTATGCTGCAGTCCAACGAAACTGTTGGCCGTCCCCCAAACGCAGACCGCTACCTCCTGTCACTGCCATTTCTCTCATGCTCACTCTCCTTCTGCTAGAAATGCTTCCCCCGTTCACATTCTACCCATGTTTCCAGGTGTGGCTCTCACGGCCCCTCCTTTAGGAAGCTCACTCTGTGCTCTAGTTCCTGCATGCCCTCCATGTGCTCGCTCTATCTACCTATCATCTATTTTAAAATTTTACTTATTCATTTATTTGACAGAGAAAGTGTACCAGCAGGGGGAGAGGTAGAGGGAGGAGGAGGCTCCCCACTGAGCAGGGAGCTTGGCAGGGCTGGATCCCAGGACCTCAAGATTATGACCTGAGCCAAAGGCAGATGCTTAACCAACTGAGCCACCCAGGCACGCCCCTCCTTGTGCTTTCAACCTTTATCATGTACTTATCCATTGTCCCTTGCAGTAGAGCTGTTGTTTTCAGACTGTACCGTATGTGGGGGAGGAAAAATAATTTTCTCTCTACTCTTCTAGATTCCTGTCTGAGAACCTCCTCTTCCCCTTATTAAAAAAAAAAAAAAGATTGACAGGAGGAACACAAAACACGTTTAATAACTTGTATACTTCCTGTACACATGGGAGAGACCCAAGAAAACCGAGTAACTCTCCAAAATACCTCAAACCACTACTTCAATAACATTTCCAGCTAAACACAAAAGAAGATGTTGGGGTTATGGGAGGTTGCCAGGGTAGGGGTAAAAGTCATCAAGAGTGAGAGCATTATGAAATTTTAAGTCCATGCCTTCTTCACTAATAATAGTTTGTGGAGACTGAGCCATCCTCCTCTTCCTGGTACAGAAAGGAAGAACCCTTAGAAATGGAGATTTCCCTTATACATTTAAGTGACTCTTACAAAAAGGCAACTTCTACTAAGCTTTTAGAGCTTCTCCTATATCTGTTGTTTCTTAAAAATAACCGACTTAAGATAATCCTTATGTCAAAAAGTCATATTTTGGGGTGGCATGGTCTGTTTCCTTTCCCATGTTAAAGCTTTTTGAGATAGATGTATCTCGATCATTTGTGTAAGCCTCACAGCATCCAGGAAGCACTTTGCTTTGTAGGGGCTCAGTGAGTATTGATTAAATTGCATTAACATAAAGATGAAGTTAGCATCATGGAGACAACTACTTGGGCTTCCTGACTCTTAGCAAATTAGAAAATTTTGTTGATTAGTGCACTTCTCTCTCCTTTGCAAATGTCTGGGGAAGAAACCATGCTCAGATATCTGAAGTAGTCTCACATCTCCTTCCATCAGGTAAATCATCCCACTCTCTTTCCCCTTCATCCTCTACTGCTTTCCTACAAAAGGTGACTGTTCAAGGACTGGAGAGGTGGAGAGAAGAGGTGCTCTGATCTGCCAAAGGAACTCGGGGTCTGGTGGCTGTATGTGCACACGCATGTGGGTTCCTGTTCCCCATGTTAAGAACATGAGTAGGTGACATTCTTGGCCACTGATACTCTCGCCTGCAGTCAGCTCTCCTGTTGCAGCCGCAGACACGGAGGTATGGTTAGGACCAGTAAGCAGTCAGCTCTACAGATAGGCAGGATTAAGGTCTTGAATCTTAGTTCTGAGGGCCTAGATATTAGACTGTTCTTATATAGCCAAAATTCTCTAGCAGTCTAGTGACACATTCACACAAGTATATGTTATATGTTAGGCAACAGATATAAAGCCAACTTACTGACGGGCCAGGAGAAACCCAACTTCCCATGGGATCACAATGCCCTTGCTTATAGGTCAGTTTTTTGAAATCTGAGAATTCAAGTTCTTAGGTTCTTGGTATTGGAGGTCTGAGCTGGGCATGGTTGGGACAGTGCTAGCCTGAGGGGATTAGGGGTAATCCTGAAGGTTTTGTCCAGAGGTAACATGGGTATCAAAAAATCAAGCAGATAGTCCAGTCACATAATACATTCAAGAGGACTGGGAAGGGGGGGCAGATTCCAGGTGTGGCAATCATATGACAACTAAGGACATCAGATCACAGCAAAAGGGTTGAGAAGGAGAGTGGGGAACAAACCTGTGAGACTCTCAAAGCCAGTGGAGCTTTGACACTTTATAGAAAGCAAAGCTGGGAAGAGAGGGAGGAGCTCATGCAGGCACAGCTTTGAAGCCAACTTTGTTCACTCAACAAATATTTATTACCAACTTTCTACCAGTCACTTTTCTAAGTATTGGCAGTATATCGGTGAACAATATAGACAAAATCTCTGCCTTCGCTGGAGTTTAAATTCTGGGGGAAGGGACAAACAATGAAAGATACTTAAATATGTTACAGAATATGTTAATTGGTAATACCCTTAATGAAGGAAAATAAGACAGTGGAAAAGTGTGAGAATGCAGGTGTTGTGAGGGGAATAGTTTACTCTCTTCAGTAGGATGGTCAAGTAAAGCCTCAGTGAGATGAAATTTGATCTAAGCTTTGAAGAAGCCAGTCATTCAGATACTTAGTATCAGGCGGAGGAAATAGGACAAGCAAAGACCCTGAGGTGGGAGTGTACCTGATGTGTTTGAGGAATAGCAACAAAGAGGGTCTGGAAATGAGGTCAGAAAAGTAATGAGCCTGGATTGTGTAGGGCCACGGGGGCCATTGTAGGACTTAGGCTTTTACTCTGAGATGGGAGCCATTGGCGAGCTTTATGCAAGGAAGTGACATGATTTGGCTTGTGTTCTGAAGAATTGCTGTTACAGCTGAGAATAGCCTGCAAGGAGAGGGGGCAAGGGTAGGAACTAGGAGACTATTGTGGGGGCTTTTGCAATAATACAGATGAGAGAGGTTGGTGGTTTGGACAGGATGATGGCGGGGGAGGTGGTGAAGACAGGCTGATTCTGGAAGTGTTTGGAAAGTAGAGCTTGAATAATTTGCTAATGGTCTGGATATGGGATTTGACAGAGAAATCAGGGATGACTCCAAGATTTTTTGGCCCGAGTTAACTAGGAGGCTAGCTCAGGAGTTGCCTTTAGCTGAAGTGTGGAAAGACTGAAGGTTGGATGATGTACATGGAGCCAGAGCATGGGGAGTGGTTGTCATAGCTGGTGTTTCAAGGTGGTGGCCTGATGCCACTGTGATGATGCACAGAAAAGGTAATGTCAGCTGGTCAGGGTGTCCTTCTCCCGGCAGAAAACCTGAACAAGTGTCACAGCACTTTTCCATTTTCCTTTTATTATAAACGTTTTTATAGTTGTTCACCACTCATTATGTGGTGGTTTTCCATGACATTTGGTCAACCCTACCTGTGACGTTTTGGTCCTTTTGTTATAGTTCTGACTTGTGTGATGGCCTGTATTTTAAGAGTAGGTCTAGTTTAACTCTCAGAAAGTGATTGTGCTACATTTCTATTATTTCCAAATTCTTGGAGTGTACCTGCTATCCTCATCTCCCACCACACCAAATGTCACTTAAACCAAAAGTCACTTTTATGTCTCCACTCTGCCATTCCCCAGGGCTATGACTGGTTGGCATAGGTCCAGTCAGAGTGATGTTCAATCAAGGACATCAGCCTTGATGGTGACAGGCATTCCTTGGGGGTAATGGTGACACCCCAAAGAATGGGGACAGCCTAAGGGGCAGAAATGGATGTAGATGTGGCCATGACAGTTACTACTTACTTTGGATATTTTGCTACTCCTCAGTATGGTCTTAAAAATTGAAATATAATTCTTCTTTCTCTTTAATTCTTTCTGCCAAATTAGTTTTCTTCAAAAGCCAATATGCACAAGCCTGCCTCCTATTTTCACTCAAAGAGACAGATGGTTGAAACCGACTCTAGCTAAATTTTTTTTTTTAAAGTCTTGAAGTAAAAAATACACATGAGTATCAGAAAGGTTTAAGCCTTTTAGGACTGGTTGAGAAATCTGTTGTGAACACTGCCTCATACCACTGAGTTATCTATTCACATGCAGAAGACTGTGTGCAGGGCCCCAGGGATTTTGCAGCCAAGCTTTTCAGATGGGTATTTGCTTTCTAAAAGGAATATAAAAGTTGTGCTGATGGGACAAATAGCAAATTCCCAAATCCCAGGGTCATTTGGCATCTGTGCTGACATGATCTGCAGGAAACGTATCATGGTCGTGCATTTCTGGCCTCATTGATTTTCTGCACTCTTACGGGCATTCATCGGTAGCCAGAAAAGCGGGTTAATCTTTGTAAGTACATCTGCCTTGATGTTCTTGTGCCTTGAAGTATCCAGGGATTTATTTTGTATTGTTTTTGTTGTTGTTTTGTTTTTTACTTTCTTTCTCTGGTAGATTTAAACAAATAGAGCTGAGCTTGCTTTGGTCATTCTGTGGTAGAGCGTTCCCACCAGCACTCTGCGGATGGATTTCAGGTTACATGTGAACTTGGATGTTAATCTCTTGGCTCTCAGGGTGGTCAGAGCCCAGGTCAGTCTCCTGTGATAGTGAACGGCTTTCTCTGTTGACCCCAGTGTGCTGCACGTACAAATATCGTCATAATCTATGGGTGTCATGTCATGCAAAATGTTGGCCGAGAAAGGACGAAGGTAGAGATACATTTATAATTTACAATTTGCCAGTTTTAAAATTGAGGTAGCTTAATATGCCTCAAACTCTTTTAGCTGCAACTGACGATAATAAATAATATTTATACGTAATACTGAATATATGTACGTCCACAACAAGTACCATGAACCATTGCCCTTCCTGTGTGCGGTGCATTCTAACAGTTCTGATCTGCCACCTGTGACTACCAGATAACTTGATTTTGTAATTCAGCAGTGGGTCGTAACCCATGTTTAAAAAGGCTATTGTCATGCGTATTGCAAGCTAGGAAAAAATTACCTGGTCTTGTACTTGTTCAAATCATTCCTGCTGTCTCGGAGTAGTTCCGAGCCCGTGAAAGCATGGCGGGGTAGCCCTTTGGCTGTAGGGTGACCAAAGGGTCCAGGTTTGCCTGGCATTTTCCTGGTGTCAGCCCTGAAAGGCTGGCATTCAGAGAACCCCCTCACTTCCTGGCAAACCGGGACGGTTGGTCGCTCATCCTCTGGGATCTGGGATCTGGCTGCATTTCCACCCTGACTTGGCTCCATCTGCTTTCATAGTCAGTGCTCCAGCCATATCACATTACTCGTCCCACAGACTGACCATTCTCTCTCCCACCTCCCCGCCTGCCTTTGCCCATGTGTCCCTCTGCTAGGGAGCCACCCCTCTCCTGCCGTCCTCAGGTCTCGTCTTCCTCTGTGACGGTCTGTTGTGTCACCCTCTCCACGGAACCGTCTTCCTGCATCCTGGTGAGCACAGTCATACCACAGACTACATTGGTTTGCAGGATCTTTGTGTTTCTCAGCTTTCTTAAATTTTATTGCGTGTAGAACAAACATGAGAAGGAAAACTGCTGATACGATGTGGGTGGCTATGGCAAAGAAAGAACACAAAGGAAAATTAATGAACCAAGGTGGACGCTAAGGCCAGTAGGTGGAGCAAGGGAGGATGGGAAATCCTGCAAGTACAGGCGTGTGCAGCAGTCATGAGCATGTGCTCCAGGGGCCAGGGTTTGAGTCCTGGCTTTCCGCAAGGCAGAGGTGCGGACCGGGTCCCTCCTGGGCATGTGCTTCTCCACTCACCCTAACATCACTCGGGATTGATGGTTTCTAAAATCAGGCAGGCTTAATTACAAGTTCCTGAGAATTTTGTAGTCAGTCTGGGAGAGGGATGAATTAATTGGTTTTAAGATGTCGAGATGTCTTAATAACTTATATTTTTAGGAGATTAAAACAGATTGACTCTGGAACATTTAGATTGCTGAGTTATATTGAGAAAATCTATTCTGACTTCATTATTTAAGCTTTACAGTTTTTCTATCCCTTATTTTTATTAATGTGTCTGGATCGTATTTCTTTGGGTATGACAGTTTAAATTTGTTCTTCGTCGTGAGGTGCAAGGGCATCCGGGCGGCTTGAATTTCCCTGTTCTCTGTCAGGGTAGGGCATCTACTCTGGGCAGGCCCACTGGCCAGGGCTGTCTTGGTTTAACTGGGCTGCATGGAAGATCTGGCCCTTTTATGGGAAGAGCAGAGTCAAAGCCAAAGCTGGTCATGTCTGAAGATTTGCCTCTTACCAGTTATTTTAAAGAGCAGCCCCACAGGTTACCCGAGAGCTGTTTATTTTTAGACATCTTCACTCCTCATCTTTGCAACCCAGAGAAACAGCTTCAAGTGCAAGACGGCTGTGTTCTAGAGCACTGATGCATTTACATCACTGTTAAAAAGAACGCCCAACTGTCACTATGACTACTGTCCTTAAGGCATTTTGGGCAATAGATTCTAGATTTCTGAATTTGTTGGTTGAGATAAACAACAGAGGCTGTCAATTATAAATAGAATGGATTTTTGGTAAATAATCCTTTTAGGCTCAGAAAACCGAGATTAAAAATGTAAACCAGGCAGGACACAATTACATCAGTGGGTATATAATGGTAGTGATTTAGGAGAAAAGATAGTTCAGTGGATCAGGCAATGTTAGGCTCATGTGTTCCTTTTTTTTTTTTTTTTTAAAGATTTTATTTATTTATTTGACAGAGATCACAAGTAGGCAGAGAGGCAGGCAGAGAGAGAGAGAGAGAGAGGGAAGCAGGCTCCCTGCTGAGCAGAGAGCCTAATGCGGGACTCGATCCCAGGACCCTGGGATCATGACCTGAGCTGAAGGCAGAGGCTTAACCCACTGAGCCACCCAGGCGCCCCAGGCTCATGTGTTCCTTGCACGTTTGTACTAGTGGGTGACAAATCAATTCCCACCCCCTTCCCATGGGAATAGAAATTGGTTGCATAATTAGGGAGAACTTCTGAGTTTGGTCATTTAAAAGCTTAGTGCACTGACACAATTTAATGATGATTAGGAAAATCACAGATTTTTAAAAAAGATTTATTTATTTGAGAGAGAGAGAGAGAGAGAGAGAGAGCATGAGTGGTGGGAAGAGGCATAGGGAGAGGGAGACGCAAGCTCCCTGCTAAGCAGGGAGCCAGACTCCGGGCTCCATCCCAGGACCCTGAAATCATGACCTGAGCTGAAGGCTGATGCTTAACCGACTGAGTCACCCGGGCACCGGGCACAGATTTCTCATTTCTATCTAATGGTTGTTTAGCAGTTCAAGAGCTATTTCCTGGGCACTCACTGCCAGGCACTAGAAATACAGGCATAGATTAGACATGACTTGTCCTTTTGAGGCGCTTTCTGTGTAGCAGGAGGAGAGAATCCCAGGACTTAACCAGGCAGTGAGGCACATGTCCCAGCAGACCATGCACAGGGTGCTTTGGGGCCATCAGCAAGGAGTCCTGGGCCTTGGCTTAAACCCCCTGGAGGCCTTCCTGAAGGGAATGTGATTGAGCTGAGACAGATAAATAGGAATCATCAGGTAATGAATGGTGAGAAGAGCATTTCTGGAATTTGTGAAGTACAACGGAAGGAAACAGCTTGATCTATACCAGTAAAATGTGAACTAAGAAGTAGAGGGATACATGGGCAGAGAGATGGGCAAAAAGAGCATCTTCTGTGCAAGGTAGGGAGTTGGGATATGTTCTCCATTTTTAAGTTTTTATTTATTTATTTGACAGAGACACAGAGAGAGAGGGAACACAGGCAGGGGAAGTGGGAAGGGAGAAGTAGGCTTCCTGCAGAGCAGGGAGCCCAATGTGGGGCTCGATCCCAGGACCCTGGGATCATGACCTGAGCTGAAGGCAAATGCTTGATGACTGAGCCACCCAGGCGTCGTGTTTTGCATCTTTGAAGGAAGTCATCAAAGCGTTTTAGTCAAGGGAGTGCAGTCGTCAGATCTGAGCAACAGGAGGGTCCCCCTGACACAGTGTGGAGGACGTGGAGAGCATCAGGGAGTAAGGCTAGTATGGGGACAGGAAGATCAGCGAGAAGAGCACTGTGGTTGTCAGATGAGCCCCATGAAGACTGATATTGGGCAGCATGAATAGACATGGATAGGCAAGGGCAGGCTTAGAAATATTAGGTGGCGAAATTGGGAGGCCTGGGGAAGACTGAGGATTTCAGGGCTGATCAAGGAGAAGGAGGGACCATGAGGTGGCAGCATTGTGCAGTACACTTCACTGGATGGCACTTGGATAGTCTGGCAGAGCAGGAGACTTTCTAGACCCCACAGCATGGCTTCACTACCCACAAAGGAAAGAGGGAATGTGTCTAGGTGGGGAGTCTCGGTGCGGAGGCTGGCTATCTACAGCTAGCAGTTACTGGGTGACGTTGTGCTGGGTAGGCAAATCAGGTGGGCTCTAAATGGCTAAAATAGGCTTATCTGAGCTATGTGTAAAGCAACTGGATATATCAGAGTTTGTGTTTGGCGCCAGAGGGTGTTGAGCTGATGGTTCTAGCTTGATGTGAAGAAGTAAACAGTGTAGGGAACAATACATGGGGGCCGTCTTTAACCGTTTACATAGCAGCAACTGTTCAATGCCCGTTAGGTGTCCAAGATGAGGCCAAGGAGCCACTGGGCAGGTTTCCAAGGAAGATGACATCATGGTGTGTGGAGAAGTTGCCCCTTTCGGTAGACAAGCTCCTTTCTGTTTGCTCTGAAGTGCTTTTGAACTTCTAGGAGCCCGGATACGTAGTCTCATATAAAGTACAGTAGGGGTAGCCTTCTTTATTTGGCTTCTTTACCTGACCCTAGGCAGGCAGTATGTCTTTCGCATCTATCTCGACCTGACGTTGGGTGCTTCTGCGGGGCTCTGTGCACTGCCTCACTTCTTAATTCACTCTGTTTCCCCTCCTCATACTCCCTGGAGGGCTCTCATCTCCTTTCTTCTGAATCTCTTTCCTGGTTCCTTTTCTGTCCTAATTCTTAGTGACAAAACACTGCCCTCTGGTTGTCTAAACTGTCCCATCTTTAGTTTCGTACTCTTTCAAGGATGCCACTTGAGAGGCGTACTTCCTAAGGGCTCTCGACTTTGCCCGATATTAACTCCAAGATAAGCTATGACGTGAGTGGCTGATTCCCTTAATTGAGGAACGATTCTTTTAACAAAGAGAAGCTTGTTGAGTCTCTCAATTGGTGGAATGCACTGTCGGGGTCAGGAATAACTCAGAATTTCCCAGAACTTTTTGGCAAAGATATCAATGGTTTTTGAGGCCTGTGAGTTCTGAGAGCTCTCATCTCTACTCTGTTAACTAGATGAGAGGGAAGATACTCTCTGGATTGATTTTTCTCTCTAGCATAATGGACCTCTGTGTGGAGGGCTTGAGAGTCTCTTCTGTGTAATGTGCCGCGATTGCCCGTCCCTGATTTACAGCTTCAGCAGGACGATTGGGGGAGCTCAGAATCCTGCAACAGGGAAAGTGCACTGGAGATAATATGCAGACCCAACAGTCTTAAATATAGCTCACAGATCCAACAGGAGTGATACGAGAAGCTTAATTTAGAAATATGGCCTGATTTTCCAGTCAAGAATTAATCCAATGTGAGTAAAATTGTGAAGAGCCCAGAAAAATCAACATAGATATTTAACTATATGTATGTACTGAGATTTTTATCCTTCCCCTGATCAAAAACAGTAGTTCTCTATTGACATAAATAAATCCTTTGTACGTGGATGAAACTCTTGCAGTCGTGGGGCTACCCAGTATTGGCTTTGGTGGTATATTTGGGAATTTCAGAGGCAAAGCCTTTTCTTCCGGTGAGCTCTCCCATGCAATTTACATTTGCTACCACCAGGTGGTGGTAGAGAGTGACTGCAAGGTTGGACTGGCCAGGCACTACCATAAAAGCCTTCTGTTTAAGAGCTTCCTTTTGACTAAAATGGGTAAAATCTTGAATAGGTAAACACTGAAAGAGAGGCATTATTTGGCAAGAGTATTCAAGAATAAGGAGCTCTGGTATTTCCAGCTTAATGGTAGTGACCTTAGATAACTGCATCTCACTTTCCCTATTTATGGGTAAAATACTAGTACTGGATCATATAACCTTTGAAGTTCTTGTCCTGAAACAAACATGTAAAATTGTAATGGTTAAAAAAGCAAAATTAAAAGAACTTACGAATTTAAGGCTTTTCGCACAACAGGGAAGTCTACATTTTCTTAGCGACCATTTAGCTTACCTTCTAGCCGGGCTGAGGCCCATGAATTTGTGCATGTAGTGAGGGGAGGAGGAGAATGAGGAGCGAGAGAGGGCCTCCCAGTTTCTCTTCCTTATCAATGACCTGCTTTAGCAGCCAGAAATGAGAAATCTTTTATACATAGTTATGAAGCCTTCCCTCCCTAGCCTTCTGTAGGAGCCTTCCTCCTAAAGCCCTCTGCTCGGGGTCTTTACAGCAACACTTAGCAACATTTCCTTTCAGTCCCTAGAGGCTTTAGAATCAACTCCAGCTTATCAGAAGCGGGTAAGGCAACGTGTGATCCGAGGCTCCCTGGGGATCCCAAGATGTGTTCAGGACTCTGTGAGGTCAAACCTATTTTCACAAAGTGTTATTTTTGTCTTTTTCGCCATATTGACGTTTGCAGGGACGGTGTGAGAGTAACGGCAGGTGACCTTGCTGATACCTTAGCAGGAATTGAGACAGTGATGCCACGCTGTACCAGTACCGGCTTCAGACTCCCCTGCCACACGCTCGCAGTTTAAACAAACAAGAATGTCCCTCATGAAGCAGAAACAAAAATGTTAGTTATATTAAATCTCCACCCTTGAGCACAGTCCTTACTATGTGATCGATGGGAACACAGAAGTCACTTCCGCTGCCTCCCAAAACTCAGTGGTTGTCTCGAGACAGGATTTGTGCAACAGTGTGAGTTGCAAGCTACACTAGCTGCGTTTTTCCCTGAAGCACTATGTTTACCTGAAGGAACAATTCACAAACTATGATTATTCAGACTTGGGTATTGGGCAGCAATTTTATCAAGAATCAATGGCATGAGCTTGTCACTTTAAGAACGTAACTGGCAATATTTGTGGCTAATGACAAAATTTGAGCTTTCATGCAAAAGTTAGAATTTTGGAAAATTTATGTCTGCCACCATGACAACTTGACCATTCCTAGAGACTTTTCTGAAGAGTTTGGTAGTGGCATTGCCAAGTTTGATTTGGGGATATTGTACAATAAAATGTGTCAACATTTGAGAAGTCTGCATAATTTTCTAAATTTTCTAGATAACAAATGTATAATGTCATAACATCATACATGAATAAAAGATTCATTCAATGTTTAAGATAGACCAATACATTTTAACGTAACAGAGTACAAAAAGTTCACTGATTGATGTCATTGCATATTCACATGGCAACTTTAAGAAACTGACATTTGTTGAATTTTGGTGTAATACTGGAGAATATCCAGAATTACCTTAAGAGGCTATTTAAACACCCTTCCTTTTTTGGAATGTGTACTTATGTGAGATCAGATTTTCTTTACAAGAACAATAGTATATCACAGTAGACTGAATGCAGAAGCAGCTGTAAGAATCCAGTTGACTTCTATTAAGCTAGATATTAAAGATATATGTGAAAATGTATTATACTCTTACTATTTTTTTTTTTGCCTTGGAAAGTATGGCTATTTCTTCATGAAAATTTTGTTACTAAATAACAAGTTTAATGTTGTTATTTTAAAATGAATTATTAAATATTTCCAGTTTTATTGGTTTTAATTTTTAACATGGTTAGCGTTGTTAGAGGTAGCCCATATAAACAAAAGCTCTTTGAGGTCACGGAGGAGGAAAGGCACCATGGGATGCTGAGACCAAAGTGTTTGCAGACGGTTCGTCTGTGGTGCCAGTAGGCCAGGCCTAGGCATCTGTCTACTATGAAGTGGGTTTTATGAAAGTTTTGTTTTTACAGTGTGCTAATGGCTGTAAACATTTAGCAAATAACCCTCCCACATCTTTCACTAGTCAACCCCCTCTTGAGACTTCCACAACCGTCCTTTTACAGAAGGTGAGGCAGCGCTGTAAAAATGGACAAACGGCTGTGGTCCGTAGCATCCCTTGGCCACGTATCCAAGCGGAAGAAGGCAGCTGTATTTTATGAAAAGCCAGGCAGGTGAAACAAGGTTGTGCAAGATCAAATTTAGTATGCATACCTAGTGGCAGATGAGAAGTTCAGTGGCTCATAGTAAAGAGCTGACAGGAGCAATTGTTTCCAGGCAGAAAAAGAGAACTTGTTTCGGGGTATTTTTTTTCAATGAGTCTGGCAACAGCTGGGCAATGATTTAAACCTCTTAGGATTCTAACTTAAAGCTTAAAAATACATTTGCATATGCCAGCATTAGAAATGGAATCTCAAACTGCTGCCAACGTAGACAACCGAAAGGAAATAGAGGTCTATAGTGTTCAAAAGCTAAGCCTTGGGAGGGTCTGTTACTTGGCAGCTGTGTAAACAGAACTAAACCCTTCGCTCCTCCTCTGTTAGATACTTGGTTCTAGACAGGACTAAGCCATCTCATGATGGAATGTGCCAAAGGGAAAATGTAGGCTGTGAGTCTCATTGGGTTCAAGAAATGCTGAAAATCTTTTTTTATGGATGTGTGTGCACATAAGAAGTGTGAAGGAGGGCGCCTGGGTGGCTCAGTTGGTTGAGCAACTGCCTTCGGCTCAGGCCATGATCCTGGAGTCCTGGGATCGAGTCCTGCATTGGGCTCCCTCTGATCCTCTCCCTTCTCATGCTGTCTCTCTCACTCTCTCCCCCTCTCAGGTAAATAAATAAAATCTTAAAAAAAAAAAAAAAAAAAAGTGTGAAGGAGATGCTAGGTTAACTGGAAAGACAAGGACAAGTGTGAAAATTACTTCTGGGGGCACCAAGGGGTTCAGTCAGTTAAGCATAAGACTCTTGGTTTCAGCTGAGGTGTGTGATCTCATGGGTCATGAGCTCAAACCCCACATTGGGCTCTACACTCAGTGGAAAGTTTGCTTGAAGATTCTCTCCCTCTGTCCCTACCCCGACTCAAATAAATAAATAAACAGATCTTTGAAAAAGTACCTATTTCATTTTTAACTTCCTCAGTGTCCATGTTTTTCTTTCTCATGTCTTCCCTCTTCCTTACTCTCCCCAGCTTTTCCTCCATTGAGACTTAGGCCCATGAGGCATTTCTATGCCGGAAGAGCAGGAGTGACCTTCCCTGCAACTAAGTTCATTAGAGAGCAAACCATGTCCCCATGTGCCTTTCCGTCCTCTGGGGAAAGCTGGGGACATAGGGGAGGATGCTTACCTGGACAGCTTGATATGTAACTGCTATGTTCAACAGAAAAATTGAGAAGAATTTTACTACTACTAGATTAAATGACTACATTTAATTAAAAAAACATTTTTTTTTTAAATTTGAGTAACATTTCTTTAACCACATACCTTCCATTTTATAATCCATTAGATTGAGAAGCTCCTTCTATTTGCTCTGAAGTGCCTTAGACTGTCTTGGAGCATAGACTGGGTTTTCTCACTCTGATTATATTGCTGCTAAATCAATTGCATGCTCTACCCTTAATGTATTTCTCACTGTAATATTTTTTGAATGATTTCAGTGAATGTTGAATGATGACTTTGGTTATTGAATTAGGATGGACTTAGCGATGGGGGAAAGAGTTGGCAGGATTAAAAAAAAGGTAATAATAGTAGAAAAAGAAGAGGAGGAGAAGGAAAAAGGGAGGTAGAGAAAGGGGGGGAAGAAGAGGAGAAACAGCTTTCTGTTTCTAAATCTGAAGATCTAACTACTTGGATTCATTTGCCAGGCATCATTGTAAGCTTTTTACTTACATTGATTCATTTACTTGGATCAAATGGCCATTTACTGGGATCAGAGATGGGCTGAAGCAAAAGTTATGAGAACTGAGACATTTGGTGGAGGTGAGTTATAGTGAAGCAAGGGAATAAAGAGTAAACCAGGGTTAAGGGAACTGTGTTAGCTACAAGTATTTTATGCCACAAACATTCTTCTATATAAATTATTTTGAATTTCTTCATCTAATTTGTTGAACTACTCCTAATATTTCTACTTCACTAAAATCAAGTATATCCACAATTTATATTTTGAATCAAAAGTAGAGATTTTCCCCAAATTGCATAGATTGTCCTCATTAGTCTTGTCTTCCAGTGTTTGTTTACGAGACCTGTTTTCTAAAACAGTATAAACGTTAGATGTCAATGTTTTAATCTTGGACAATGTGATATTACAAAGGAATTGTTTTTCTTCTGTTATTGTTCAGTCATCTTCCTATGTCCTTAAACCTTATTAAGCATTTGTTATTCATTTTCCTCTATGTGGTTTTTTGTGTTTTTTTTTAATTTTTTGCCATTTCCCTTAGAATATTAGAATCTTTGTTATTGGTTTCTAAGAGATCATTTATGCCTGAGGATCTTAACCGTTTGCCATGCCTTGCAAATGAAGTACCATGTTTTCTTCCCAACATTTTAGTGTGATGTTTTACTTTTTGGTTGCACAGAAGTTGTGTACTGAAATATAATAATGTTCTGCATTTAAAAAAAAAAAAAAAAAAGAAGGAACTTGGAAGTGGGGAAATGAGTTTGTGTACGGAGCCCAGAGGAATGGAGTAGCTGATGTGAACTTTTGGATCTCTCTGGTTGTGGTGGGATAGATAGCCTGGGGGACAAGAAAAGAAAGAAAAGTGGTGAAATGGAATTGCACACAGTGATAGAAGAGCTGGAGAATTTGCAGGAGACTGAGGGTCAAGATGCAGAGGTGGAAGGAGCTATGAAGCATGGGTTGGATAAGAGAATGTAGACAAGGGGAATGTCACCAACAGAAAATGCCTTTGAAATATAGGACCCTATGATGAGGAGGTTTGAGCAGTCATCATAAAGGTGCATCATCTGACCTCGGAATGGATGTAGCCGGCAAGGCTGAGCTGTAACTGGCCCTAAACCAGGACGGAGTTAAGCTGTGGTTGGCTGGTGGGTGGCAGACTAGGTTGATGATCAGACAGGGAGGAGACTGACATACACCCAGAGGTAGGTTTGATTTCTCTACTTGACCCCTTGCCAGCTTGAGATGAAAGAGGCCAGCTCTTTGTGCGCATAAAGTAAGTGAGCAATAATTGGCAGCTGGCCGCTCTGGCTCTTATTTTCTTAAACTGAGAGCTTACGGATTGCCTTTGCAATGACCTGCATTCGCCACAGGAAGCCCTATAACTCACGTCGCCCGTGCTTTGCTCCGCAATTTGCTTTGCTTGATGTGCAGGGAGATTGAGTGAGTCAGAGCGGCAAGTCCCCCCTGGAAAGCCTGTGGCGCTCAGCGCTGACATTGCATTTCGCGTCCCTGTTGCAGCCATTTACTACGTGTAAAGGCCCATTCATTTACCCTAATGTGGACTTTCAGACCCCTTGGGGGGTGTTCTCTTGAGGTTTCTTATTCTCCTAGGTGTTGATGCGAAGTGTCTATTTTAAAGTAGATCCAAAAAATCCATAAGTGGAAGGTACTCTATAGCTGTCTTTTGCCATTGTGGCTCTACAACTTCTAAAAAGTGAAGTGTGTTATTTGAAACATCACTACCTCATATTTTCTAAAAGTTCCCCTTGGTGTTTTTGTTGTTTATTTTAAAAATTTTGGCTCTGTGGCTGGTAACACCAACTGAAAAAGACATATTTATTAGTTGTAAGAAGAACTTTGCCTCTTTGCAGAAATGTATGGAAAATATATATTATTTCCTACTCGTGAATGAAGTTTTACTACAAAATCATGACAAATATAAGATGTTGTAACATGGTTTGTTCCTTCATGGGCATAGTGGATAACTGATGTTGTGACAGGCCTTTTTGGTGGACCAGAGGAAGGCCGGTGAGTTTTCTCTGAGAAGTTTCCACTGGCTGAGGATAGCACCAGATGACACACCTATGCTGTAGATGTGATTGGACATGTCATTTCTGACATTTCTGGCAGCCAAAAAAAAAATGTCAAAAATGAAATGCAAATCTTCCCACAGGGGAAGAAAGAGAAGCTGTAACTTTTCAGGCGGCTTCTGGAATTAGGTTCTAATTTTCTCCTGCCAGGATTTTTGCCCACTGGTGTTAAAAATTATTGGCAAATAATATTTTAGTGACAAACTTGACTTTTATCAGCTCCATGGTTTCTCTTAAAAAAAAAAAATCCGAAGATCTAACTACTTGGATTCATCTTCTTCCACGCAAACCATCAACCAGAGCTGGACAGAACCGCCTCCTTCAGGCGGGTGATTCCTCTCTGGCTGCCCTTCGTCACGGCTTTGCTTCTTCATGTTGTCTGCCTGGCTCCCCGCAGGACCCAGAGTGTGTGACTTAGATTTCAACTTCGTAGGTGGATGCCTCAGAACTCTGTGCCCCAGTTCCAGTTCCCATCCAGCTTCTCTTCCCATCTGTAGTATTTTATCTATGTTTTCTTTCTGCCCAGAAATTCTACTGACACCCAAATTACAGCCTGCTACAGGTTGTTTCATGATTTCCTTCTTGCCTTCTCTTCCCAACTCCACTGCCATCCTCCTTGCTCTTCCAAAGGTGAATTGTTACTGAATCTTCCTCCTTTGGCTTCCATACCCAAAGGCTACCAAGAGTTACTTCTTCCTTCTGAGTGTGCTTTCATCCGTCCACATTCCCCACATTCTGTCTCTCCCTCCACCTACCATCCCAGTGCAGGTGCAGTCGCTCCAGACTGATGTTGGCACCAGCCTCCCAGCAGCTTGCCTTGGTTCCAGTTTCTGCTCCTGTCTGTTTCCCAGACAGGGACAAGAATAGGCATAAGCAAATTCCATCTTTATTTTGTCACTTTCCCTTTCAGAAAGCTGCAGTGATTTCCCATCTCTCATTACACCAAATGTAACTCACTTTTCTGTTTTCCCAAGGCTTCCCCTGTTGTCCCACATATCCATTCTTACCAACTAAAGTTTATATTTTTATGGGCTTTGATTCATCCACGTCTCTTTGCCTGCTGGTTCCCATTCTATATGTCTTAGCCTATCTGTATCTTCCCTTCTTTGCTAGTTCCTGACCTCCTGTGATATCCAGCCTATATTCTACCTCCTCCTCAAAGCATACTCTTGCTCATTCTAATGGATCTTAATTACTCTTTTGCTCTGCATTCTGCCTAAACTTGTACATTGGGGCCAGCAGAATGGATTGACTCTGCTGCCTTAGGTTTTGCTGAGCCTCCATTATCCAAATTGCAAACAAGGCATTAATCAAAATACTGGTCTCCTTGGATTGTTCTGATTAAACGTGATAATAAGATAAAAATGCCTAGCACTTAGCAAGCCATAAGCCAGTATCCCAGAGAACATCTCCAGCTGCACCACATGCTTACAAAGTTGAATCTGTAGTCCTTGAAGGAGACAATCTGGTTTTGCTCATGTTTGTGCTCTGATGTCTTATAGAGTGCTGAGCACGTATTGGCTAGTCAGCAATTTTTGTTGAAAAGTGAAGATAGGATGTGATCATGAATTGATTCCAAAGATTGATTATCGTGATTACTGCTGGTGTTATGTCACAAGTCTTTGCCATCACACCATGAACCGGAATATGTATAGTAGTTAGCACAATATGTTTCTCAGCTGTGTGTGTTCCTTGGGAAGTGTGTCTTAGGGTGACTACAGGTTCTTGATTACCTACCTTCTAAAGGCAGTGGCAGGAAGTTTGAAGCACTCTTCACTGTTTTGTATTCTTTGGTTCTTTTTTGCCTTTAATTGCTCTGTCATCTACTGAGGGATTCATTATATATTCATCATAGCTGCATATCAATAATATGGAAATTAATACTCATGACATTTATGGATGTTTGTGTGTGTGTGTGTGTGTGTGTTTGCTTTATTTTAGGAATTTGGGTCAGAGAGGTTTCTTCATTTCTCAGTGTTTCCCTTTTCTTAGTTTCCAATTGAGAGCACAAAAGAAACAAATATAATCATTGGCAATTTGGTGAGTCTTTTCCAAACTCATTTTACTTGCAAATATTTCTGGCACCCTCACCACCGGCATCACCATCCCCATTAACGTTAAAATTAAATTCCATCCAGATAAACTTCCCCAAGAACTTGCCATGGTGTTAGCTACTGTTTCATGTGTTCATAAACATCTTTGGGCCAGGGAAAGTGCCAGGATAAGTATAATCACATTCAGTATGCAAATCAAGCTTTTATAGAAATAGGATTGTACTGGAGATGAAATTAATTGTGACAGTTCGGGAGTCATTTTACAGAAAAAGAAGATTAACACGTTAGGTCTTTAGCGGCTGTCTTCCTGATGCATATAATGTTAGGCGAAATGAAATCTCTGTGCCCAGGCTCAGTGGAGACCTGGTTATTGAGTCCATAGATATTTAAGCAGGACACATCTCTAAGGGTTCATGACAGCCTGTTTTCTTTGCTCAGTGTGGGGATGAATTGGTTCATTTTCATCTGAATTGGAAGTCATGGTGAAGGTGCTTTTTTGATTCTCTTATTTTTTTTATTTGTTAAGAAACTTGTACAGAAAATGTCTTTCTTATCCTGAGGTTGCTATGATTCTTACCACCAACAGAGACTATACCATTGTATTGCTTCAAAGATTCATAAATACATAAATTTTGGGAAGTATTTATGTAGCGTGAGACCAGACCTAACTTAATTTGTTTCTTTGATTCTTCGACATAGGCTAAGTAATACAACCTGCTATGGTCAAAAAGTCACATTTTCAAGCTTTTGAATGATTTTTTTTTTGCAGTGATAATAGAGAAAAGTTATTTTTATGCATTCATATTTTTTTTCTTTTCTTACAAGGAAACCAACATGTCTGACAAAAGTGACTTAAAAGCTGAGCTAGAGCGCAAAAAACAGCGCTTAGCACAGATAAGAGAAGAGAAGAAACGGAAGGAAGAAGAGAGGAAAAAGAAAGAGGTAAATACTGGGTATTGGGGTATTCCAGGGAACAAGGAAAATCACTTGATTCTGAGGGGCCGGTCAAAAGGATACAAAGAATGTTCTAGAAGAATCCTTTTATGATTTCTGAATAAAATGAGTGGATATCTACATTCTCACACTCCCAAGGTCGTTGTCACCTGCTATGTGCTGCTGGTCAGCCACCACCCATGGGCCAGAGGTCCCCAAGCCCGGGTTCACCTCAGACTTGAGTAGAATGCTGGAAGTGGCCTGTGAAATCTCTACTATTAGATATTTCTTAACCTTTCTGTAACTTGGTTTCCTGTCCTTAAAATGGGAATGGTAATATATTTTTTGTGGGGTTGTGAGAATTAAAAGAGTTTATCTTGTAAAGCACTTAGTAGTACCCAGGTTCTACTTAGTGTTTAATATGTGTTAGTTTTAAGAAAAAAAAAAAGCTTAAAAACTATGCTGAGTGAAATAAGTCAAGCAGAGAGAGTCAATTATCATACGGTTTCACTTATTTGCGGAGCATAACAAATAACACGGAGGACATGGGGAGATGGAGAGGAGAAGGGAGTTGAGGGAAATTGGAAGGGGAGATGAACCATGAGAGACTATGGACTCTGAAAAACAACCTGAGGGTTTTGAAGGGGCGGGGGGTGGGAGGTTGGGGGAGCCAGGTGGTGGGTATTGGGGAGGGCACGTATTGCATGGAGCACTGGGTGTGGTGCAAAAACTATGAATTCTGTTATGCTGAAAAGAAATTAAAAAAAAACAAAACTACCAGCACAACATTTTAGGAGAAAAATAATGCCAGTGGATTTCCATGGCTTCCTAAGGGGTATGAATTTTTCAGGGTAAAACAAGGATTGTAGATCTGACAGAAGGAAAGCTGCATTTCCCTCCCTTCGCGAAAGGGTAGATAGGATAGTAATGGACTCTGCTCCATGGACATAGAACTATGACATGTTAAGGCTAGGAGAGATTTCAGAGACTTTCCACTGAAACCCTTCTTTCTGTCAACAAAGCAACAGAAACCCAGAGATGAAATGCAGCTTTTCTGTCTGTCACACCCAGAATCCAGGGCTCTTGTTCCCCAGTTCTGTGTGTTGCTGGCATATCATGTTTTCTTCTACTATCTCCATCCAACAGATGATTTATTTTTAATTCTCCAATTTGTCGTGGTCACGTAGAAATAGCCCAAATCTCGTACAAAAACCAGATGCCAAAGGTAGTTTCGAATAGCTTTCTGAGAAGGAAACTTTATATAGTGTGACACACTTTGTGTGTTTAGAAACCAGAGCAGCTTCTGTACTCCAGAGTTGTTCTTCTGTAAAGAAAAAAAAATGTGTTTTGATGCCTTCCAATCTAAATAAGTGTTGTTTCATACAATAAGGCTGGGAGACCAAGGTAACAGATTTATAACAATTATTTTTCAACGAAGTAAAACATAATTGCCATTGCGTTTTAGCCTTCTGGCATCTCGCATCTCTCTGTTCCATTACACTTTGATTGATGCCCTGGTTTACTTTGTCCTTGACAATGCACATAACATTTTTCTCTTGGAGATCTTTGCTGTTACATATGCAGTCTTTGAGTGAAGCAGAGGTGAGAATTGACAAGAAATGGCTATTCATTTCCACGCAGAGCCAAAAAAAGCATTCAGTTATTATGCTTCCTTTCCTTCAAATGTCAACACTTACTATAGTTTTAAAGCACCTGTTATCCTTTACTAATAACCAGTTTCCTTTTAAACTGACATTCTAATATCCAACTTGAATTTCATAGAATTACTACAAAATGTGATGTGGTATAGGAAATCTGGCTCCAAATTATGCTGTCTGCTTCATCTTTGTCATTTTACACATTTGGGAGGAAATTACAGGCAAACAAGACTGATCGAAACAGGCCACCCTTTTTGTTTCTGTACCAAGCAGCTTTGCCTGATGGAGATTGGGTCTGTCACACAACAGACGGAGCCCCGGGAGAGGGGCAGTGGCAGGTGGTGGGACGCGTGTTACACCTGAACTCTTCATATTCTTGGGTCTAGAATTAAAGTCACATAGTCTTAGTTTCTTCCTTTGCACAGGATGAAGCCTGTGATACCCTAACTTTGCCTCAGGGACTCCTGTGCCATTCAGAGCCCTCATTTTCCATCTCAAAGTTTTTAATTCAGAAGTTCCAAGTGGGGCCAAACTTTGGGCTTCACTGGGCTATATCAACTTTAAAGCCTGTCCTGGCCCTCAGCAACCTATTTCCCCCTGCAACAGATCTTTCCTTGGTTCAGTCCAAGTACCTTCTGTAGGCTCTGATGGCTTGGTTTCTGTGAGCAGACGTTGCGGTAAGACAGAGGCAGTAAAACTCAGTGGTTATGCGCAGAGGATTTTGGGTTAAATGAGGCTGGGAAACCTAGCTCTGCCTTTCACAGGATGGCCTAGAGGGAGAATGGGACTTTTCTGACCCTGCTTTCCCTTTTGTAGAATAGAAAAGAGATCCGTGCCTACCTCAGAGTTCTGTGAGGAGGCTATGAGGAGCTCCTGGAGAGCAGGGAGAGGTGCACAGGAACTGGTCAGTAAGAAATGGCTGATATTCCGCTTCTGAGATTCACTACCAGAATAGGAGAATGCCGCCTGTAACAGCTGGCTTTTTCATTTATCGGGACCCTGCAGATGAGGCCATCTTCCAAAAAATGCCCCATTTTTGGAAAGTCTTTTAAATTCAAGGCTCTGGTTTCCTGGAATTATAGCATTTTGCAGCTACAAGAAACCTGAAAATAATCGATTCTGATCCTTTTTTTTTTTTTCAAATGAGGAAACTGGGCCCCAGAAGTCTAAGTCTTAGAAGTAGTAGCCCCCCCCCTTATTTCCAGGCTCAGCAAGGATCCCCTCTTCCAGCCCATGATCGCAAAGAGAAAAAGAAGGTGTCATTCTTTTTTTTTTTTTTTTAACACTTTCTCCAGCTTGTAGTGATTGTCGGGTCCTGGACAGACATGACAGAATTGTCTTTTCTCCCCCACCTCCTCTCTCCCTAAATCCATATTCCAGCCACTCTCAGCTACATACATGTCACCTGTGGGCTGGCCACACTCTCTCTTGATGGAGAGTTTATGAATATTCTCCTCTGCTTGTACCATTCTCCTGCTTCTCCCTATTGTCCTTCACATGGCTTTAACTCCATGTCTCTCTGTTGTCCCCTCAAATGTTACGTCCTCCAGAAGGCCTTCTCTGATACCTTTCTCCCCACCCCCATGACTAGTTAGTCCTACCCCTGTCCTTGACCTTATCAAACCATTTAGCACAGAGCATTGTATTTGCATCTTCACTTGTCTTTGTCTCCCAACAGAGTACAGGGTTTTGAGGACAGGGCTGGTGTTTTTTCATTGAGTCAATGTCTAGTAAAGATTGGGCCACATAGTAGGACTTCAGTAAAGGATTATAGAGTGAGTGCATGAGTGAACACACAAACTAGATAGCACTAGTCTGGGATGTGGCTCACAGACACCTTTTCCAAACATCTGGAATTTTTTCCTACAGGTATCATTGGAAATTTTGATCTTGAGTCTATGGGATGCTCCAGGCAGAGGTCACTGATTCCTTTTTAAGATGTTCTAGTTTTTGTGGTGTTTGTAGAGAGTTAGAAATAGCCTTCATCTTACAGGTTGGATTTTCTTAACTCTCTTTAGGCTTATATTTTAAATAAAGTAAATTTAGAATAAAAAGGACCAAAATGCTCTTTTAATGGTAATCTGAGTGACCATTTTTACCATGACTGGAAATTGGTGTGATTTTAGGACCACCCAGGTTGATTATCTCCACAGAATCTAGAAAACTGTACGTGTATAAAATTACCACTCTGCTGCTTTGGATGTCAGAGGCTTTCTTGGTTGTGGTATTATGGAAGAAATCTGATTTTAAAATAAATATAGTGGCTACCATTTAAGATTCAGACCCAATTTCAGGGAAAATTGGCTTTAATGTCATGAGGTGTACTTAAGGGGGCCACCCTGAAGTTCAGTCCTGTCCTTGGCCTTCTGCTGAATCGCTGTAAGGTGGGACGGACGGGGGCTTCATGGCTTTCCACGCTTGTTCCTTTAATAACTCTGGAGCCGTCTTGGAAAAAGTGACTGGCAGTTCTCAGCTGACAAATTTTCTTTCTTTGATTTTCCTCTCTGGGTCTCAGCTGTGATTACTCTTCACAAACAAAAATATCATTTGCTGGGAAAGACACCTAGCACATTTTTTAATTGCTAGCACTGCAAAATCACTCCTATCGAGCCATTAAAATAGATTAGGATTCTGTCGTAATTATATAGGGAAAATCTAAACTTTCATGACTAAGGTACTTGGTATAGCTCGCTGCCTTGGATGGAGTAACAATTCATTTAGTTTAAGGTACAAATTGGTAACAGTTAGGAATTGCCTTAGTTTCCAGTAAGCTCCAGTCTAATTGTGCATCTTTCGTGGTCACCTTTGAGTGCTGTTAGCTTCTGTTACATTTAGATGGACGTTTAACCTATTCATATTTGTCGTGATATTGCCCCTTTCCTGAAGAACTAAGGAAGGTAGAAGGCAGAGAATGAGTTATAGAGGCACCTAATAAGAAAAGGAATGACATTTTGGAGGTGGAGTTCAGAGGTACTGTTTTTCAGCGAATGCAACATGGTTATGCATGACGACGTGTGAGCTACCCTCTTGTGCGTTTCTTGACTGCTTAATGATTAAAGTTAGAAAACATTAAAAAAACATTCTGTGCTTCTCTGCATAGGACATACATGACAGAAGTGAGAGATGATATGTCCTACATTCATTGGGAAGGAAAGGACAAGGCAAATCTTGTTCTGTTCGCTCTGTTTAAGCTCCATTAGAGCCTCTCAGTTTCATTAGCCCCAGCACTCTGTTGTCCTTCAGTAGGTTTTTGTTGAAAGAGTGAGGCAAGGTTAATGAATTTTTTTGTTGCTAGGATATCCACATGGCTTTGTTAGGAGCACTGGGTGCCTGGAGGTTCAGAGGACTCCCTCTAGCAGCCGTGCTGACATGGAGCTTGCTGACGGGTAGGCAGTTGGCAGAAATTGGCCTGAAGGATATATAATTCGGAAATTCTATACTTATAGATAGAATAACAACGACCAAAGACAGGTCTTAGTTCATTTATTCAGTACATTTTTAAATGGAGCATCTAATGTGTCAGGCCGGGATCTAGAAGTGAGGATACATGGTGAGAGGAGTAAAACATGGACCTGCCCTCGGTAAAGTGGGCAGTCCCGTTAGGGCTGAACTCTTCACTGTGAAGCCTTCTTGTTTCCTATTGGCTTCCTAAGACGGATTTTGCTTATCTTAGTTTTAGCGTTTGTGTTTCAGTAGCTGCCATGGTGATTCCCTTCCCTTGGATTTCCTCCGTCCTTCTTTCACCTCTGTGATCTGTGAATGTTGGTTGGGATCCTCACCCCGCAAGGTCCTCTTCCTCATTGTAGTTCTCTCTTGGCCTCCGTTGTGCACACTTTGGAACTTGCTTAAGAAGTTTCAACGTTAACACCGGAAGACAATGTGAACTTCGCTGTCTTCACAGATAGAGATGAAACTGCCATTTTAGAATTTGGGGTTCTGTGAGAGTGCCTGAAATCCTCGCGAGCTCTCATTCGCACTCATCAGCCCCCATAATGGCAGTTTTCCCTCTCAGGACAGAGAGACTTCAAAAATAGGAGAACATTCTAAGCCTGAGGCACATAATAACAAAAGTGTCAAGCCCAGCAGTACATGCAAAGATGCATTATGCTTATGATCAGTGTGTAGGTTATCATCCGGGAGTAAAGCAAAAGTTGCACAAACTTTTTCTACTTTAGATCCCACAATGTAAATTGTGCTTCGGGGCCTTGAAATGTACTCTGCACCCTTGAAGCAGATAATATGCTTGTTAGGGTACCTAGCTCGGGGAGGAAGTTGTGTCTGGTAACTGAATAATACGTTTTTGACAAGCTTTAAGACTGCTTCACTTTTGTAAACTCACACAGATTTGTCCCTAGGTAGTTGCACATTAAATACAATGTTACCATATTTCAGATGTGTGACAAATGCCTTGTCGAAGTAAGTAACTGTGTTAGGAAAAAGAAAAGAGACCTGAATGTTTAATGACCCAGAAACCCACCACTATTTATGTCACTGTTCTATAAAAACCACAAATGGGGGATAGGCTCTAAGAGAGGCTTACACAGGAGGTGTTTTTGTTTTGTTTTGTTTTGTTTTTTTGACAGGATTTGGGAAAGAAACTTCTTCTACATGATTTTTCGTTCTATATTTTTCTAAATGATAATTTTTTCCTTTGAGTTAATATGTTTAATGGAAGCCTATGAAACTCAGAATTAAGTAATGCATATCAATATTGCTCACATGCCTTAATAAATACCGTAGTCTGGTTTATTTTAAACCATGGCAAACTTAGATCGCTGATACAAAGAGTATATTTTACAGTTACAGATTTCATAACCAATTTTATTTTTTAGCCAGAGCCCAATAATCCTTTGTTTGCATAATTCCAACATGGGGTGTGAATATTGCAAACATACGTTCATCAAGAACTGATAGTATGTCTTCCCAGAAGGGACAGCAAGGTCGAAAAAAAAGAAATAGAATTTTCTTAAAAATCCATATCCCAGTCAGAAATATTTAGCCCTGACAGTTTCTTTCAAAACTGGGTGAGAGAAGCTTTCATACCATGTGACAGAGGCAGGGGAAAAAAAAAAAAACACCTCCAGCCAAAAGAGAAATTAGCGGGTTAGCAATTATTAAATGGAGCAGTTACAGTGTTTTTTTCTATCCTTTATACACATGATTATGTCTGTTGAGGGCTTTTGCTTGGTCTTCACGCCATGCATTTACCATTTGCAGTTTGAGCCAGGAAAAGCATATAGTTAGTTCTGTTGTTAACTTTTCTTTCTGGCATCCACTCTTTTCAGGCTGATATGCAGCAAAAGAAAGAACCTGTTCAGGACGACTCGGACCTGGATCGCAAACGCAGAGAGACAGAGGCTCTTTTGCAAAGCATTGGGATATCGCCGGAGCCCCCTCTAGGTACTTAAGCAGTGCTACTGTTTTCTTAAATTTGCCTTGCATGGGCTATACCATGTCCAGCGTTTACTATTCTTTTATGTCTCTTTTATTTTTATTTTAAAGGAAATTCTGTGGCTTATGGTTCGGGTGTATTTACTTTTTGAATTGAGGGGGCTGGAAGGAGATGGGGGAACAGACTGTAGAGTTGTAGCAATTTGCTGCTTGTTGACTGATTATATGGTCAGCCTTCTCTGCTGTGGACTAGTAGATTATTTTATACTTGATAGATGAGTTGCCACATGGTAAATACAAGAAATCGTGGAGTTTTTTACTTAAATTGTTCTTCATTTTCCTCACTGAATCCCAGTGTCTCTCTGCCAACCTAAATACTGTGAATCTGGTTATGAATTTCATAACCACCACAGGCATAGAGGGATGCCATGATGAAAATAGAAAGCTCAGTGGGAAATGTGAAGGAAAACTGAAAATAGTGGCAGATTAGCAGCTACTTAAGAAGTTTAAATTTATTCGACTCTATTGTAGATTATGGTTTCACTGCTAATTGGCATTCTCCCTGCAACTCCCCTCCTCCACCAACTCATTCATTCGTAGTTAATTGTCCATGATCTCGTTTTGTCAGTACGGTTTGGATATTGAACTATTTGTTTCATTTGTGTTAAAGGTAAACCTCTACATGATGTGTTTATTCTGTCACTTAACTATATATCTTTCATGTGATAATTTATTTTGCTTTCTTTACCCATTTGCTTTCCATACATTTCAGGATAATCTTAGGGTGTCTGTAAAACTACACGATACCCAATATAGTTAAAAAAAAAAAAAGAAGGAAAGAAACTTTAAAAAATAATGTTAATGTATCTAAAAAAAGGTAGTATCAAGTCTCCATTTCAAAATGTTTCCTTTTCTTTGATTCCCATCATTGGCTTTTATATTAAAATAAGTTTTCACTAATTTCCATAGTTAGTTAAATGAGGAATAAAAGTTATCCCACATATGACAAAATGACAAGTATTTTATAAATGCAAATTTAATAAGCCTATGAATTATTTAGTATTGCTGGATATAATCTAATATACACACACAAACCTAAACCACCATAAAAAAGCATTTTATACTGAACCTCAGTTTGTATTAGGTAAAATCCTGTGTCTCACAGTGGTAGAAGAAGCCCCTATAGGATGTTGATTAATCTGTTTGGCTTCTTTATAGTGTAGAAGATGTAACCTGTGGGATGTTTGACTGATGGGCCTTCTTGAGGAGCTGATAGACTTTTTTAGTACTTAGTTGACCTGTGGCATAATTTAGACACTTTACAATAATCTGAAAGGTCCCCCAATAATGGGTCCGTGATTAAAGGAGCGAGACTGATACAAAGCGAAGGTCAAGCAAAGCTTTATTTCGTGCCAAGCATCGAGAATCAAACCGACCATTTGGGGCCGCACCTCTTACAGAGAGGGCGACCCTTCTCTGCTTTACAGACTGGCTTTTAAAGGCAAAGGCCATGTGGTTGGGCCTGGCCACGCACAGGTGGCCAATGACATTGTAACACACAGAGAAAGCTGCCCAGTCATGCTAGGTCACACACGGGTGGCCAATTGAATTACAATTTATCCTAGTAGCTATTTGAACTAGCCTATCTATCACCTTGGTCAGAATTGGCGCCCAAAAGGCGGGACCCACACTCCTTGGTAGCTAGGGAGGCAGTATGCGCCCCCACTGATTGGATACCTCCACCTGACCTGACCCACCCTTGTATTTGGGCTTTGTTACCAGGGACTGGTTTCCCGGGCTTGCTTTTAAGTAAGTCCCTGAGCCGGGGAGGGGGGTGGGGCAGGGTCAGTTTAAGTTTTACTGCATAAACAACAAAATCACTGTTTAACCCTCTGGCTAAATAGGCCCTTACAAATCCATTATAGTCTTGTGGGACCACATGAAATTCCTAGTTTCTTGACAGATCCGCCATTGTGTTACAGGATTTGGACAAAATAGTTAAGCCCTTTAGTCTATTAAATAAATAAAAGGAAATTGCACATGATTGAAACCAAATGGGAGTCCACACTTATGTACTGAAGTTCCTCTCTGCCCATATGGCTTCTTTGGCATGTGGATATTGAGAACCCATTGAATTTGTCTGGCCTGGAGCCATCTTGGCTATTTGGTGCAGCTTCTATCGGAAGGACATTTGGCTTGTACCTGAAGAATAGAGAAAAGGAAAATACATTTGCATTTCCTGTAGCTTTTTTTCTTTTCTATCCTGGCTCTCACATGGTCAGCTTGCACTGACCTCCCTCTTTGCGCTTCTCTCCTGTCTTCGGATTGGCAGTTTACTTCTGTGCCCGCGGCTGTGCCTTCCAGGGCTGTCGGAGGCAAAGGAAAACAAGTTCCCGAACCCAGTAAACAATACAGTGGGATGAAACTGTTAATTAAATGTAAAAATAAAGCAGCCTGGCATTTCCCTTTGTTTTGAAAGAGATTTTTAAATTACCAGGTTCACCGTTTAGCCTTTCTGTATCTGTCACTTAGTCTCTCAGAGCCAATGCAGTTTGTGTTCCATGGAGAATGGATTGCCCTCCAATGTAGACATGCAACAGTCTTGATTGACTCTCCCTGGCCATTTAAAATTAGTCAGAATTACTTATTTCATAATCTTTCAAAGTTTTATAGACACCCATTTTACTTTTTAACAGGTCACATCTATGCTAACAAAATAAAGTGGAGAATTGGAATTATCTGGATAGTTCACCCTAGAAACATATTTGACTTGAAATATCTGGATAGCTGTTTTGATTCTCCATTTCACTTTGTTAAGGTGGACATGGCCTTAGAATCCCAAAGTTAATTTTATCTAAATTCATTTCAAATTTGAATTTCCAAACTATGAAAAATTCACTTGACTTTCTTCCTTTTCTTTCCTTTTTTTTTTTTTTTTCCCTTTATCCCATCTTAATCTCTCCTGGCCATACAACCATTTTAATTTGGGCCCATTTGTTTTGATCTGTCTGACACTGCTCTTCCCCAGTGCAGTCGCTGCATTTTTTAACATGGGATACCTGTTATTTTCATTATTTAGTCCCAACCCCTATGTCTCCCTCCTCGAAATCAGTGAGCACTCCTAGTGAAGCTGGAAGCCAAGACTCAGGAGACCTGGGACCACTAACAAGGTAAGAACTGTCCCTTTACAGAGGCCACAGTGGATGTCAGTAATATTAGAAAAGAGAGACCTAAGAAAACCAGTGCCACTCTGTGGTATGCTGTTAAATGCCCATGAATACCCTGCCGGTTTATGTTTAAGTTGATGGTGGCTTGCATTTTAGTGATATAGAAATGATTTTGAACACTAGAAATGATAAACTTAGATGTTTCCATGAATGGGCTAATTGAACACCATGTGTCTTGTTCGACAAACACAAACACATCCATTAGCTTCGGCTTAAAAAAAGAAAGAGAAGGACCAAAGGCAAATGGAATATATATCCAGCTTCTCGTTATTCTACTTTGGTTTTGGTTTCCATGGGAATTTTTGTGGAGTGAACACTGAGATGCTCTAACCCTAAATTTAATTTTTTAAGCATGTTGTTTATTGGTTTAATAGAGTTGACTAATTTGAGAACTTGGTCCCCAGAGTGTTTTTATTATCATTACTAATTTTTATGATCATCAGCGTTGACTGTTCTATTTTGTGAGTCAACTGCCAAATTTTTATTACACTGTATATACCCAAAGGATTATGAAACTTCTGAAATTAGAAATATAGACATTTTCTAATTTGATCACTGAAGGCGTATCCAAAAGGTAAAGATGTGAAGAGGGAAAAGAAAAGTCTCATTAATATGCATAGAGTCATGGTAACTTCCGTAATCCAGTTGCCTTCGATAAGATGGCCACATTCTGGGGCACATAGACAGGTGATATAAATGGGCAGGGTGTGGGTTCTGTGGTGACTGGTCAGGAAATGCCCTTTTATAAAGGGCAGAATTGTGTCCTCCCAGCTCAGGCTGGTTGAGCTCATGTGGGAATATGGACCCAATTTTCCATATCTTTCAGTTTTTCTTGAGAAGCTAAAAATTCAAGTTTTTATCCAATAGTCTCCTAAATGTTAAATGTTAATGGCTTTGTTAAAGTAGCTGTGGGCCAGATTTCGCCTGTGGGCTGGCAGTTTGTGAACTCTGTCTTTGACTTTTAATTTTAAAAAAAATCATGAAATACTTTATTAAAACTTCAAATGAAAGAAGAAATAATCATCCGCTATACCACTGTTCTAACAAATCAGCCTTTGCCTTGTCTATATACCTTTCAATCCTTGTGCACCTGTGTACATTTCTTGCTACCATGTGTGTTCCTGGATGCGAGGTATAAAATTTTGGATTTTTCTTTTTCCATTTTTCACATTATCATAAGCATTATCTGTTGATCTGTTGAAAGTACGTTGTGTCCCTATAGGCCTAGGAAATTTTGGTAGAGAAAAAAGACGGACCTCAGAATAGTCTAGTAGTAGCCTGAGCTGTAGGGTTTTTGTGTGTGTGTGTGTGTGTGTGTGTCTTTTTTTTTCTTTCTGAAACCAGCATGTAGGTAAGACTGGCATTGTCTCACCCGTATCCGCCTATTGGCATGTTTCAGAATCAAGTGTTTTGTTTTAATAGGGCATTTGGAAACCAGTGGACACTGCTTTCAGTGTGGGGAGAATGGGCACCAGGCTGGTTTATTTTAGCAGATTGCCTTTCTGATTTGAGGGCAGCACACATATTTTCTCACCTTTTGGCTTGAACACTTCAAAAGGTCTTTGAGGGGAGGGAAAAAAAGTAACAATAACACAGTTATATAAGATCTAACATTTGTCCAAGAGCTGGCACTATATAATTACATTCCTTAGGGGGTCCACTGGCCTATCATTAAGTTAATATATTTGCCTACTTCTATACAGTGCTGGTGTAGTGTCATTAACGCTTCACTTCAAGGGGTGCAGTTGGCAGCATTAAATTCCATTACTGACTTCACACTTGGTGAGCTCTTTTGAAAACTTTCTAGAGAAAGTTGACCTATACTGTTAGTGCTCTGGGGACAACAGCAAATACTTCTTCTCCAGAACAGCACTCTTCTTTTCTTCGCCTACTTATATGCCTTTTTTTGGTAACTTAGTGAATCTCTTTGGAAGCGGTGAATCACAAATCCCAATGAACTTGAATTCTTGATAGGAACATTCTGGCAAGGATGGGCAACAAGAAGTGAACGACCAAATCCCTTGCCGAACATGGGTTTCATAGGAATGCAAGAAAAATGGCATTGGGGAAATGATGATTCTCAGAAAAACTGAACACAAATTTTGCCTCAGGAGAAGATATTAGGACTAGCTAAGTAAACCCTGCCCTTATTTTGGACTAAGGAAAATTCCATGTAAATTAATGTTTTTGGTTCCATAAATAGATATGAGAGTTAAATTTCAGAAGAACATTATACTTCAGTTTTTAAAATTCCACTTGGAACATATTTTTCTGTAGAAGAAACATCTTTGAAAACAATTACTATTAACGTTAACACTTCATAAAACATAGGACTGGGAAAAGAGCTTGCTAAATCCTAAGAGTACAATTCTGTAGTCACAAATTTGCTGAAGTGTGTGGAATTTGGGCTCTTTGAAAAGTGGAAAAACTTTCAGAAGATAACTCAGAAATCAAATGAACACATCTGGCCCTACGAAAAGGGGCACATATATTCTGTCATCCATGTACCAGAATCTCAAACCAAAACTGAAATTTTCTCTGCAGAGCTAAAACTGACAAACAGTTCTTATGCAATGCCCTAATTTGCAAATCGGTACACTTAATATGCCCTGTTATGCTAAAAAGGTTAAAACACGGTTTTAACAAAATCAAGTATAAAGAAAATTCCTTTTATTGATTTTTAAGATCAGTTAATGTTTTAAAATAAGCTAATAGAAGGTAGAAATATATAATCATTTTTCAATTATACTAGTGTGATTTAATTTTAAAGGGTCAGTTTGTTTTACAATTTCTGCTTCTGTTGTCGTCACCTGCTTTTCATTTATAATTTACATTTGTGGAATTTTTCTTTCTCTTAATTTTGGTAGAAACAATCATTGCTTGGTTAATCATACTGGGCAAAAAACAAGCTCTTAGATATTAAAAAAAATCAATTTTATTAATAAAACATTTGAAAGCCTAGTTTTACTTACAGATTTAAAAATCCTGAATATAGGGACGCCTGGGTGGCTCAGTTGGTTGGATGACTGCCTTCGGCTCAGGTCATGATCCTGGAGTTCCTGGATTGAGTCCCGCATCAGGCTCCCAGCTCCATGGGGAGTCTGCTTCTCCCTCTGACCTTCTCCTCACTCATGGTCTCTCTCACTGCCTCTCTCTCAAATAAATCAATAAAATCTTAAAAAAATAATAAAAAAAATAAAAATCCTGAATATATTATATGCAACTGAAATCCAGCACAATATTAAGAATGTATTATGCTATGATTAACTAGTATTGATTAAAAAATTCAAGGATATTTTATTTTGTTTTTTTAAAGATTTTATTTATTTATTTGACAGAGAGATCACAAGCAGGCAGAGAGGCAGGCAGAGAGAAGAGGAAGCAGGCTCCCCGCTGAGCAGAGAGCCCGATGTGGGGCTTGATCCCAGGACCCTGAGATCATGACCTGAGTTGAAGGCAGAGGCCTAACCCACTAAGCCACCCAGGTGCCCCCAAAAATTCAAGGATATTTTAGTATTGGAAAACGTATTGTTGTAATTCAGCATATAGAAAAGGTCCAAGAAAGAAAAAGTGATCATTGTCGGATATAGTTAAATGATACTTGTGAAATTAAAACACCTATTGTCATATTTTAAAACTTTAAAAAATATTAAGAATAAAAATATTTTCTCTCAAAATGATTAGAAATATTAATCAGAGACCAACAGCCTATATCTTTTATACACAAGAGTGAAGCATTTAGTACTGTATAGCCCTTAAAGAAGAATGACTTATGTTTAGTTGAATACATGTCTTTCTTCCTCAGGAAATGGCAGGTTCCTTGAAGTCAGGGAGTAAGTGATATTTGAGATTGTATCCATATAGTGAGTTTTTGATAAATGTGGGTTGAATGAATCAACTATTATCCTAATTTTTACAGATGAGGACACTGAGGCACAGAGAAAACAAGTAATTTTTGAAATTCACACAGTGCTAGGTTTTAACCCAGACAGATTGATAGAAATTTTCACAATTTATACCACTACCCCATATGTTTGACAACAATTGATATGTGATATATACATGACTGACCCTGAAAGATATTATTAGGATTAAATAAATTAATATCTGTAAAGCACTTAGAAAAGAGTCTGTCATATACTAAGTATATGTGAGTTTTAGCTCTTATTGTTGGTTTTTTCTTTCTTGCAATTTATTAGCCACACTTTCCCAATGGAAAGAGATCTTTCTAGATTCTCTCATAAAACATGGTGTCATTTTCAAATTTGATAATGCTCTATGTTCATCCAAGTAAGCATATGAAAACATTGAACATGACAAGATCAAAGACAGGTTATGGTCTGTGTCCCTGGAGACCACTTTCTGGGTTGCCCAACTCTTAATGCCTAACCTTCATATATTCCACCAGAAATGATTATCTAGGTAATAATAATCATTCGCCCACATTTATTCTTCTCCTTTCCATGAATTGCTCACGGAGGGCTTTGCATTAGGGCCCTTCTCATGTTTAGTCAAGATTCCGTAGTCTTCTCAGTGATACAGCTAAACTGAAGGCCATACTAGCCTGTACAAATCTAGGAAAATGTATCGACCTCATCAAGGTCACCAGGCCACCAGTGTGGAGGAAACACCCTGTCCCAAACCTGACTCAAGGAAGAACATTTTCCAAATGATTTAAAAAATAAAGCATGTGTTAATTTGATAACATATTATATAATCTACTATTACAATAGGAGCACATATCCTGCAACATCTTTAACAAAATAGGCAGAAGGGGAAGTTGCTGAGGTCTGTCTGTGGTGAGAAGTAGCATGGGGGATGAGGATAGTAACAGAATGAATTTCTATCTTCTTTTTTGACCATCTGGTCTTGACACTTCATTAAGTTCTACTTTCCAAACAATTGGGACATTCAAGTCCCCCCCCCACATTTTATTTTTAATAATCTCTTCTTATTATGGAAACAACATCCGTGCCTTTTATGCAATTAGAACATACGGACAAGCCAAAACTAGAGAAAAATCATATTCCTGCCACCAGCGGTTAGCACTCTTAACACCTTAGTGTGTATTCCTTCACACAATGTATATGTCATCGTGTATATGGTAAATGATGTCACTGTATAAACTGTTGAATTTGCTTTTCTAATCAAATGTCCCTCTTTTTCTGTTTCAATACGTTCTCATCTTACGTAACGTCTGTACTATTTTCAGCTTTCCCTGATTGCCCCCCACATAATCCTATTGTATTTAAAATAGATTCCTGTCCTCCCAGAGATCAGTATCTATTAACCAGAACTCTTACATGTATAGATTTGCTCTAGGGAGGTAAGGCCCCTCCCGAGGGATCCTCAGGGCAGCAGCGGAAGAAATGCTTCTGAAGCACTTCACAGGGGAGCAAAGGTACCAAGGTCATTCAGGCTTTCCATCTCCTGTGCACTTGAGATTAGAATTCGGAACCAAGGAGCAGATGCCTGCAGACCCTATGCTGTTCAATTTAAACATTAGGCTTCTATATAGTAAATATTATGTTTCATGTTGACAGGATACTTTGGTAAAATTTAATTATTTGATAAACTCTGTCCCCGATCTACCTTCTAGTGAATGTAAGTAAGGAAATGAGACTAATTTGTTTGTAGTCAAGCTCTGTGGGCAGCACCTGGTTATCACTTTCTCCGTGATTTCAAGAGAGGAAGATGTGCTGAGAAGCAACAGCACCGTATTGCCCAACAGAAAATCCTCAGGACTTTCATTTGTATCCACAATTGGATTTCATAGGATTCTCTAGCACTCCATAAGCCTCAAAGTACTTTTGATCCTTTTTTGGTGAAAACATCACCATCTTCTAAGGGGCTCCGATGAATCAGAGGCTAAAGGGAAGAAACTAAGGTTTTGGTAAAGGTAAAAAAGTACAATAAAATAATGTAAAACCTTGGAGGACATTTAATAAGCCTATAAAATTTTCATATACACATTTTTACAAAACTGTCATTATGTAAAGAAGAGTTGATAGATTGCCACCAGTTTAATTGACTTCAGGAAGGCCGGTATCACCGATTACAAAGCTTGTTAAAAGTGAGTCTCCTTGGAAATTAGAATAAAAGACACATTATAGGATTTCCTTCTTCTGTAGCTCATTAGCTGATTGAACATTTTTGATCTCTTACTCCTCTGTATTCAGGAGAGCACTCTGTAAAAGCATCCACATATGGTTACAGGATCCAGTAAACAAGGAGTTGCTGAGCTTTCTTGTCGAGAGACTGTTTGACAGCAGATCCTCTGGGAAAGAGGGAAAAACATGTCCTTCCTCCATGGTGGGAAATCTTAGATTTCTCTTTGGCTCCAGCTCAGATGGGGTTCGTGCACAGCTCACTGTGGCTGGTGGCAGAGTTCCACATTAGCACTCGGATATTAGTCAACCGAATGAAGATTCCCACATAGTATACCAAGAAAAAAAAATTTTGAGGAACCCAATAGAAGTGTGTATTGCACTATTCTAGTTTTATTTCTGACATCAGAAGATCTTATCATCATCACTGTCCGTCCTAAGGAAGGAAATAATTGAAGCTGGGAAGTAAAACATTAGCTCATTTCAATGCCATCCTTAATTAACTGACATCATGTAAATGACAGCGACAGATTGATATGACAGATTTTTAAATGCCCTTATTATTCGGTGGATTACCTTTGGAAACGGCACTTAGAAACATAGGTGTTTGGGGGTAACCCCAACTGGAGACTTTCTATTTGGCACTCTGCTCACACAAGCCCACACAGACAGGCCTACTGACTTGTTTGACAGAGAAGCCTCCTGGAACAAGCATTCGGACACCCTGGGATTCAGGGAAGTTTGGTGTTCTGCCCTCGAGCTGTCTCTCCACCTTAGAGGCAAGAATGGGGAGAGTTGCGTTTCAGTGCAGTTGCTTCAAGGATGAAATAAAGTTGCTGAGTTCTTTTTAGTCTCCACACAAATCTCAACTTGGGAGAGATGAAGGATTTTAGGCCAGACATGCCCCGATTTATTCTTTCATTTCTTAGTAAAACGAAAAAACTATTTCTTTAGGAATCAGCTTGCCCTCCTTCAGCCTTCATGCGCATCAGCAGAAATGGCAAGTAAAGAACATTCCTTTGTTTCTTCTTTTATCCACTCACTCACTAAATAGTTGAGGATTTATTGTGTGAAAGATACAGTAAATGTTAGACCTGCAAGGAATATAAAGATAAGGAATTCTTCTCACTTCTAAAGAGCCTGCTTCCAGAAAATTGACAGATTTAATTTGAAGCCATCTAAGGAAATGTTGCTAAGTAATTACAGCTCTCAAATATTTGTACTTGGAGAGATGAGCAATAATGTCATAAACCATTATTCCCAAATCATCTGTAATTAATTTGTAGTATATTCATTTGGGACAAGTGGTTCTGGTTCATTACTACCCTACATAGAGTCTTGACACATATTTGGTACTTGGTAAATATTTATTAACTTGTGTGTCTGTGCATGTGCGAGCACATGCACAGCTTGCAAAACACTGGGTGGGATGGGTGCAGGATGAGTCAGAGGGATGAGGATAGAGGTAAAGCAGCATAGCTCAAGGTTGCTGGCCCAGTTGTCCGAAGGTGGACATTGCTGAAGGGGAATCCCCAGCAATGGTTATAGGACTGCGGTATAAGGCAGGGACTTTGTCACAGAACCAAGGCAGAAAACCAGTCACTGGACTCAGGGCAAAAAGTCAGGGTGGGTTCAACACACTGTTGGCTTGATGTTGAGGTCCTTAGGCTTTATGACAGTGCTCATTACTTCCTGTAGGTCATCCTCAGATTTGGTCTTCAATCCAGGTTTTGGACTGTAGATTAGCATAGAGACCTGCAAAATAAGAGGCCCAAGTATATCTATATTCCTGTCCCAGAGACAAGGAATTGAGGACAAATATATCTTGGGAGCATGATATTTGAGCTGGACCTTAAAGAATGCATATGCTTTGGGCAAGTGGATTTGGGAGGAAGAGCATTCCAGACGATGGGAAGTGTCCACAAAAGGAAAGGCTGGGGGAGTGTGGGAGGCAGAATGCATGTGAAGGAGCCGGTGGGAAAAGAGCTGAGTCTGAGACGAGGATGGCCGTTCTAATAGTTGCCGTCCCTGGCTCCCATACCGAGTGGCTGTGGGGTAACTCATGGCTGTGGTAATTCATGGGGTAACTCGTTACGAACACAGGTACCTAACCACAGGTCTAGGTGAGGTCTGGGACACTACTTTTATAATGCTTTCAAGGTGTGAGGACTAGTGGGCAACTACTGGTCTGACGTAAAGGCCTGAAGGTCTAAACTAAGGTTGCGGGGTGGAAAAGGAAACAAAAGAGGAGACAAGAAGGGTAAAATGGCTCTGGCGTGCAGATGGGTATGTCCAAAAGGCATGTGAAAAAGCGGACTTGGAGCTCAGTGGTGATAAGGACTTAGTGCTTATTTTGGGCAGAAAATGGAGAGACAACTGTGGGGTAACCAGGGTTAGAGTACAGAGATGAGGGAAGGAGTGACCCTGATGGGGAAGTGCGTGGCTTTATGGGGATGGAAGGAATAGGGTCATGTCAAAACTGGCCATGGACTTTAATGACCTAGAGGCTGTCACCATCATCGTCATCACCATCGTCACCTTCCTTTTTGTTACTATTATTGCTTGTAATGCTTTGTTTCCATAGGTTGAGTTTCTGGAGGTAAAACCAGTCCAGTCTAGGAACAATTCTGTCTTAATGGTTCTTGCTGCCCACTGGTGTACTGCTTTCCAGAAGAACTATACTGATTTTAAATGGCTCCAGCAGTGCATGTGAGTGGAGTGTTAGCGTGACAAATGACAGAGTTAAGAACTCTGCCTTCCAAATATTTATCAGACGTCACTTTCTTATAACCAAAGAAAAGGTCAAGGCAAAGACACTCTTCAGGGAAGAATTTCAAGTTGGTAGTAATTTCAAGAATTACTACCAACTAGTAAGTAGCAACTTACTAGTTGGTCAGAGCTGAAGAGGGAGAAGTTAAACACTCATCAGGGAGCAGGGTATATGTAACACAGACTTCATGTCTTTCACTCCCAAGTTATACTCTGAACAAATGACCAGGGATTGTTGTTATTTTGGATTGGTTTTGAATATTTACTTCTATCTAGTAAAGTGAAACTGAGCAAAAAAACTGAACCAAGGGAGGGAGAATTTTATAAGAACTTAGTGATTAATTTTTCATCACTAAGATTGGTAGAAAGTTTAAAATATAAAGTTTGGTTAGTCTCTGACTAGCTCAATGCTAATTTCAAGAATTTTGGTGTTTTGTCTATTTTTTTTTAAAGGAAAGTAACGAATACTACATTGTCTCCCAAATTATAAACTAAATGTTACATGGTAGGCCTTTCTAGATACCATTGTCTGGTATATTTAGAGTCACATTAGTGAATGGTTATTTTCCATGGTGTGAGAAGCTTCTGTAGCTAGTATTTTGAAACAAGGCTGGGAAACGTCCAGAACTTCCAGTCCAGCTGTGGGACCATACAGCCATGACAAGGCTCTTTAGTCCAGAATAGATGGAGAATTATTGGGTTATCCAAGATCTGTACAAACAGCAGTTTCCCTGTACAAGATCAGAAATTGTCCCTTAGGTCATCCCAGAGAGTTAACCTAAGAAATAACCTAAAACTGATGAGTACAGACAAATGCAGCACTTAAAAATAAGTAAATAACACCAGGATAATTTTCCATGTAGGAACAGCAGACAAAATCTAACTGATGTACTTAAATGAAGACGATGTCAATCAGAAAGGGTTTAGTTGGGGTGGGGGTAGGGGATACTGATAATACGGGGCTACGTCTGGTCCTGTGGAAGGAGGTGGACATGATCGGCGGTAGGGCAGGGACAAGCTGTAGGAGTAAAACATTCAGATGCACTTTCTCCAATCCCAAAGACCCTGCTGGTCATCAGGCTTCCCAGGAAGCTGGCCTTCAAGGAGAGAAGGCTTTATCAGGTGTGTATAATTGCTCTCCCTGGCAGTTACTGTTCTCATGATAAGCTGGTAAATTGACATTAAAACATAGCAGACTCTTAATTAGACCCAGGAAACCAACTCAGCAGCTGAAGTCCAACAAACCAGGCCTGGGTGAAAATGAGTTTATGTCCAGATCCTCACCCCAGCCTTCCAAACCCAGGTCGCATGGAATCTCTGATCTTTTCAGAGGGAGGGGGTCTCCCTGCTCTGGCTTCCAGGGATGATCAAAGTACAGTCCAGGGCCTGGCTGACCGGCACAGAGTACACATTCATTGAAAGGAAATGATAGCTATCATTATTATTAATCTTTCTTATGGCATTTGTTTATTTTTTTTCAGCTAACATTTATTGAAACTTTAAACTGTGCCAGATCCTGGGCAAGTAATGACAACTATTTCCCTTTTTGTATTGGTTATCCCCATATCATTAGGTATAAATACTCGTACGTCTCATTACTTCACTAAAATGTAAGATTCTTAAGTGCCCACTGGTGTACTGCTTTCCCAGAGCACACCTGTGTATGTTTTACTTTCTGCTGTGTTCTGCTAAATTATTTATACATGTTTTTATCTCTTGATAAGAGTTGTAGTTTCCTTAGAATTCTTTTCATCCTCTATCACAGTATTTTACCTATTAGGTCTTTAATAGATATTTATTGAATAAGTAAATGAATGCCCTTATCAAAAATATTCTCTCCCTGCATGCACTGATTGGTCCATTCCAGAAATGACTGAAAATGAGAACTGATTGCTATGGTAAATAGGGTGATTTCTATATGAAAATATTTTGTGGGAATATGTTATGTTCACTTATGTTTATTTACTTATGATTTCACTCCTTCTTTCATTAAAAAAAAAAAAAACCACCTGGCATGATTTCAAATTGCCCTAGAAGGTGTAGGGGAAACCATCATTTTATTTTCAGTGATACACTAGCTTGATACTAAGATGTTTGGGAAGTAAGGTGTATGTCGATTTGTTATAAAAGTATACCAATTGGAGAAGAAGGAACTGAAAGGCAGTTTAATCATCATCTGATGTTTTCAAATATCAGGCAGAAAAAAAGCTGTAAAGGGTCTCTGGGCTGCCTCCTCCTTTTGCCGAGGTCAGAGACCTTCCTCAGGACACACAGTGGAGCCCAGCCCAAATGTCTTCCTCTCACCTCCAGGAACAGGTGGGGCCCTGTCCAAGGTCCTGCCACCTATAGGGAAGTTTCTCTGCAAGCTTGCACAGAAGGAATTCAGCAAACGTTCAATACACATTTCTAGGTGACCCTTGGAGACACAAACAACATTTGCCCATTTGCTGTATTGGCTTTAACTGCTTTTTCTAAAAGAAAGTGCGTTCTGTACAAGCCTGACCACCCCACAGATAACAATGGGAAAAATGAGAAGACAATAAAACTAACATACTTGATTGCATTGTTGGCTTGACACCTTACCTCGCGGCTCATTACGGATGATGACTGTTTCTTTCATGTATTATTCAATATGTGTGTGACTGCGGGGGCAGGACTGCGGTAGGTCGGTGACAGAGACCACCTTGGTTGTTCTGCCTAAATCAGTGCCAACCTCGGACTGCTGATCTGTTGACTCCTTAAGGGAGTGATTCTGATGGAATCATCATTTTTACTTCTTAAGCATACAGATGAGCTGTCCAATAAGTGACAGGACAGCCAGACCACCTGGGAGCGGCTGCATTCTTCACCTGCCTGGCAGAAGTGGAAAAGGTCAAACAAGGTCATCCCATCCAAAACCTCCAGGCAAATTGAGGGCAAAGTAGCTGACCCCACCCCTTACAGGGGAATGCTCCTCACAGCCAGCTGGAGCCAGAGGCTGCGGCTCTGTCTATAGCCGAAGAAATGCCCTTAAAGATGAAAGGTTTGATCCCCAGAGACGTGTGAACAGCTGCCGTGAATCACTATAATGGAGTCTGTTACTTCCACTATTTATAACCATTACATTCGCCAACAAGGGGAAGGAATCCGTGCCTAGAACCCGGAAGGCCTTGCTTTCCTTGAGCAGAGAAAGAGTCGGGAGCAGGGGTCCTCACCCTTGGCTGCACATTTAGAATCACCTGGAGAATTTTTTGAAATACAGATGCTTGGGTCTCGCTCTGCACATTCTGATGTAATTGGTCGGAAAGGGGCCTGGGCCTTAGGCCAGGCTTGAGTTAATTACTGGTTTAGAGGCTGACATATTTGTGGATCAGTGACGCTGTCTCCTGCTGACTAAGGAAAGCACTAGTCTGGCCAGGTCATTCTGCAAACGTGGCTCCGGGGTCAGCTATAAGCCTTACCTGGAAACTTGTTTGAGTACAAATGCACCCTTGCCCCACTGAATTGGAATTTCAGGGGTTGGAGATCAGCGTTCTGTATTTTAGCATAAGCCCTCCACATCATTCTGATCCCTGTCAGAGTTTGAGAACCACTGATCTAAGTCAAGACTTTGCTACTCCAAGTGTGGTCCGCAGACTGGCAACATCTATAATTCCTGGAACCTGTGAGAAATGTCACCTACTAAACCAGAATCTGCATGCTCAAACGGTGTTCCCAAGTACATGTGTGTGCGCTGAGATTTGAGAAGCGCGGGTCTAAGGAATAGCGGCAGATTAATGTTCTCCCTGGACTTGAGTTGTCAGGTTTCGGAACGTTCCCAAGAGGACAGGAACACAGCCGGAGCAAGTAAGGGCAGCTGTGACCTGCATTCTGCTGCCTCAGGAAGAGGAACTTAAATGGGATCTGTCACATACATAGGGTTTGACTCAGAGAAATCTCAATAGTAGATATGGGGTGAACGTGGTAGTAAGAAGAAAAGCTACTTTTTTTTTTTGAGATTTTTATTTTATTTAATTTTTAATTTTTTTTTTGTCAGAAGGCACAGGCACAAGCAGGGGGAATGGCAGGCAGAAGGAGAAGCAGGCTCCCCGCTGAGCAGGGAGCTGGATTTGGGACTCGATCTTAGAACCCTGGGATCATGACCTGAACCGAAAACAGACCCTTATCCGGCTGAGCTACCCAGGCATCCTGAAAAACTTCTGTTTATCAAATAGTTGCTTGGAGCTTTGTAGGTATAATTGCAGTTATCCTTGTAGAAAATCAGAGAAAGACCACCCATCTATCCGTCCATTCATCCATGCGTTGAACGACTCCTGTATTATGTGAGTGTGGATGCCGGGTACTTTTCTAGGTGCATCTCTATAATCTAGGGATAGCCCCCCTCCCCCATTATGAGGCTCAAATCTGGATCAAACAGCAAATGGTAGTACATAAATGGATGTATAATACAAAAAAAATGGGTGTTATGAAGAAAGGAAAGCGGTGTAAGGGAAGGGGCTGAAGGAAGTGCTACAAAGTAGTGAGGGGAGGAAACCCTCTCTGAGCAGATGGCATTTGAGGGAAGACACACAGACACTCTTAGGGGGGCAGGACATCCAACAGGACACAGGGAGGGAGGAGAGCAGTGCTTAAACATAAGTTTGGAAGATGGCCACAGGCCAGGTCAGCCTAAAATTGAATTGTCTCATAAGCCACGGTAAGTCTTCACAGACAAGGAAGATGAGGAGAGCTTCTCAAACTTCAGGGTGCCTGCAGATGGCCCGGGACTTTACTGAACCGCCGTGTGCAGTCAGCGAGTCTGCGGTGAGCCTGTAGCCCAAGCTTCTGACAAGCTCCAGCAGAGGCTGGGGATCCTGGCCTGTGGGCCTCGCTGAGATGAAGCGGAGGGGACAGGCTTCGGGAAAGTTTCCTGTATGCACTCTGTTTATAGAAGAGCTGCTTTATCCCCCTTTATTCTGAAGGAGAAATAACACAGAAAACCGAATGCCTTGCTAACTGGTGAGACTTTGTGTTGTCTCTTGTGAAATATTTAAATGATGTAAGAGACCTCCGGCATCTTGAGACAAATGATATTATCAGTGATCATCTCAGTGTAACATATAAATAAAAAAACACCAAATTACCCATGAGCCTCAAAATCCAGTGCGTTGTTCTCGCAGTAACGGACCTGAAGAAGCCAGAAGTTGAGCAGAGGAACCTGACGGCAGGCTCCACCTGGCCTGACCACCTCCCCCAGACGCTCTGGCTCTCACCCATTTGCCGCCTTGCCTTTGGTTCTTTTCACCCCATGGGAGATGCTTGGTGCTCCCAGGTGTGGATGGGCTCTGGGGTGTCCGAGAAACATGAACCAGTTTACATGCTCAAATCAGTCAGGCTTGAGTAGAAAACAGAACAAAACAACAAAAAAGGGGTGAGGAGGTATGTAGAGTTTGAGTAGTTAGCTCCGGGCTTCCCTCCGTGAAAACAACCACAGCTTCCAGTATCAAACAGACATTCAAAGGGAAGGACGATTCCTCGCATTCTTTTGTCACTTGATATTCACGGGGTGTTCCTTGCACCTGCGGATGGAGGGGCGGGGGGAGTGGGGAGATGTTCTGTGTACGTACTGTATATGCCATTGCCTTGATGAATGACACGGTTTGGTTTGGTTTGTTTTCCTCCCCTTTTGTTAATTCTCTGTGTTCTTTTTCCTTTGTGCTGCACGATTAGGACCCTGCAGTGGGATACAGACCCCTCAGTGCTCCAGCTGCAGTCAGACTCAGAACTTGGGTATATGTCTGCTCTTTTGTTACTCCTTTTATTATTTCTTTGTGACACTTATGTTGAAATGCTGGAGCTGTCGTTCCCCAGGTTTTCCCCCCTTCTGTTGTGCTTCCAGTTTGATAAGTTCATTTCCTTCCATTAGTTTCCTTATAATGGGAAACCTTGAAGAAAGTCTCTGTTTGTGGAAAAGACCTCAAAAAGATGGCTTTTGATTTCTCCTTCTAAATTCCCATTATCGCAAAATGATACTCCCCTGAAACCAAGATACAAACATACACCCACACCTCGGCTTCACGCTGGGGCGTACGCGTTCTGTGGTGGGAGCTACACTTGACTAGATCCTAATCATCCTGCCCCTCTACTAACAAGTTGCCTTGGGTTAATTTTTGTTTAAAATTGGTATTAAAATGTCCTGTCTTTGTTCGTTTCCTTTTCTTTTCACTTTTTTGGGGACTCACAATAAGCATTTAACTTAAAATAAGTTTGAACACATAAAGATTCCTCTTTAAAGAAAAAGCAAATTTGTTGCATTTCTCAGTATTAAGAAGTTGCAAATATTCTATGATGGGTGAGGTCTACATTGTAAATATTTTTTTTTCCCTGAAGGAAATGTACCATCGCAGGTTAAAAGATAGCTCCAGAATGGAAAATTTTTCCCCAAAGAATAAAACACACACCTCTGTCTTAGAAAAGGAATTTACTTCTCTTGTAGGATGGAAGTTAGCTGTGCGGGTGCATAATATCTTTGCAATTGGGTGTTTGTACCAGCTCATGCTCAAGCTCAGGAGATCTGGTCCGTTTGTGTCTCTTCCCAACTTTGCATTCAGTGAAATCTGCTTGAAATCAGCCATGGTAGGAGTAGTTACACCGTAACAACTGGCAAATGTCACAATCCAGGGGCACCGCTCCCTTGTTTTCGCAGCCGTTAAGAGACATTTGCCATTATGCCACCGGGTACCTCCATATGTGACTAGCACTTTATTTATTACACTGTTTTACAAGAGTATCATTTTTCTTCTTTCTATACTTAAGCCAATGCATCCTAAAGTGGGCATTTATTTATTTAGTTATCATTTATTTTGAATTCCCGAGATTGCTGGGCACGTTATCTGTGTGTTTCTATCAGTGTCCGTGCCTACTATAGGTTAGACACGAGGTTGGAGGACCGTCTGGGTGTCAGGTTAAATGTCATCTGCCCCTGGCCCTTTGTGTATGTGAGAGTTCTCAGCAGACTCACAACACTGCTAAACCAAGGAAATATTCTAACGCTTCAGGTAACTGAGAGCACTCTTCCAACATCACTAAATTCTTGGCTATTTAGTTCTGTAGTTCGTTGTAGCTCATGCTTCAATTTTTATTATTTGAATAACCAAGAAATATGTCTTAAATCAAGCAAAGGAACATGAACATATAGTGTATTACAATTCAGAGGAATTTCAGAGTGCAGTCCTTCAGTATTTCATTGTGTTTTAAAAAAATGGATGATGGAACTGGCAGAGACTCTAGCCTATGCACTTAACAGATTTTTAGACAGATTGTGGCCTTGCTAAATTACACTTGCTGATGTGGAACAGTTGGGAATTTTCCCATTTAGATGTGTTTTCCAAGCAAAAATTCAGTTGACTATGCAGATTAAAACTTGTGACTTATTCTGGGGAGATGGCATATCTGTGGCTCCACCTTGCCTGCCACATTTGACTTCAGAGCAGACGCAGTGAGTCAAAGAGAGATGAGAGATGAGGTTTTCTCAACCATGGAGTGGTCAATCGTGGAGAGCTTATAAGGAGCATGCAGAGAATATTTGAGAGAGGAGATTATTTTAGTCAGGTTACAATTTTGAATACTGATTAATGAAAATTTCCCATTTCTGATAGTTCTTATGTGCAGGGCAGCCTTCCCCTCATACACAGTTTAATAAGCTATACCTCAGGCAACAAGATTTTTCTAGAGATAATTTTATTTCCTCTTCTTGATCCTTGACATGGGGTTGGTCATAGCTCAGAGCTTGCTCTGTCACCAGATTGCTCTTTTAATTTAAATATAGTCGACATTTTTAAAAACAGCTTTATTGAAGTATAATTGACCAAAAAATAACCACACACATTTAAAGTATTCAAGTTGATGTAACATGTGTGCACATCTGTGAAACCATCACTATGACCAAGATAATAAACGTATTCATTATCCCTGTAAGTTTCCACATACCCCTTTGTTATCCTCACACTGCTTCTCCCCATCCCCCAAAACAGCTGATCTGCTTTCTGTCACTATACTTTCATTTACATTTCCTGGAATATAGAATAAATGAAACCATGTGGTGGGTATGCTTCTGACTGACTTCTTTCCCTCAATAACTATTTTGAGGTTCATTCGTGTGAGGTGTGTATCAGTAGTTCATGCTGAGTGGTCCATCGTATGGACATCCAATTTGTTCATCCGGCCACTTTTTGATGTGTATTTGGGTTGTTGCCAGGTTTTCTGCCCATTACAAATAAAACTGATGAACCTTCATGAGCAGGTCATTTTATAGACATACACTTTCCATTCTTTTGGGCAAATATCACCAGATTGAATGGCTGAATCATACAGTGGATGTACATTTAACTTAAGAGATGGTCAAGGTATTTTCAGAGTGGTTTTAGTGTTACACATTCTTACCAGCAGCACATGAGATCCTCAGCCCCTCCCCATTCTTGATGACACTTGATTTGGATTTTTTTAAATTATTATTTTTTTAACCACTATTAAAGGAGTGTAGTAGTATCTCATTGTGGTTGTAATTTGCATTTCCCCAGTGACTAAGGGTGTTGAATATCTCTTTATGGGCTTCTTTGCCACTTGAATATATCTTCTCTGATGAAATGTCTGCTTAAATCTTTTGCCCTTATTGTTTATTTGTTTTCTCATTTTAGAATTTTGGGAGTTCTTTACATTTTTTTAAATTTACTTTTTCTTTATTGAAATTCAATTAGCCAATATACAATACATCACTTCTTTACATATTTTGGGATACAATCCTTTATCTGATAAATAGTTTGTAAACATTTTCTCTGCATTTGTGGCTTGTCTTTTTCATTCTCTTACCTGTGTTTTTAAGAAAACAAACCTGTTTAATTTTGACAAATTCCATCTTACAAATTTGTTCTTTTATGGATCATGCTTTTGGTGACATAATTTCAATATTCAGGGATTTCTTTTTTCTTTTTTTTTTTAAGATTTTATTTATTTGACAGACAGAGATTATAAGCAGGCAGAGAGGCAGGCAGAGAGAGAAGAGGAAGCAGGCTCCCTGCTGAGCAGAGAGCCGGATGTGGGGCTCAATGTGGGGCTCGATCCCAGGACCCTGAGACCATGACCTGAGCCGAAGGCAGAGGCTTAACTGAGCCACCCAGGCGCCCCAATATTCAGGGATTTCTTAAATAGGTGGTAGAATACAATCTCTTACGAAACCATTTGAGTCTGGGATTTTATCGTGGGGGGAAATTTAAAAACACAAATTCAGTAACTTTAATAATATGGACCTATTGAAGTGATCTGTATTTTTCTGGGTGAGCTTTGGCAGTTTGTGTCTTTGAAGTAATATGTCCATTTTATCTCCATTGGAAAATTTATTGACCTAAAACAATGTGTGTATTCCTTTATTATCTTTTAAATATCTGCAGAATCTATAGACATCGTCACCTCTCTCATTCTTGATATTGGCAAATTTTGTCTTATGCCCTTTTTTCTGGTATGGCTAGAGATTTATCAATTTTATTGATCTTCTTAAAGGACCAGCATTTGGTTTCATTGATTTTCTTTGTTTTTCTAGTTTCTATTTCACTGATTCCTATTCTGATATTATTTCTTCTGCTTACTTTGTATTTAATATGGTTTTCCTTCTTCAGTTTCTTAAAGTGGAAGCAGAGGTCATTGACTTGAGATCTTTCTTCATTTCTAATATAGGTGGGTAGTGCTACAAAATTACCCATAAGTACACTTAGTGGCATCTTGCAAATTTTGGTATATTTTTGTCATTTTCATTTAGTTCAAAATACTTTCCAGTTTTCCTTTTTTCTTCAACTGATGAGTTATTTGGAAGTATGTTATTTAGTTTCCACCTATTTGGGGATTTTCTATAGATCTTTCTGTTACTGATTAATTCAATTCAACTGTGGTTAGAGAACATATTTTTTAAAAGAGTTATTTGTTTACTTATTTGAGAGAGGAGGCAGGAGAGGGGTAGGGAGAGTGAGAGAAGGAGAGAGGCAGATTCTGTGCTGAACCCAGAGCCTGTCATAGGGCTCGATCTCACGGCCCAGAGATCATGACCTGAGCCAAAAATGAAGAGTCCGCTTCTTAACCTACTGAGCCACCAGGTCCCCTGAGAATATTTTGTATTATTGGTGTCCTTTTAATTTGTTCACACTTACTTTATGTTACTGAGATTCTTTGGAATGTTTGGTGTACAGTTTTCAACAAATCTAGAAAAACCTGACCATTAAATAATGGTCAAATATTCAAAAAAATTTTTTTCTGTTCTTTCTGCTCTTCTGGGAACTTAAATCACATGTATATTACATAACTTGAAATTTTCCCACAGTTAGATTGCTCTGTACTTATTTTTCTTTTCTATCTGTGTTTTATTTTGGGTAGTTTCCCTTGTTTTGTGTGTGTGTGTTCACTACTCTTCTGTTTTACAATATTTAGTATTCCATCAAGACTACTCAGTGAATTTTTAATTTCATACATTGTGATTTTTCAACTCTAGAAGTTCAATTTGGGTCTTTAAAAAAAAAACTTACATGTTTCTACTTAACTTTTTAATACTTGAAATATGGTTTTAGTAACTGCTTTGATAGCCTTGCTTGCTAGCCCATCATTTGTATTAGTTCTGGGTCAGTTTCAATTGACTGACTTATATCTTTTCATTAGAGTCACTTTTTTCCCTGCTTCTTTGCAGGTCTGCTTATTTTTGGTTGATGTCAGACATTGTGAATATTAGTTTGTTAGGTATTGAATGTATTTGAATTTCTATAAATCTTCTTGAGATTTGTTCTGAGGTACAGTTAATTCACTTGGCAATGGTTTGATCCGTTAAAGTCTTTCTTTCAAGATTTGTTAGTTGGGACTGGAGCAGGGCTCAGTCTAGGGCTAATTAGTTCCTGCTATTGAGGCAAGACACTTAACGTGGGTTCTACATAATGGCTCCTAAATCTTGTTTTCTAGCCGAGTGGGAGGGAACAGGCACTAATTCTGTTCCTGTGTGAGTGCCCAGAACTCTTAGCTTTGATTCTTTCAGGTAGTTCTTTCCTTGGCCTCAGATAGTTTCCTCACATACTTGCACTGAGTCAGTACTAAGCTGAATCCCTCAAAGGCAACCCTTAGAAGATCTTTGGAGTTTTCTTTTTGTGCAGTTTTACTTTCTATTATTTTGTCCTGTCAGTTCTAACTGCTTTGGTCTCCCTAGACCCTCTGCTCCATCTCCTGAACTTAGGGAGCCTGCTAGATTTCATGTGGATTTCTTCCCTGCAACATGGCCTGAGAATTCTCTCAGTGCAGTAAGCTGAGGCACTTGGCAGAATCATCTTCTGTTTCCCCTCTCTTGTACATCACAGTTCTTTGTTGCCTGACCTCCAGTATCTTACAAACTGTTGTTTCATTTATATTGCTGCCCCCCCCTTTTTTTTATTGTTTCTGGTGGAGAGTAAATCTAGTTTCTATTACTCCAACTTCACTAAAAGCACAAATATTGTGTCACTTGATTCTGGTTTGTATGTTATCTTGTATGTTCACTAGATCAGTAAAGCAAATGGCTATGTAGAGAAATAAGGGAGATGATAAGGCATTCAGAAAAAAAAAGCCTCAAGAAAATTACAAATAAAATGAGAACGTAAGTTTAACCCATTGAGCCACCCAGGCGCCCCTTGAGAACGTAAGTTTGACTCTGGGTTTTTTTTTTTTTTTTTTTTATTCTTTTGCTTTTTGCTTTTTTTGTTTGTTTGTTTTGCTTTTAACCAGGCAAATACTTATGACAGTACCCAAAATGCTTTGCTTTCTTAGGCTATTGTAATAAATCAAGTGAATTGAAGTTGATAGAAATAGAGAATGAAATAAGAGGATTAAAAGAGTAAAAGGTCACAGAATAGAAAAAAAAAGTCTGAATAGGCTGGGAAGTGAAATTTGGGGTTGCAATAGAGAAATTTGAAAAAAGGATTATATCTTAAATATTTTTGTTGTTTTATGAGGAAAACTTAAGTACAAATAGCACCATGAGATTGTCAGTCTTTAGGGAGATGTGCTGAGTCAGCATAAAGGTTGTGGGGCTAGGATGGAAGCAAAGATGCTCCATGATGAATAGACATCAATGAGCAAATAGTATTTTGTGGCCCTTCACTCAAAACTTAAACCCAATAACATACAGGACTGTTTGGTGCCTTCTGATTTTATTGACCCCTCACAATTATATTTCCTCCACATCATAGTATATTGAATTACTGGTGGAGTTTTTAAAATATTTGGAAGCAAATTGAGAATGAGAAAAAACTGAAGCTGAGAGGGAATTGGCGACTCCTTCCCTGAAGGAGGAACGTAGGGATGCCATCCATACTTGGGAGACATTGGGAGAAGGTGATGATCTCTTCTTTCTCTCGAGTTTCTCTATTGTTGGCTGCAAGAGAGGGTGGGTATTCCTCCTGAATCCACCTGGCACCATTCCCAAACTGCTGTGGTGAAAAAGAGAGATCACTCTGTCAAGAACAGAAATTAAACCAGCTCTACGAAGGCACTAGAAAAACATATATTCTTCAGGATGGTGGTAGGTGTTTGAGAAAATCTAGCCAGGCAGTTTTAGAGGACTTTTCACATTTTAAAATCATTTCCATTTGCCTAACAGAACAGTAATAACTTCATTAGCCGTGGGTGAAGTAACCCTCTTTTTCCTTATTCCTCAGGCTTTGTCAACTGGTCTTATACATTATCTTTAGATTTCTGGTTTGAATTAATTTTTAAGGTTTTCCGTGTAACAACGTCTAGTATTTTCTTAAGAATAGTGTGAGTTGTGTTCTTTTTTTTTTTTAATTTATTTGTCAGAGAAGGAGAGAGAGAGAGAGCGTGAGCACAGGCAGAGTGGCAGGGAGAGGCAGAGGGAGAAGCAGGCTCCCTGCCGAGCAAGGAGCCCGATGTGGGACTCGATCCCAGGACGCTGGGATCATGACCTGAGCTGAAGGCAGCCGCTTAACCAACTGAGCCACCCAGGCGTCCCCTGTGAGTTGTGTTCTTGAGCAAATGGATAGTCTCTGCCTTTTTAATAACACCTAATCATACTTTATACAGAAATGAAAATATAGAACAGCAGCTTATAATGTGTGTGTGTATTAAAGGGTAATGGTAAAATGCATTTCAGAATCTCTAAATAGAGAATAAATTTTGATCCATGAAAAACCTTAATAAATTTGATTTAACAGACCCAGTTACAATTTCGTCACAAGAGCGGGAGAAGTACTTTACTTACTTACTTTGTATGCTACTCGTTTATCCAGTCCTCAGACCTTTCTTGGGAAGCTGCCTGCTATCTTCCAGTCTTTGTTCTGTGTTCTCAAGAACCTTGAGTAAGCAATTAGAGGATAGTTTCTGTTTCACAGTAGCAGCAGGATTTTCATAAAACTATATTCTTTTTTTACTCCACTTCAGAAAAGTGAATATAGCCAGTTGGCAAGGGTGTGTGCTTATACTTTGGTAAGGGACTTAAAGTATTGTATAATTTTATAGCTTTATATTGCAACTTCTACAGCAGGCTGCTCATGAATATGGAATCAATAAAAGGCCTTTTCTATCAAGTTTTTATCATTATTTAATCTTTTTACGTAATATTAGAGAAAACACACTTCTGTGCCTTCTGTCCTTATAATTCTAAGCTTTCAACTTCCTTTGTAAAGCGGGCGTGTGATAGGTTCTGCTATATGGGTTCTGCCGAGCCTCTCCTGGTCCAGACCAGCTCAACTGTAACCAGGACCATTCCGACTTCTCTCTCCTCCCGGAAATTTGCAGGATTTACTCGTGGTATGAAATTCAAGGCAAACACTTTGGCTGTGCCTGTTGACTGAGCCAGACTTGACATTTGCTTCTGTTAAGGAAAAATACTTCAGCTGCCAAACTAATATCTCTGCACAGTAAGAAGTAAATATCATGGAAACGAAATAAATACCTCCTCAGATGATTTTTTAAAATGCGAACACAGAAAATGGAAACTCCTCTTTTTTGAAGTAATCAGAGAAGAAGATCAGCTCTCAGGTTGCTTCCCAGTCCTTGGGGGAAAACACCCACTCGGAACCCGGGTGATAAATGGAGTGTGGGGAGAAGCTGCAAGGCCAGGTTCACTTCCATTGGGTGATGCCCCATTGTCACCTTTCCTCTGTGTGGTGTCCCCTTCCCAACCGTAGATAACAGTCTTTGAGATGTTACACCTTGACACCTAACCGTGCTACAGTATGGTGTTTGGAGAACAAATTAACCTTTACCATTGTTTAAACCTCTTCCATATTGCATGAGTTTTTGTGCCCTTGGCTCCCTATATTCCTTCTATGGATGCAGCATTTTCTCATATGGGCTCTCATTGGGTGGTTCCAATGGCCATATTTTCTGTTTTGTCTTATATCACATAGAATTGGAGAACCCCTCACCACAGGCTCATCCACTGAGGTACTCATCTTTAACCCCAAAGCCTATCTTTCTCTGGATTCACCTGTGTCTTATAGTCAACACCACTCACTTTTCCTCCCTTAATGCATGAGGGCTTGAAAGAATCACCGATCGATTCCTTTTCCTGCACCCTCCATAAACTGCTAAGGTCTACCCTTCATCCTTTTCCAGAGTCACCAAACTACAGGATGTCCTTTCTGTCCCCAGGGCCATCACCACCTTGGACCAAGTCTACATTTGTTAGGCCATCAGTCGCAAATCCAGTAACTGTGTCTCAGGCTGCCTCCTATGAATTAATGCTTGCCTGGATTCTCTGGTTACTGAACCCATCCACCTTTTGTTTATAGATCCTTTGTCAGTTCCCATATACTCAGCTTCTAAGGTCCCACACATAGTCTCTTCTCTCACTTGTCGAAGAGAGAGATTGAGACACCATTCTTCACGTGGTTGATATACTAATGTTCCTTTGCAGCTGTCAGTTTCTATAACAGTGACTGTCAGTAATTTCTTATTATGCACAGCAAGAAGTTCAAGTTCTTTAGCCGAAGATTTTAAGCTCTAAGTGTCTGGTCTCAATGTACCTCCCTAAAATTGATCTATTGCTCTTCAGTTTAAAACTTCTCTTCTGAAAACCTAGTTTCTCAGGTACAAAATGTGAATTCGGTCTCCAGATCTTTGCTCTGGACCAGCTCCTGCCTGTCCTTCAAGACTCACATCAGACCTTCAATCGCAGTGAAACTTCCTTCATTTATTGAAACACATAGTAATCTGCCATTTACACTCCCCTGTCCCACTTACTGTATGAATCACTCATATTGATTCTTATTATTTTCTACCTTTCATTCCTATTTGCCTTTTGATGTATATGTTCGATTTCTTTTTCTACCTGAAATGTTAGGATCATAGTGCCATGCTTCCGAAATTGTTTGTGGTTGCTGATAATGATAGTGGCTGAAGCAGTTCCTTTGCCAGTTGTCAGAAACACTGTACCTACCCACATAACCTGTTTGGACAAGGAAGAAAATGGAACCATTACCATTCTTGCTGTCTTAGGGCATCTTCTTTGAGAGAAACCTCAAGGAATTTTAGAAGCAGCACTAGAAAAATTCTTTGGCAGCACCATTAATGTATCATGGGATGAAATACTCACATGCAAATAAGCAAGAACAAAACCCAGCAGGACTGAGTGTGGGTCCAGTGAAGACATTCCTTTATTCCTTAGCCTTGACCCACTTTGGCATCTGGCTCAATAACTCCTTGACTCTGAGAAGATCTGCTCCTGATTTGATCTGCATGAGTCCAAGTCTCTTCCCTGCTCCAGACTTCCTATTATCGCAGTGACCCTTTTTGGTTTCCTGGCTTTTGAGGCCACAACCTGGCTTTTTACCAGCTTAGGCTCCCGACTGCTACCTTATCCACAGTCACTCCTCTCCTGCCGCTGGATCTAATCAGTCTATTATCTAGCTTTATCATGTCCAGCCTCCGAATGCTCTGAGACTGCTATTCCAAGATTACGATTAAGAGCCCTTTGTGATTCACAATTTGTAACTTTGTAGAGCTGCTTAGGTGCCTGAAATATACTTTTACTCTGGCTTTTCTGTGTCTTCGTACAGACGTTTGCATTGTGACATTAGGGGAAAGAAAAATCTTACTCCTGTCATGCTCTGTCTTGCAGCTTTACTTCCCAATATTGATGATGAATTACAAAATGAATCATGCACTCTGATATAAACAGACTTTTAAGAATTAGCTGATGGTATCTGAAGTTCTTACGACAGCCATCTCACCTAAAGCTTTGGCTGTCTGGAGCCAGTTCTCTGATATTGTCGGGTTCCTTTACGAGTTCAGTGGAGATGGTACAGCAGTACTAGGCCAGGGGGATCCTCCCTTTTCAATTGGACTAAGGCCTTAGCCTCTAGGATTTGGCTACGGGTTGGGGAGCCCCAGGTCAATCTGGCTAAGTAGTGAAGTCTCTGTTCCCACACGTTGCCCAGTATTTCTAACTTAGTGGTACTCAGGCTTTAGTGAGAATCGGAATCACTGGACCCTGATCCCAGAGATTCTGTTCTGTGCAGTTCAGGTGGGGCCTGTGAATTTGCATTCTAACCTGTTCCCACACGGTGCTGCGGCTGCTGGTCAGGGACCACACTTTGGGATCCACTGCTCTGGGACTTTTCCCATCCAGGTTCTCTCTAGATTTCTTAGACGTGGTCATGGTGAATCCAAATATAAGAGGCCTTATTGTACTTAAGTGACATTGAATTGCTTTCTTATGGCAATTTAGAATATGATACATGTTTAATTCAGTACTTTTAAAGTTCTATTAAAACCTCTTATTTTGGAATAAATTATCGAGGTGAAAAATATAGGATATAATTTAATAATATGCCACATCTGCCGTGGCATTTGATAGAGGCTCAACGTACATTTCTGTATGATGCCTTCTTCCTTTTCCTTCTTCTAGTCTTCTCTCCCTTCCTCACACACTTATTTAGTGCCTGCTCTGTACCTGAAACTGAACTGAGGACCAAGACGCAGAGCTGAATCAGTAAGGAATGAGTAAGTTTGCAGCCATGTGAGACATGGGAAGAGGTGACTGCCCTGGCCAGACAAGGGGCTGTGGCGGACGTAGCTGCCCCACAGTGGTAAGACGATAAGCTCTGCAGGAGGGATGCTGGGTGGGCAGCAAAGCTATCCCAGAGCCAGGGCCAAAGAGTCAGCATGGAATTGATAGCCTACTTAGAAGGAAAAGGAATCAAAGTAGCATGAGTGCTACAGTGGGTTCTTTCTTCCCCCGCTTTTGCTAAGCAGTTTAATTTGCATCCTTGTATAAAAGAATTATGAACTGATAAGTCTTGACTAAAAATAAATATGATGCTCAAAGTTCATACTTTTTAAAAAATAGATTTTATTTATTTATTTGACAGACACAGCGAGAGAGAGAACACAAGCAGGGGGAGTGGGAGAGGGAAAAGCAGGCTTCCTGCCGAGCAGGGAGCCCGATGTGGGGCTCGATCCCAGGACCCTGGGATCATGACCTAAGCCAAAGACAGACTTAACGACTGAGCCACCCAGGCACCCTCAAAGTTCAGACTTTTAAAGAAAATAACTACTGGCTACTTCATCTCTTAAACATAGTTTAGAACAATCTTGTCAGCCTATAAAGTTGTAGAAATATTTTTCTACAGAAGAGGAAGTTGAGGAAGTCCTCGATCACAGGGTTGTACAAATGGATGGATTCTGGATCATCTGACGTACACCTAAGATGTATCCAGGGCAGACTCAGAATTGAGGACTCAGAGAGTACCCTGAAGAGGAAAGTCTTTGCTGTGGAAGGGTGCCACCTGCTGGCCAGCCTTTCTGAAGCAGCTAGGACTGGGAAAAACTGCATGGTTCTCACCTGGCAAACACTATCCTTCTCTCATGTTCTGATACTTGAGGCCTGACCGCGTCTCAGGAATCCTTTCTCATGCTTATAAAATGAACACAGGTGCTTGGCCCTCTACTCTGTTAGGTTTTAAGAGTGCGCCTCACTAAGGCGATGCTCGAAAGGCACAAGGAAAAAAGAGGAGAACAAGGTCAATAGAGAATAGTTTCTAAGAACATAGTCCTCGGACTTGCAGTTTGACAGAGCCAAGGCCTGAGTCGGTCACTTACTACTTTTGTGATTTTGAGCAAATGACTTCACATCACTGAACCTCCGTTTCCTCGGGTGTAAAATCGGAATATGATGTAAAATATAATGAGGATAAAATAAGATATATGAAAATTTTTTATATGTATTATAACTACATAATTACTAAAGCAACAGCAAAATAGCCACAAAGAATAAAAGCATCTGATACAAAGGCAGCTTAATCAATCTGGAGACTGCATGGAAAGACACAGTAATCTGTCAAGATTACTGCGAGAAGTGTTATAAGGGATTGCTCTAAAATTTGAGACCAAATCATCCACAAGTTTATTATCGATGTATCAACTGATGGACATGTTGGGAGGATCACGTGATCACAACTAGGCTTTTAGTTCTTGACGGCTTGGGTGGAGTTGGGACCCTGAGCTGTCAAACACAGGGTCAGTGAGGGACTGGTTGAAACTTTTCAATAACTATTGAGAAAATAAAATATTTTGTTTAGTAAGAAGAGCTCACTTATACAAGATAAGATTTGAAAGCAGAGAAGTTTCACAGTAAAAGTACTTTCAGTTAAAACAAAAGAAAATAGACTCTTCCAACCAGCAAAAACTACACAAGTGCCCATGCAAAGAAATTAGTAGTATGATTCTTACGTCTCATTGACAGAGGAAATCTCCAAATCTTCTATCTTTTTTTTTATTATTTGACACAGAGAGAGAGAGAGAGAGAGAGAGAGATCACAAGTAGGCAGAGAGGCAGGCAAAGAGAGGGGGAAGCAGGCTACCTGCTGAGCAAAGAGCCGGGCATGGGGCTTGATCCCAAGACCTTGAGATCATGACCTGAGCTGAAGGCAGAGGCTTAACCCACTGAGCCACCCAGGTGCCCCCCAAAGCTTCTATCTTAAAGACTCTTACTTAGAGCATTCATAAATCTGCCTTCTCTGATTTTTTAAAACAAATATAAACATTATTATAATCAACCAAAAAGATAAATTAAGAGTAGAGACGCTTAAACCAGGAGCTGCTTACTATGTACCAGGCTCAAAAGTAAGTGCTTTGACAAGTTTTAGCTTTATTCACTCTTCACAGCCACCCAATGATATGTACCCATTTTATAGATAAGAAGCTTGAGGCTCAACAAGTTTGTCACTTGTCCAAAGCTTGCACTGGCCATTTAGCTGGTAAGTGGCCAAGCATAGATTTGAACTTAAATTCGTTTCTCAATGAGTACATGACTTAACCCTTATGCTGTACTGTCTTACCAGTTGCTTTTGATTTGCCGTGGTGGGTTATCAAGTTACACGTCTGCTGCCTATTTCCAGTGCCTGCTGCTGGTTACCCAACAAGATAGGCCTACGACTTCCCTCCTGTTAGATAGAAGCCCTGGAATCTCTGCCTGCAGGTGTGGGTACCTTCTAGTGCCTTGCACAGATGCCCATAGAAGTCTAGGATCCGGGGTGATCTCTTCATGCCAGGGTTGACCCCAATGGAAATGGTGGGATCAGGAGGGCACCTGTGGGGCTCAGTGAGTTAACGGTCTTGACTCTTAGTTTCGGCTCAGGTCACGACCTCGTGGTTGTGGAATGGAGCCCCGCATCGGGCTCTGCACTCAGCATGGAGTCTGCTGGAGATCCTCTCCCTCCTTCTCTGAACCCTCCCTTCTCTTAAATAAAATCTTTTTTTAAAAGAGCTGAAACGGTATAATTTCAGTACACCTGTGTTGAATATGTGCACATGTCTCTGCCATCTCTTTCCTTGAGTTAGGCAGCCTGTCCTCTTGGGCCTTCAGAAGGCTGCTCTGGACTATGAAACAGCAGGAAAGGCAGCACCCCCACCTGTCCTGGGGTGTCTACTCATGCTTAGTTTTTCAGTTGCTTCAAGAAGACCCATTTTAGCAAAGAAAATGTTCTTCTCTGATGTTCAACTAATACCTGAATTTCCTACTTTGAAACTTTGAGCCTTTTACTTTGTTTGGCAACTTCATTTCTAGCATATCTGTGTATTTTCTGCTAATTCTGTGTGAGGAGGCTGCCTGGAGGGTCAGGAACCCAGCCTGACCCTCTTTGGGGGCCCAGACTTTGGAGTGAATGAGGCCCGTGAGGCCCAGGCCTGTGTGGGGCTTGTTGAGACTTCAAAGGGGCCCAAGCAAGCTTGTTCTCTAAACCTGTGTCTGTCTCTGTCTGCTCTGGGCACATTTTAGCCCTCAATTGTTTGAGTGACTCACAGAAAAGAAGAAAATTTTGTTTTTCTAGAATTCATGGGAAATCGTACATGGAAGTTTCTAGCTGTGATGTGCATGATCTTTCATTTTATTATTACTACTAGAACTAAAAATACAATGAGTCTGTGCCATCTGCTAGTAGTAATTAGAAACAATAATATGACTAGAGATGCGTCCTAGAAAGCTAGGGAATGTAGTTGGGATTCCCTCTAGAAGCTGTCGAGTTGTGTGTTTTTCACCTTCCCTCCTTTCCCACAGGGACACACGTGCATACTCTATGCCCAGACATTTTTAAGAAACATGGTAGAATATGTCACATGCTAGTACTAAATCTATTGGTGAAAACTAATGTTCCAGAAATTGTTTTAAGGTATATGTGTAAATTATGCACATATATGTACATAATATATATGTAGTACCTGCATTCTATACGTGTAGTACAGATACAATCCCAATAGCAAGTACTAGCCATCTCTCCATTTTACAGATGACAAAACTGAGGCACAGAGCGGTTAGGTGTCTTGTTCAAGATCACACACAGAGCTCGGAAGTGGGGGGCTAGAGTCCATGTGCTTAGCCACCAGACTCTGCTGCCTCCGTGATCTGGAGGTTTCCTGGGTGACTCGGGAGGCACTTTAGATTTTTGCAGTAGCTCAGAATTCACCATCAAGAACCCTAGGGAAGAGCTGGCTTGGTGGAAAAGGCATTGGAGCAGGACTCAGGCCAGCAGTGTTTTGGCCTCGGTTCTCCCATTTGTGAGTTGCATGTACTTGCGCATGTCTCTTACACAGCACTTCCCTTCCCTCATCTGTAATGGAAATGGTGATAACATTTTTCCTCTGCCTCACAGAGGTGTCACGAGGACAGATGCCACTGCAGATGTTAAAGACCTGAAGTGTGACATAAATACTCAGAAATGAGTTTTCACATGGTCACAGATTGGTTGGGGAATTCCAAGCCCAACCTTTATCACTCTTAGCCCCGTGCCCTCTTCACCCACCTATGTGATGGTGATATCTTTAAGCAAATTCGCATGCTGATCGCTGTTATCTCCTTGGAGAACTGAGAAGTGTTCCACTCCCTCTTGCATGATCCTCTCGTTACTATCATGGCAAACATGCTACTCCACTCAGAAATCATCTTTCTTTTCTTCTGACTTGACAATCATTATTTTCTTTTGTCCATTGCACATAACAGGCTAAGATTTCCTATTACCAATGAAAATTCCCTTTATAAATTTAAATCAAGCAAAATCAAATATGCTCCGAATGGAAGGGGTCTTCTCTGAGCTAGACCAAGATAGACTGAGGGTCAGCATGAGGGACCTACGACATCACCAACAAATTAGGACCAAAGTGGGACAAGAAGCCACATGCCCCAGATGCCATCCCGAGACCTGTCCTGGTTTATGGCCCAGCCACTTGCACTGAGAACTTGCAGGCTGAGATTTGTGTTGGTCCTGTGTGTTATTACTGATCACTCTTCTGCAAGGAATGTCTTCCTCCCTTGAGCTTTTGTCCTATGTCACTCACAGGCGAAGACTGCACAGGCTGGGTGTGTCAAAGGTTACCCAAGTGGATTTCCTGCCCAGGGAAGTCGTGTCCTACTCCAAGGAGACCCAGACTCCCCTAGCTACACATCAGTCTGAAGGTAAACTCTGTCTTTTGTTTGCTTTCCATATTATCTCTGGGAGAAATTGCCAGTGTCATATCCTTCTGGTTCATTTTATATCTTACCATAACAGATCTTCCCAGGACATAAACATAATGACACACTGTGAAAGTCTTAAGACTCCTTTGGCACAGATTTTAAAAGTTCTGGACAGGGAGCCCAATGGTACTCCTCCAAAGGACCCGTGAACTTTAAAATGGATTACTTAGGTGACATTTTGTCAAAACTGTACGAAGGGGGAAAATCATCACAGGGTAACATACTAGAAACTTTTCTGAATTTAATCAGTAAGAACAGTGTGAACATTGAGAGGCATCATTTTCAGGAGTCAGAAGACAGCAGCACCCCACCTGTTCCTCAAAAGCAAGTGTTTTGGGACACAACCACACCTAGTCGTTGGTGTCTATAGTCTGTGTGGCTCCTTTCTTGCTGTAATCGAAGGGTCGAGAAGCTGTGACAGAGCACTCACAGCTCACACAGCCAAAAATCTTTAATCTGGCACTTTATAGATACACTTTGGCTGATCTGTGATTGACTTTGCCATTCAGATGAAAACACATTAGAGTTTCTTACCACTTAAAATTTAAAACCGGTTAAAATCTCTATGCTTCTTCGTGCCTACCAGAAAACGTTGGGTGGAAAATTCACATGCACATCCCAGTCAGTCAAATAATACTCTAAGAGAAATTGAAGCTGATAAATGCTCCCCCGAGAAACAATAAATCCCATGTAAGCAGAAGAGGGAGAGGTGCATACTTAGGATGAGTGGAGGTTGCCTCCTTGGAAAAGAGCATTATCTGTATAGCCAAGCAAATTCTCATTTAACTTTGTGGTATTTTATTGTTTGGTGTGGTGAAGAGAATGGAAGAGTTCCAGGTTCATGGTTGTTATGTAGTAAATACTGAACAGAAGCACAAGAATGAAAAATGATTTGAATGCCTTGCTTGGTTTATAGTGAATATATGAATTCGTGCAGTTTGGTTGGTGCGAGCTACAGAGCTTTTCAGTTTGGGTTCCAAGCACATAAGATCCAAAGTGAAATCTGGTGCCTTGAAGTAGAGCTCCATACAGGGCTTCTGGAAACCTTTCCTGGGTGATGCTGGCTGCTGCTGGGATGAGTCTGGTGACAGGGCCCTAATCTTTCAAATCTGAGAGTGAAAAGGATTATTAGAAGCAAACAAGGAGCACCCTCTGGTGGTGAAATTTTAAACCAGTCACTTCGCCAGACTTCAAGAACTGCATATTAAAGTGGCAGCAAACACAGAGTTAGAAAAGCCTTTGGGAGTTCACCTAGGCTCTCCTTGGACCTCCAGGCAGATCAGAAAGATTATTAAAAAACAACCTCACCACCCAACCAAAACATTTGTTTGAGTTAATTTGCTGCCAGAGGTATTTGCAGAGCTGTAGCCTGAGGCATGTTTATTTAGCCGAAAATCTGACCCATAACCTAAAGTTATACAACTGAAATAGGAGAAGGAGTGAACTCTATTTTGAAAATGTGTAGACTGCAGATATTGGAAGGGGTACAGACATATTTACAAGGGAAGATAAATTAAGGATGAAAAGACCTCGACTCTCAACTTTGAAACTAGAACACATCAAAAGAAAAAGCCTGGGCATTCCATTTTATTACTGCAAAGAGAGCTTGGGCGCCCTCGTTATGCTGTGGTCCGAGCAGCAGGAAAGAAGGAATTTATTTCTCCGCCATTGGCAGAAGTTCTTCCTGTTTTGTTAAACAAGATTCATAGAGGATTTTTTGTGGCAGTGGGTGTTTCGACGGTTCAAATTCCACAATACAGATTTGAACTCAAAGCTAGCCCCTGCAGCTCTAGACATTAAACAATGCCCGAGACTGGCAGAACTTCAGACTGGGGTTCAGCAAGTTGTCCTCTCACCGCAGACGCCCAGCTGCCTGGCTGACAAAGGTGCCCCGTGCTCGCCTTTCACCTGCTGTGTGAAGGGAGCTGGTGGAGGGAGAACTGGGGGGCACAACGGGCAGTGGGCGGCGGGAATCCACCACGTGGCAGGTTTGGGTTGGCTTCTGATTTGGGGCTTGAGCCACGGCAATGTTTTCCTGACAATGGTAGCCGTTCAGAGGTAGGAGGTGATGAACAATTGGATTTTATGACACAGTGAGGCTCTTGGATGGGTACTACTTAAAGCTGTGGTGTATGTAAGATCCATGGCGTATTATTGCCCATAGCACATGGAAGAATGTGTTTTTTTTTAAGTCATACTGCAACTATGGAAAATGTAATAATAGTCAAACGAGCGATCTCAGAGCATCGATGTGTTCTATATCCAATGGAATTCCAGTGCACTAAGTTTTTGCCATGTTCCCACTTTACTCTTTAAAATGAAGGGGAAGGGGGGCACCTGGGTGGCTCAGTGGGTTAAGCCTCTATCTTTGGCTCAGGTCATGATCTCAGGGTCCTGGGATCGAGTCCCGCATCGGGCTCTCTGCTCAGCGGGGAGCCCGCTTCCCCGAACCCCACCTCTCTCTGCCTGCCTCTTTGCCTACTTGTGATCTCTCTCTCTCTCTCTGTCAAATAAATAAATAAAATCTGTATAAAAAATAAATAAAATGAAGGGGAAGGGACTTTTCCCAAGTTTAAGTCTCTTTTCTCCACCATGTACTATAATGAACATTCTTTTAACTTGTGATTGTAATGACCTGTTCTGAGAAACACTCCAGAGAACGATTTAAACCAGGAAGATTAAGGATTGACGTCCCTATGAATACTATTTTTCAATACATATTTAAGTCATGAACTACAGAAAAATAAGGCTGAAAATAGGACACTCTGATTTGGGAAGCAGGATATCTCTATCCCCCAAATATTTTAAACACGGGTTTTTTATTCCCAAGTTGTAAGAAAGGGAAAAAAAAATTATGCTTCCCTGCCACACTACCCCTGCCTTGCCCGTTGTTAATACGCCCTGGACTGCCCGTGACCTCCGGACATTAGTTAGGAGCCAGTCTTCTGTATCCTTATTACAGTGGGTAAGTGGCTGGCTCATATGAGGCACCCAGTAAATGCTGTTGAATGACAAAGATGATGCCACAGATATCTTAGAAACTCCCAAGTTCTGTAATGAGCCCTGGGAGGATGAGAATTTCTTAACTTGCTGGTAATGCGTAAGCCACTCTGGAGGGAGGAGGAGAAAACTTATACAACCTGTTGGTGGTGTTTGAAGTGTTCTCTGGTCTTCCTCTCCTCTTCATATCTTATCAACGGGAACTTAATGGCTTCCTGTCATCTCCCTCCCTTCCCACTGCTTCCCTCCCATGCCTTGTTTCTTATGCCCAAGAAAGACCAATCTGCTTTCGTTGTCCGTAGTGCCACATGGTGCTGGCTTCCATCCACGCACATGTACGCCTCCCATCCCAGAATGCTCTCTCTCCTGTCTGCCTTCCTTTGGGAAGTCAAAGGAGGAAGGAACAGTCAAGGATTATCTCCTTGGTAATTCCACTTCTGGTAGGCAGTCACTCCTACCATAGCATAGTCCATTGAATGATTATCTAAATGTCTGCCTTGGGTGGGCTGCATGTCCTTCCCTTCCATGCCCAACATGGTGCCTGGCTCAAAGAAAGGGCTCAATATCAATGGAAGAAATGAAGAATGCCATGACACTGGAGGAATAAGAAGGAAGAGAAAGTATTCACTGTGCTTCAGGGGGAAGGGAGTATGACTTATGCATTAAGGTTACATTGGCTTTATGGGGTTTTTAAGGAAAAGTCCTGAGAATGAGCTTGTGTGGCAAGGGGAGTTCAGGGTTTCCACTTCAGCCAGGCCTCTAATTTCACTCCCATGAACACAAGCATTAACTGCCCATGAACATGGCACAGTTGTGAGAACAGAAGGAGAAAATCGCCTGTGTTGGCCAGGGCAGAGCAGAGCAATCACCAAGTTGTTACTGTGGGAGACACTACTTAAGTACTTCAAGTTTGGAAGAGGTGTGAGGGGAGGTGGCTAAGGAAGGCCCTTGTTTCATCTTTGCACTTTTAAAAATGTATTTATTTTCTTGATTGGTTGAGGAGAATTTCTGCTTTGGCTTCCCATCCTCTCCAGTATATACTTAATCCAAAAGCTGTAAGTGTAATAGAGTTGACTAGGGTAGTCTAGTCTAGCACTGTCCAATAGAAACGTAATGAGCAGACCACAACATTTGTATCTTTGGGGTAAATACTCAGTAGTGCGATTGCTGGGTGGTAGGGTAGCTCTATTTCAACTTTTTGAGGAATTTCCATACTGTTTTCCAGAGTGGTCGCACCAGCTTGCATTCCCACCAACAGTGTAGGAGGGTTCCCCTTTCTCCCTTTCTCTGCATCCTCGCCAGCATCTGTCATTTCCTGACTTGTTAATTTTAGCCATTCTGACTGGTGTGAGGTGGTATCTCACTGTGGTTTTGATTTGTATTTCCCTGATGCCGAGGGATGTGGAGCACTTTTTCATGTGTCTGTTGGCCATCTGGATGTCTTCTTTGCAGAAATGTCTGTTCATGTCCTCTGACCATTTCTTGATTGGATTATGTGTTCCTTGGGTGCTGAGTTTGGTAAGTTCTTTATAGATTTTGGATACTAGCCCTTTATCTGATATGTCATTTGCAAATATCTTCTCCCATTCTGTTGGTTGTATATTAGTTTTGTTGACTGTTTCCTTTGCTGTGCAAAAGCTTTTGATCTTGGTGAAGTCCCAATAGTTCATTTTTGCCCTTGCTTAATGTAGTGATCTGAAGGGGCACCTGCACCCTAGTGTTCATAGTGGCAATGTCCACAATAGCCAACTATGGAATAGAGCCCAGATTTCCAACGACAGATGAATGGATAAAGAAGATGTGAGATATATATATGTGTATATATATATGTATATATATACACATATATATAATGGAATTTATGCAGCCCTATAAAAAATGAAATCTTGCCATTTACAATGATGCTGATGGAACTCGAGGGTATTATACTAAGCAAAATTAGTCAATCAGAGAAAAACAATTATCATATGATCTCACCGATATGTGGAGTTTGAGAAACAAGGCAGAGGCTCGTGGGGAAGAGAGGAAAAAATGAAACAAGATGAAACCATAGAGGGAGACAAACTATAGGAGACTTAATCTCAGAAAACAAACTGAGGGTTGCTGGAGTGGAGTGGGATGGGAGGGATGGGGTGGCTGGGTGATGGACATTGGGGAGGGTATGTGTTATTGGTGAGCATTGTGAATTGTGTAAGACTGCTGAATCACAGACCTATACCCCTTAAACAAAGAATACATTACACTTTAATTAAAACACACACACACACACTCACACACATAATGACCCAGGGACACTTGGGTGGCTCAGTCGGTTAAGCAGTGCCTTCAGTTCAGGTCATGATCCTGGGATCTAGCCCCACATCTGGCTCCTTGCTCAGCGGGGAATGTGCTTCTCCCTCTGCCCCTACCTGTGCTTTCTCTCTCTCATGTGCACACAGTCTCTCTCTCTAACAAATAAATAAATAAAATCTTTAAAAAAAAGAAACATAATAAGTCATCATTAATTTTAATAATATGTTTTATTTAACCCAATATGTTAAAAATATTATCATTTTAATATGTAGTCAATATAAAAATTATCAGTGAGATATTACACATTCTTTTTTCATTTTAAGTCTCCAAAATCTGGTTTGTATTTTTTAGGGGATATCCCAGTTTAGACACTAAATTTTCTTTTTTTTACGATTTTTATTTATTTATTTCAGAGAGAGAGAAGGAGAGAGCATGAGCAGGAGGGAGGGACAGAGGGAGAGGGAGAAGCAGACTCCCTGCTTAGTCCATTAGTCCCTTAGTCCTGAGCCCCTCCTGAGCAGGGAGCCTGATTTGGACTCGATCCCAGGACCCCCAGGATCATGACCTGAGCTGAAGGCAGACATTTAACCAACTCAGCCCCAGGCACCCCCAGACACTAAATTTTCATTGGAAATATTTGAACAATAATTAGACTTCTTAAAATTTACAATTGAAACAGCAGATTCAGATGTCACAGTTGCTCCAAACATATTTAAAAGCTTTTCAATAATGGACTCAAATTTCAGTTTTTAAAGTTAAATATAAGTAAAAATGCAGTTCCCTGGTTGCATTAGGCACCCTAAGTGCTCAGTAGCCACACGGGGCTAACGGCTCCTAGACTGGACTACTCACATCTACCACACACCGTCGTTTCATAGTTCAGAAGCGGAGACCCACAAAGCCAGCCTGATCTTCACTTCGCCATGGCGTGCCAGAGGCACCTGGGGGAGGAGACATTCCCTCGTTTGTAGAGAACTCTTCCAAGGGCATGATGACATCATAGATTTTCCTTCCTTTTGTGAGATATACTATGTCCAAGCAGGTGTTACATGGCTGGACAGGACCAAAGTTATACTCCAGGCTGGACAAGTTCACAAATAAGCCTCGTTTAGTCATCACAGAGACAATTATGAGAACTCCCCCTGGGTTCTCCCTTCGTAGTTCGGAGTTCAGGTAATGGGATGTTTGCTCCTACCCTGTCTTCTCACTGTACAAGGGACTGCCAAAGACTGTGTATGACCTCCTTGTTAGTTATCGGCACCTATGCTGCTCCCCTCTCCTTTCTCCCCACATTCCGTGTGAAGTGATTAAAGAAAATGATCAAGATTTGAATTCTAAACCGTGTACGGTAGAGTTCTTAATCCTCCAACACCTTGGTGGCCCCCAAGAGCACAACTCTTTGACTCAGAATTGCCAAATAAAGTCATTTTCCAGAGAATCTAGGTAGAAATATTTACTTGCAACTTTAAATTTGAAACCAGGCAGTTCTTAGGGTTATAATTTCCTGGTGGAAGCCAAACCCGAAACCCCTGGAGATAAGTTGGGAAAACACAGGCTTTGGTGGTATAACCTTGATTCAGGCTCTTCAGCTGGCCCCAGGTTCCTGCACCTCACCCTCTATCTCTAAACTTACTATTTAAAGAACAGGTAGGTATCCGGAGACCAGCCATGGTGACAGCTGGATGCAAATTAAAAATCCCTAGTGAAGATGACACACACTACTCTTATTTTTCGTTTCTGTTTTGTAGACAAGAACAGACACTGTTCCAGGAAGATACTGACATCTGCTACATTTTGCTTCCTTGAACAAGGCCTGCCATTTCCCCTTTGACACTTGATTAAAGTGTTAATCCTCTTTCAGAACTAACTATAGAGGGTTCAAGCCTCTTGTTAACAAGGTCAGCAATTGAGGGATCCTCTCCTAGGACATTCATTTTCGTTAATAATATTAACCTCATATTATCTTGGTAAGTCACTTGAAAGACAAAAAAAAAAAAGGAAAGAATGAAAAGAAAAAGAAAAAAAAGATGGGCTTTTTTAGGAATGCAGAGACCCTAGAATTTTTTTTTTTTTAGATATTAGGTATATTGAATAGACAAAATTTCTGCTTTAAAAAAAAAAAAGATAACTGCTTTCCCTATCCCTGAAACTTCTTTTCACCTGTTGGTCAGGAGAGCTTTGATGTTTTAGTTCTTGATTTAAATTGCACATTGAAATAGATACTGGCTTAGATGCTGGCCAGTTTTGATTTTCTAAAGCAGAAGCCTCATGCTAAAAGTTAACTTATTTTTTTGAGCACCTAGGGAGAATGCCATAGGTGGTACAGTCAAATAGATTCATTTATCCAAAATATTCTTCCAATGAAAACAGAAGAGTGCTAAATGACAACTAAAAATAAAGCCAGAATTCAATAAAAAAGACAAAATGTAGAATAAGACTTGGTACCAGTGGACACCATCTTATTTCCTGTACTTCTGTAATCTGTAGTTTACAGAAGGGGGAAGGATATTGAGAAAAAGGGCCCCAGAGCATCATGTGAACTTTAGGCTCAGGATGTACTCATGTACATCTTCATTACAGCACTGTACTGGAAAATAAAATGTTACACCTTAGGAAAATGGCCCGGTACTTTGTTTAACCATCAGTTAGCCACTTAACTAACCAACATATCACATTCTCTAGATCAAGGGTTAATGCGCTGATGGAGTTCAGAAGTAACAGGTTTTGCATGGAATGAAAACATTGTCCTTTGAAAGCTGCTATGAAGGATCCGGCCCTTTAATATTCCATACAACCTCAAGGTAACCTAAAGAGCCTCTTCACAGCAGGAAGATGAATAATGAGGCAAAACTAAGGCCATGGAGTAGAGGGAAATTGGAGGGGGAGATGAACCATGAGAGACTATGGACTCTGAAAACAACCTGAGGGTTTTGAAGGGGCGGGGGGTGGGAGGTTGGGGGAGCCAGGTGGTGGGTATTGTGGAGGGCACGCATTGCATGGAGCACTGGGTGTGGTGCAAAAACTGTGAATTCTATTACGCGAAAAGAAATAAAACAAACAAAAAAACTAAGGCCATGGGCCTGGAAGCTCATGTTAAGAACACAAAAGCTGTTCTGAGATTTTTTTTTTTTTAAATCTGACTCCAAGGTTCACACATGGTAGGTACATGATCTAAGTACATTTCACTGAGAAAATCACTAACACCCAAATTACAGACCTGATATCAAGTAAATATGTAATCACAGATCACTAACTGCTTTTCCCAGATCCATTTACCAATCCAATCCCCTTGATCCTTCAAGGCATACCTTCTCATAGGTCCTCATCCCTGGTCAGAGGCACATTGATTCTGTGTACCAGCAGTGCCGGACATAGTGCTTAATATTTGGGGTGGGAACGGTTGGATGGCCTGACTTAGCGCAAAGGTTAATAGCAACTGTCTACCTAAGGAGCCACGTAATAGAAGAAATAAAAGTAGGTCAAAGGGTAGGAGGTAGAGGAGGTGCTCCAGATTTCATAATTTTAAGCACTGGAAGCTATAGTTGATTTAAGCAGGAATGAACTTGAATGAAAGGATATTCTGTAACTCACAGAATCAACATGAAGTTTGAAAAAGCATACTCAGGACAGGTAGAAACCGACCGAGAGAAGCTAATTATTAAGGAGACAGCCCAAACCCACAATACATAGAGTTTTCAGTAAGTCTGTGAGTTTGCTGGTCATTACCTAGGGGAAGCATGACAAGCAGGAGGAAAATTCAGCATAAGTAGTTATTCTAGTGAAAATATGTTAATTCCTCTCCCCATGATGGAGAAAGATGAAAGTGAGTGACCTCGCTAATTACCCTTTCAAGATATGGTCCAATATGAGGGTTTAGGTTGACTCTGGTTGGGCAATGGCCCAGGCACTGAGTCAAGGCCACTGAGTTCCTGTATAGCCTATGTTCTTGCCACCACTGTTGTCAAATCTAAAGACCTCTTCTGTGATTCCCTTTTAGAGTTACTTGTCTGCTCTGGGCATCGTTGAATCAGTGGGACCATAATTTCTAAGTTGTATAGCCACTAAATGGTAGAAGCCTTTTGAGTCACCTGCCCAATGGAATGTGTGCATGGTAGCCGTTCTGGTCCATGCAGCGTTATGGCTCTTAGTATTAGATAAACAGTGTATTTGCCATAGACTTTGAAGTTTACCAGACCACTAGACCTATAGAAAGTTTTCTGAAATAGCAGGTCCTCTATATTCGAAGGTTTTTCTCCCATCTTCTAGCCTACTGTCTTAACCAGGGATGGAAGGTAACCCCGCTCACTCTGCAGGTCCTGCCGGCTTGACGCCCTGTGCGGCAGGTGGGACGATCGAGGGCTGTAGAGAGAGCTGGAGAGCTGGCTCAGCCCTGATGTAAGATGATAAAGAAGCAAAAAGAGAGGAGGTGGCTCTTCAAGCAAGGCTTAGTATAGAATATGGTTTGGGGTTACTCCCAAGCCTCCGTAGCTTTCCCCATATTCGGTTTTTCCATTATTTGCTAATGAGCACTGTCCCTCGCACGTGAGCAACTTGGTGAGGCTGGCAATTCAAAGGGCTTGTACTCTGGAGCCCACAAAATTTAAAATTTGCCCTTGATTTTGGCGGACGTCTGTGTATGCAGCCATTTGTCACAACCAGAGAAATTGCGGGGGGTCTGCACCTTAAGCTAAAATACAGAGATTTGAGTCTGTCTTCCCTTCTTTACGCTGTCCAGTCCCATTAGTGGCATCCAGCTCACCCCAGTGTCTCCACATTCTTCATGCTATTCACGCTGTTCAGTGGCAGTGACACTTTGATCCCTTAAATCCTTCTTTTCAACGGACACTTCACTAAAGATCGCCACAGAAGAAAACCTACCCAGCTATTCATTGTGGCTGACAGGTTCACATTCCCAGAGACTGAGTTTGCATTTTCTTTAGCCCCTATTAGGGCAAATAACCAACACCAGGTCCCTGAGTGATTGTCTTCTGATACTCGTATCTGTGCCAGTCTGGCTCCATGGTTGCCAACAATAAAAATTAGCCGCAGTTAACCCACACAGAAAAGGGGTTTCTTGGAAAGACACGAGAGACTTGATAGAATTGATGAGTAAGATTTGGGTCTGCAATAGAGAGACGCAAAGCAGCCCTAACCTCTACTGTGACTATTTGAAATAGGGCTTTTAGGAGATAATTAAGGTGAAGCGAGGTCCTCGGGGTAGAACCTTAATCCCATAGTATTGGGGGCCATGTAAGAGGAGGAAGAAAGAGATCTGTCTCTGTCTGTCTCCACGTGCACACACAGAGGAAAGGCCATGTGAGGACACAGTAAGGAGGCGTCTGCGAGCCAGGCCGGGAGTTCTGACACACCGAGTCAGCTCGTAACTTGATCTCAAACTTCCCAGCCTCCAGAACTGTGAGAAAATAAATTTCTGTTGTTTCAGTTTATACTCAGTCTATAGTATTTTGCGAAGGCAGCCCAGGCTGACAGAGACAGCAGCAGACAAGGCCATGCCATGGACTCCGTTCGGCCTGGTAAGACCCAGCATCCTGGCTTCCTGTCACTGGACGCTCACCGTCACGTTCAGATTGCAACTCCGTAGTCACTGCTGCCTTGGAAACTCTGCTTCTCCTTGAAACCTGACAACACTTCTTGGAGCTTCAAAGAGCAGTATGGAAGTCCACTTAGCTAGGCCTAGGAGACACGCCCTGTGTTAGCTGTGAGGGGCCAGGCAGAGGAAAAACTGCCCTCGCCCGGTTTCTGTAATGCTCAGGGAGGCTGTGACTCTACTCTGATCTGTCTTGCTATACTCCCTGCCAGAAGAGACTGTTTGGTTGCTGGAGAGCCCAAAATACATATTTTTTTAAAAATGCCCACTCTGATGTGAGAAGAAGAAGGGAGAGGTAAAAAATTATATTTATTATGTGCCCAGCACACTCATGTACTTCCGGTGTTGCTGTAGCGTTTGCTCATCTTAAATCGGAAGTACGGAGAGAATGCAGCTCTTTGGGTTTGCCGGCAGCTGTCTATGATACTACTGGCTGTCAGAGGACGATGGGGAAATGGTATGAAAGAAATGACTTTAGTGCCATTTTTTATTTTAAACAGTCTCAGTTGGTTTGCACAGTTAAAATAGGTGGAAATGTTGAAACCTCACTCCCACTTTCTCCCTAAGGTCTTGGCCAAGTGTAGAGGAGAGAAAGGTGAAGTTGACATGATCTCATGGCCTTGGTGGAGTGGGAAGGGATAAGAGGGGCCCTGACCTCATGCCAGTCCTTGCTAGTATGCTGGCTGACATCTGCTGTTCTATGATGTGATGTTCTTTGACTTCCTGGGCATTGGTGCCCAGTACCATGGCACATGACTGGTGGACTAGTATTTGTTCTCTTTGTGTGGCAGTGTTCCTAGGAGTTTGGGCCATTTTGATCTTGATAATTGGCTTTTCTCTCAGTTTTCCTTGCCTCCAGACCTTGAGTCAATGCCTGATCCTCTATCCGGGCCCTGGCCTAGAAGTCAATCCCCAGCCCATGCTGTGTAGTCTCTTTATCACCGCAACAGAACTTCGTGGCAGACTGGCCTTCAATTCAGCGTCCATGCCTCAGATGATCTTAGGGAGGCTCAGCTGCCCTCATCCATTCTTCTCTCTGTTTTATCGTGCTGACCACCCCGACCAAAGCTGGGGTGTCTTGTGGTAAATGAGACCTGTTGCATAACAGTCTCCTCCTAGTTTCCCAAACAGGAAATATGGTTCAAGGATCTCTGTGCTCAGTTCTCTTCTCAGTTTATTTTGCACTGCATCCCTCCCAATTCTTCTCCCCAGAAAGTAAAAATCCAGATATATCTAAATATTTCTCTCTTCTTCTCTTTGCATGCTCCTTTCCTTGCCACCTATCTGGAAATAAACTCCTCTGTGTTTAACTCCCCCCGCCCCCCAGGCTGGGGGAAGGAGTATACAGAAGGAGGGATCTTTACAGTTTTTGATATTCTAAATGGTAAGGAAAAGGAATTTGGACTATTCTTTCTCCTTTAATTAAACCTAACTCTCCTTTGAGAAGAGAGCTGAATCTTCCCTTAGCTGCTTTATTTTCATACTTTTGTATCAAATTCTAATCTCTCTTCTAGCAAATGAATGCCATAGGTAGATTAGAGTGAAGATTATTATGCTCAGAAAGACAAATAGAAAAACACATTAATACTTTTCAAATACAACTCCCATAGCACACCAATACTGATCATTGCTCTTGATCAGCAATAGATTCAAGAAATATCAGGATTAAAGAACCTTACAGGGTAGAACAAACCTTTTTATTTGGTTATAAGGATAACAATTGCTATGTTGACTAACTCAAGAGGTATATAAAGGCTTCACTTCCAGCATGGCGACACCAGGAGCTTTGTAGATTTCCTTGTCAGTAAAATTAGTGAGCGTTATTTAAGGAAAAACAAAACAAAACCACCTATTTAAAGTTTCTGGAAATGATCCCAAGGGCATACAATAAGTGAAAAAAAAAGTATTAAAGAAAACTTCCTAAAACTTGATAAAAACAGGAAAAATCTGTGATATTTGAACTCTCTCCTCTCTCTTCCCAGTATAGCTTGAAACAAAGTCTACTTCAACTAAGAGCAGCAACGACAGAGCTGCCTCTCCCACCAGCTCCCAGCTGGAGAGCTACAGTATCTTCCTGGGAGGGAAGCTGCCACTAGCTACCTGTTATAGAGCCTACTTTCCAAGGAAGGGCAACAGAGAAGTGGGCATTCTCTTTTTCAGGCTAGCACAGACTTGAAGGATGGGAATTTTACCTTGACTTCAGCATTCTACAGATTCTGGGGCCCTAATTGCTTTCACCCAATTCAATGTAAGGCAGAGGCTCCACTTAGGGAGAGGCAAGACAAATAAACCAGAGATTACAGCAGGACCCCACTCTGCCAAGCACTGTGCTCTGAAAGCAGGGGTATCACTCAGAGAGAAGTGTGCCACTATCCCCTCTGTCAGTGCTAGAGCCTGGGCTCAGAGATTTTGTTCAGGGAGAAGAAGCAGGCAATAAAACATAGAGCTTAGAATCTCTTCCCAAAGAAGCTGAATTCGTTTGCAGCAGAGGGTGGGGATGTTCAAGGCAAAGGACATTCTCAAAACAGTGAAGGTTATGGTGTAGAGCAATTAAGAGGCAAATGGTAGATGCATTAGAGATACAAGTTAAACCATAAGCTGGCCATAGGTTTACCAGACAGAACCAAGGAAACAGACAGCTAAGAAGAGCCCTCCTGGGATCAGACAGTCTTAAAAATTGATCTCAAAAGCTATTTTTGTAAAGGAGTCTGAATGTAATTGGATCAATCCACGGAGAAATTTGTGCCCCAGGACATTGCCAAAAACAACAGAGCAATATGCCAGCAATTAGTGGAACTTATAGTCAAGGAATGGGATGGTTAAAGAGACTGCAAAAGACTGTCATTCCAGATTGACTTTGCACATGTCCAAGGCTGCATCCTCCTAAGAGCAGTATCAGTGGCTTCCCACTCTGTAGGAAAGGGGGAGAACAGATGTTAGGAAAATAATCTAGTCATGAAGCATAAAGAAGCAAATAACAATAACCAACTCCTGGGGAAGGGGGTCAACCAGAACGCAGAATTTCTGCAGTATTATCGAAAATAACCAGTTTCCAACAAAAAAATGTGAGGCATACAATGAAAATGGGAGGTCTGATGGGAAAAAGCAGGCAAAAAACCCCTGCCTATGAAAGTGAGCAGGTATGGAATATAACAAGTGAAAACTCCAAAGTAGTAGTAGTTTCTCTCTCTCTTGCTCTCTCTCTTTCCCTCTCCCCCCTCTCTATATGTATAGATAGATAGATATACTGAGAAAGAAATATGAATATATAGATTTTTTTCAAAGAAGTAAAGGAAACCATGCTTTAAAAAAGAAAATGAAGGTATGATTACAGTATTTCATCAAATAATGAATCTCAACAAAGAGATACAAGTTATAAAAAAAAGAATCAAATGTATTCTAGATTTGAAAAGTACAAAAATTGACAAAATATTCATCAGCACAATAGTAAAGTGAACTGGCAGAGGAATTAGCAAACTTGAAGAAGGATTGATGGAGAGTATTCAATCTAAACATGAGAGAGAAAAAATGAGGAAAACTGAAGAGATCCTCAGCAAAATGTAGATACCATTAGGTGAATATAATTATGTATAATATATATTATATAATATATTGAATATATACACACACAAAGGTGAGAGAGAAAGCAGAAAACAATAAAGAAATAATGGCCAAAACCATCTCAAATCTGATGAAAACATTAATCTACAAACACAAGAGTCTCAACAAATTCCAAGTAGGACAAATGCAAAGAGTTTCACAAAAGACACATTCTGGTATAAATATTGAGAGCAGCAAGAGAAAAATGAATTTGCACTTACAAGGGAGCCCAACAGGATTAGCAACTGCCTTCTCATCAAAATAATGGCGATCAGAAGACAGTGGGATGACATTTAAAGTGCTCAAAGGAAAAACTGGCAACAGTAAATGGGAACCTAGCAAAACTGTCTTTCAAAAATGAGGGTGAAATAAAGACATTCCCAGATAAAGGAGCACCGAGAAGATTTGTCACTCCAGAACCACCTTAGAAGAAACACCAAAGGGAGTTTTCCAGTTAGGAGCAAGGAATGCCAAATTCACTTCCACAGGAGAAAACAGAGTGCAAGGAAAGGCAATTAGTTGTGTGCCTATGGAAGACAATATAAATGCATATTTTTTCTTTTTCTTTCTTCTCTTAAATAATTTCAATAGCATTGAATATGTAAATTCTGTTATGTAAAACACTATGCATATCATTATACTGCTGGCCCTATAGGAATGTGTGCTGCTGTTAGCAGCACAAAGGAAGTGAGTGAGAACAGAGCCACATTTGGCCCAGGGCAATGACTCCACATGATAATTTGAACGCGCAAGGACAAATCAAGAGAACCAAGTGCAGAGGCTAAATAAGAAAGGTTATATGTACCGAACTGTTTCCCTTTCTTCTCTTAATTTCTTTAAGATACATAAAATTATATAAAGTAATAGTTATAACAATGCATCGTTGGCTTTGTAACCTGTAAAGATGTATTATGCATAACAATAACAGCGTGAAACCGGGGAAGGGGGAGAGAGCTATACAGGTGTAACATTTCTACATTTTATTGGAATTAAGTTAATGTAGGTCTGAAGCAGGAAAGAAATCAAGAAATAGTGAAAAAATTCTTTAAAATGAAGGTGTTAGAAATTATTCACTTAATGTAAAGGGAAGCAGGAAAAGAAACATTAAAGAAAAAGCAGACATGAGCCAGAGAAAACAAAAATAAAATGGCAGGTATAAATCCCGCTATAGAATATTAGTGAGTGATGGGGTGGGAATGACAGTAGGAACCTGGATGGAACCAGACCTGCCAGAAAGGGATCCACAGGGTCCTGACTATAGTAGATTCAAACAGCAGGCAAGTGTGTGTGATAGAGGGGTAGATAGCTGTGTAGACAAGCAAATTATAAGCCAAAGAGATAATGCATTGGTCTACAAAGGGATGTCTAGGAATGTAATAGAGTACCAGGTGACTAATACAGTTTGCAATAGAAAGGTACTGGGAAAGTTGTAAAAAAAAAAATTAAGAAAATACTGAGGTGGCAGAAAAATATGGCATGTAAAGGTAACACAGTCTCAAGAACTTTGACGGTGGGCAATACATTTTTTTTTAAATGACAGTATGAAGTCATCTGAAGTAAAAATCTTTCTTGAGGGTCAACTGCAATCTTTTGGTCGTGACCATCTGGACTGCTGTATGGGGAAGGATTCTGAGGCTCCATCCTACCGTATCTCAAGTAAAGATGTCTTCCACGGGCATTAGATGGGAAGCAAGCCTGCCCTCTGTTAGCAAACACTGGTTGCAGTCATCCCAGAGGAGGGTCAGGACTGAGGCAGTGTAAAGCTCAGAGTTGTTACCAGTTATGTTTTATTACTTATGTCTATGGAATAATAACTCTTTTGAGTATTTTGTTATTTAAAGTAAGGTTCCAATGTCCAGTATTTTCTTTGCTAATTTTCTATAGTGGATAGTGACTAGCATTAAAACTCTTACATGAAAAGGAGCTGTATTTGAGCACTAGCAAGGCATTGAGGAGTCAGCAATTTCAGGGAAGAGGAACTACAAGAGTAGAGTGAGTGATGGCAACCAAGGAGAAAGAAACATGCCCCAGCCCTTGTGGCATAAGGCATGCAAAAAGAGTTATAAACAAATAACTATCCCAGGACATGGAAATGAGGGCAGGAGAGCTCCGTGCAGTCTCCATAGAATTTAGACAGGCAAGGGGTTCCAATTTGGGGTATTCAGTTGAAGGCAGTGGAAATTCAGCCATATGACCTAGGCTTTCCTAGAGCCTGTGGAGGTGGGGCGTACAGTATGAAGGAAATGCGTACTTTTCTTTTCTCCTGATTTCCAGGAAGAGCAAGATTCCCTCAAAACCCTTGACCCTTTTGCCTTTCTTTTCTTCTTCTAATAGTAGTAGAAGTGTATGAAGGTTGGCGGATGATAATTAGTGGCAAGCATTTCTTAATTGGATGTAGCCAATTTATTAGTGCTTCTAGGCATGGGAAATGTGGCATCTTTATACTACTGTCATCCCCAGACCAAGCAGAGATAGTGACATCAGTAAGTGTTTGCTGTGCCACCTGTGAGCTCTTCCAGGGTCTCAAATCTGGGGGAAAGGTGCAGTAAGCCCAGTTTTGCTTTCATATTAAGTTGTAATTGCCAAACTGTCCCTTATCAGTAGTAATGATGGTAGTTTGGCCTTTGTTTTATTCCTGACCTTATTTCTCAGTTAATTCAGATCTGGGACAGGAAGGAATGGTATTACTAATTTGACCCTTCAAAACCCCCACCATCAGTGCCTGGCCTGGAAATCTAACCCAAGCCTCCCCCATGGTAAGAGAGGACTGCATCAGTTGAACACTCTGACCACATCTCTTGTTTCCTTCAGTATGAAGCTCAGTAGTGTAATACTCCTGGCTTCTTGCCACCACTTTACTCACTCTCCTCTACCTTCAGACCCCACCCCAGTGGAGATATGGTGACTTACCTGGTTGGTAGGTTTAGAAATATAAGCTGGGAAGTCTCAGTCTTTTGTTGAAAGAGCGAGGATACATAAAGCATAAGTTACATTCTGCTCCTGTGTGACATTTGTCATACCCACACTCACCTGGGAGGTCTGGCAAGTCTGGCCTTAGCTGTGAATGAGTGGGTAAATCTGCCTAATTCAGGAAATTAATTAGCCGGTCTGTTTGGCTTTCTCAGTAAACTACAGTTCCTGCCCAGTCTTTATCCATAATGAAATGAAAAGTGTTATTTTGATCCCACTCCACTTCTGTCTTCGTCTTATTTCTCATTTGGGTGCTATTTATTTGGTCCTCTAAGAATCTCAACAAATATTGGGAAAATCATGGCAAGATATCAGTTCTGGAGAGATGAAAGTACTGAAAATAACATAAATTAGACAAAAAGAAAATAATCAATGTTCGGGGGGGAGGTTTCCATTCTAGCAACAAGGAAAGAGCTCATTTCTCAAAATGGATATCAAGGTCAGAGGGGAAGCAATAATAAGGTCAACTTCATGTTGAACTCTGAACTTCTCTTCTCTGTGAATGTGTGTAATGCTGGACCTGTTGGGATAGGACCAACTATGCAAATTAGGAAGTGATTTGTGGGGGCCAGGATCTAGGAAAGTTGTTATACTTGGTGACTTGTTTAAAAAGAAACAAACAAAACCCTGGTTACTATATTATTGTAGAGCCCTAACATGGAATAAAATTTCCTGCAAAATTATCAGTTCAGGATTCTAATTTTGATAACAGTTCAGATAATTTTGTTGCAGGAAAACCTATATTGGACTAAGAAGCTTCCCTTTTTGTAAAATCAGGAAGTTTTTGGACTATGGGGAGAAGAGTTGGTCTTATTTAATAGCCCGAAAGTTGCAGTGTGAAATTTCTTCCTTGTGGTCAACAAAGCAAGTGCCCATTGTCTTTCTAACTGTGGTATACCGAAGGCTCAGGCTGTTGCCAATATTTTTTCTGGTACTGGGAAGTAAGACTTAGCTGATGGCTCAAAGAAAGTGGAAATAACCTAAGTCCCTCTAGCTGATTATTCTCTAATGTCATTTGGTGAATGGAAACCCATTCACGTTCCCGATTAAGCATTTGGAGTCAGCATACGGACATGTATGGAATAGCACATGGTGGGTGATATTAGCTCCAAGGCTAGAAGCAAAATTACAAAATATGTAAGAATATGATGAATGTGTCTGAGTTCACAGTTTATTAACTGTTCCTGGAGGATGGGATGTGCTGTGTGCATCACTAATCTCTTTATTCTGTGGGTTCCCTCAGTCCTGTGGCTGAGGACACCCACATTCATACATGTTTCCCCATCTTTCGGTACCATTTAAAATTCCCTTCCTTTCTTACTTTTCCTGTAGCTTTGACTTAACAAAACAATCACCCTTCTTTTGAACAACCACTCTTGATATGTTTATGCATCACAAAATTCATCTCTTTCCAACCCTTTTCTTAAGAAGACATTATGAAGATAAAATGAGAAAATGATTGGAAAATACCGTTCCTTAAACTATTATTTCAGTGATAGAGATCGATTTCACTGCTGGAGGACTGAAGAAATATATATGTCATACCAATTTTCCCTTCATGATATGGATCGGGACAGTGTTCCTGCCAAAATTGGGGTTTTCTTAGTAACAATGTATTTTCTTGGGATGCCTGTTTTCCCAAGAGGATGGAGAGTTATGCCATATTTCTTGAAGTACCTGGATCGAGAGTTTGAACAGCTGTCTTCTTCTCTCTTTAGCTCATGCACAGTGGAAACCTCTGCAGAGTCATCTAGCAGAACTAAATGCTGTCCCAGTAGCCTTCAGGTTCTCTAGACAAGCAGTGATTTTGGCTGCCAGAGGGATTCTTGGGTGGGCTGGTGGTGAAGCATCTTCCAATAACCATTACTAAAAGTGTCAGCCTAGGTAAATTCATGTTCATCTGGGTCCATTTTATCTTATTTTGTTTTAATTTAAGCCAGATCGTGAGGCCCAGATGTTACGTTGAGCATGAGTTTAGGGAGGTATGGTGAAATTTGAAGAGGGGCGGGGGGAAATGTTCCTTGCCACCCTTAGAGACAACATACTAAGGAAATAGGACTATTCCCCTCCCTCTCTATTTTGGTAATCCTTGGCTTGGCATATTTGGGTAAGAAAATGAAAGGTTTGCCTACATAGTTGAAATCTCTCGTCACATTATATCATCTGAAGCCTATTTGTACGTTGGGATCATTTTATTTGGTTTCGGTTAGACATGAAAGTGTTCTGTGGTCTCCTTTTTTTGCTTTTTCTTTTTTTTTTTTCAAGGACTTCTAGCTTTTGGAAAATTGAGTGATTTCATCCCTGTCCGGGTTTCCTAGTAAATCTTGTATTTTTACTAAATTACTTGATCAATTAGTTATGTCAGCTGCCCGAGATGTGCCTTTTTATTAATAGCACCTTTTATCAACTCATTGGAATTAGACATTGCGACCATGGTCTGAGACTGGTAACATCTTGCAATAATTTACATCTTGCAATAAATATTACTTTAAAAAATAGCACCACAATTGCTCATTTGTGAACTTTTTTGGATGTGTCCCCGTGTGAGAAATTGCATTTGTATTATTATTAGTTCTGACAAACTGGATTAGGTCTTGGCTATTGTTAAGTGGTTCTATCTGCCCTCAAATCTACTGAGAGATGCAGCATTTTTAATGAATTTAATTAAAACTGCATGTGGTTTATAGGGTTGCTTCCAGCCAATATGCCATTCTTCTTGACTGAGCAGAGTTTCTGCAAATGCATAATGATGTTTTATATGAGAGATGTTTGAAACTCCCTCTTACTAGCCTCCAGGTAGTTTCCATGGAATGACATGGTGATGAAATATTAAAATTTTAAAAAAACCCTTTTTACTTAACTGAGTCATGTTTACACAAACTAATGTATGCATAAGTGTGTTAAATATGTTTGTCAAAGCTGGGAGAGACATGGATCATATTTCAACACCAGCAATATGTTGGCCGTGAAAGATTTTTAAGAAATTCCAATCTGGCAACACTTTGGAAGATCTGCTATATGTGTTATTCTTTGAAGTATTAAAAAAGAGTCCGTTATGAAATTCCCTCTTAACATTTAAGTTCATTTCCCCAAGTAGCTTTAATGATTCTTCCCTGATAAGCAGAATTATAATAGAGATGGCTCTCAGCATCAGTTTTAAACATAGCCTTGGAAGATATTGATGATAGAATGTAATGTCTTTTTTAAAAATAAAGACAGTGGCTGCATTTTCTTAATGTTCTTTAAAGAATGAATTATTTGATACACTTTATAGAGAGAGTTAGTGAAGTCCTCTGACTGCATAGACTCAAATTCTGGTTCTAGAAATTGATCTTTCTTTGATGGTAACGATAAGAGAACAATAGGGGAGTAACACATCTTGACCCATTTCACCCCAGGTGTAGTCTTTGAAAATAGTAAACACTACCAAGGAATGTAACCTTTTATGTTACCTGTATTAAGTACATAACAAAATGTCTAATGATTCTATGGAGCCTAGCAGGGCCACGGTCAGGAGACTTTGTAAGACTGCAGAGAGGAAGTGGCTCAGTGATCCTGGGAACGTGGGACTGGGATTTCTTGAGAAGTCAGTGAAACAGACAACAAGCATGAAAATCAAGGGAGGTCAGAGAAATACCCGAGGTAAACCCAGCTGACCGGCTGCGTCCACAGAAGTGTTCTCTAAGACTGCTCGCAGCCTTAGTTTCTTCAGGTGAAGAAACCTCAGAGGGCGGTAGTGAAGACCAAACACAGCACATGTAAAAAGAAAATTCCATGCGAGATGCTTACCATAATGCTTGTTATCAGTATTCAGAAATTTTAGCTTAAAAATTAACATTTGCATATATTCTAACAAGATGTCCAAATGTTTCCATAAAATATCCCATGTATTGATTCAGAATCACCAAATATCTTCTCACTTCCACGAACCCTTTCTTTTTCCACGTGTGAGTGGCGTGTTACTTTAGAATTTTTACTGTGTGATCCACACTTGCTCTTCGCTTCTTAAAACCGGTATTGTTTTAGGTAGCAGTATCTCTTTCAGAAACGTCATTGAGTGACGGGACATTGACAGAATTGTGTTTCCTTGTGCTGCATTTTTCGTCCCCTAATTTGGGAAGATAAAAATTTCTCTGAGGAAAAGCTGAGCTACCAAAGGTCATATTGTGAATTCTACTTCTAAGATTTGGGTGGCATTAGTTGATAAGAGCAGTGACTCTTTATCGTGCTCCTATTACTGGCCCAGAGAGACATGCTGTCCACATATTTTCTCTTTACTCCTCACCCCTATACCAGACAGACTGCACTCCTCCACATTTTACAAAGAAATTATGATTCAGAGAACTTAACTTGCAGACAAATAGCCACGCTGGGATTCCCCCTCTGTGCTTCCTGATGTGAAGCTTCTTCCCGTGATGCCACTCTGTCTCACACCAGACAGCTCTTTCCTTTAGAAGAAATTACATTTTTTTCCCCCTCCAAAGCATTTTCAGGGCTATCTTATTTTGCCATTAGAGAACCAACCAAATGTGCTACTTGGCGGCACAAACCCTGGCCCAGGAGGCAAAGTGGAAGAAACAGTTCTGGAAATTCCAGATAATCGAGACACAGTAGGTGAAAAGATACCTCGGTTTCACTGAAGGACATACGGAAGAGAGTAGCAACAATCTCAAAGAACACACGAGAAGTATGCCCTTACTGTGCGAGGCGTTCCGTTTCCATGATGACCAGACACAGAGAAGGGAGTCAGTGTCCTGGTTCTGTTCACTCAATCTGCATGTGCTTAATGTAGACGACAGGGCAGCTTTCAGCAAAAAGTAATTCAGAAGGACAGCTCTCGTCGCGTCACCCCCTGCCGAAAAATTTTCTGCGACTTCTGGCTAAGTGCAAAATGCCACGTGAGCATCGGAGGCCCTCGAATGGGTGACACTAACCTACTTAGCCCGTCTCCTGTCATGCCCCACTGTCCACAGCTTAGTCTCTCTGTTCTAGTCATGTGGTTCCTTAACCTGGCTGCATGTTAGAAACACGTGGAAGCTTTAAAAATAGACAGATGTCTGGGATACCCCCCGCCTCCGAAATTCTAGTTTATTGGGTCTGGAGTCGGGTCTTCAAATCTGTCCAGGCAATGAGGGCAATGAGAATGCACAGCCTGGATTAGGGACCAGTTCTCTAGTCAAAGGAGATTTGGAAAACAACTTCTTCCTCCTGACTGCAGTATTTATTGAAGGTCTTCTTTTCTCCTGAAATACCTTTTCTATCTCCTCCCCTCCTACCTCCCCTGGCTAACTATATCTTTTAAATTCTTCCCATCCTGTAAAGGCTCTTCTCTAAAGAAACTTTTTCTCACTTCACCCTCCTCCTTCAATGGAATGCCGTATCTCTCTCATTTAAACTTCTACAAAATGTCTTTAAGCCCCTATTTTAGCATCTGCATGTCCCGCCATAACTTCCCATCACCTTTCCTCATGAGCAGGGCCTAGGTTTTACTGATTTCTTTGTACACTGCAGACTCAGAAAAAAATTAAGTACATATATTTCAAATGTTGCAAACAACTTTTACACAGATTCTTGGTGAAAATAGTATCATTCTCCATTTCTGATGATGTTTGAATTGAGCCCAAGACTCACTCAAGATCTACCCCATAACAATGAGAATTCCATTTTAGGGTCTACAAGCCCCCATTAGTTTTTAGAATGGTGCATAGGTTTGGGTGCTTTGTTCTTGGGAAAGGTTCCAGAGTTTCAGTTAGAATCTCAGAGGTTCTGTGATCTACTGACTTGTTAAGAGCTACTATCCAATGGAATAAATTTCCTTAACTCAGCATGCAGGGATGGCATTGGCCCTGTTTGCTGGTCACTAAGGTTCCATTTCTCTTCCTACCAGGGTAGCATAGCTTTAGAACACCTCAACTCTGTTAGGTTGAATGGCTTCATGAAAATATCATTAGTCTAAAGACTAATCAAGCATAGCCTCTATCATTCAGATGATTAAGCATTTTTTAAATGAAAACATAAAATTAGATTAAAGGTCCTTTTTTTACTGGCTCAGAAAAGGTCAGAATTTCTACCTTGACTAGATGATAGGAGTAGAGTGGCCCTGCCATTGTCTAGTATCTCCGAGGAGAGAAGTGTTCAAGTGCTTATATGAGTGAGTATGTGTATATATATATGTGGGGAGGTGGATGGGTGTGGGAAGTGTTTATCAAAATATAATTTTTCTTAGACAAAAATTGCCAAAGATCTGGCTGTCTGCAAAGGGAGTAAAAATTCATTTTGGTGAGCCACCACCTCTGAGTTTCATGGGTTTCATTATTTGCTGCTGAAATATTTAGGACTAAAACAACAACAATCCAAGCATGACTTAGTAGCTGTTAGAGGTAATTGTTCTATTCTTGGGCACCAAATAGCCAGAAAAGCATCTGTCTTCTCAGTTGAACTGATTTGTAATTCTAGAATGTAGGAGGAAAAAACTGGAAGGCCCTCCACTTAAATCTGTAATTTTGGTAATTCCGAAGTAATGTGACATAAGGAATTTTGATCAGTGCTTAGTTCAGCATGGGAGATCTCCTTTCAAGGAGTGAGAAGTGGTTGGAAGAAACTACAGATGGGGTTTGACCTGACGAAACTGAAACAGAACGCAGGAGACAGTAACTAGTGAACCTGGTAAACATTTATAAGCTGAAGTTATGGGTTAGCAATATATATATATATATTCACACATGTGTACATACTTCAAAATAATTGCCAAGAATGAGCATCAGACTAAATCAAATGAAATTTGATGTGCCTTCCTATGAAAAAAAAAATAGCATTAAAATTCAGGATTTCCAAAATGCAAAAATTAGAAGGTGATTATTCATATTTTCACAAGGGCTCTCCACTTTGTAAAAGAATCTACTACAGTGTTCCATTCAAAATACCTCTTATGATATGTTAACATTGCCATTTGGCTAATTTAGGTAGTTCTCCAACTTTAGCATGTGTATGTTAAATACAGGTCGCTCAACCCCTACCCCCTTTTGACTTTCTGATTCGGGAGGTTGGAAGTGTGTCCTCTAAATTTGCCTGTCTGGCAAGTGAAGTTGATGCTACTAGGCACCACATTTTGAGAACGGCTTGTTTACTAAAATTCTACCTGAACATAAGAAATAAATCTATGGTGTAAGAGAAGATACACCTACCAAGGATTTTTAGTGGGTGTTACAGGCTGAATCGTCTCACCCCCAAATTCGTATGTTTAAGTCCTAGCCCCCCCTCACTCCGTACCTCAGAATGTGACTGTATTTGGAGATGGTGTCTTTAAAGAGGTAATTAAAATGAGGTCATTAGGGTAACCCTAATTCAATACGGCTGATACACTTAAGAGGAAATTTGGACACAGACACACACAGAAAAGAGCCCATTGTACAGACACTGAGAGAATACAACCATCTACAAGTCAAGGAGAAAGACCTCAGAAGACACCAACCCTTCTGACACCTTAATCTTATGTATCTAGCCTCCAGGACTGTGAGAAAATCCCCAGTCTGTGGTACTCCAATATGGCAGCCCTAGCAAACTAACACAGATCGTGATCTTCAAAAGGAAATATCTATTTAGAAAGCTTCTTTTATTGTTTTGTATTTGGGTTAAATAGATATCAAAATTAGTAGTGAGTAAGAGAAGCAAACAGAAATGCCAACTTGAAAGTTCTTAAATTTGTTAGTTTCTTCTTAGTTTCTTAACTCTTTATATATTTTGGCCCAGTGGGATTTGAAAAGGGAGGGTCAAAAAATAACTTACTGGTTTTGGATACTAAACACCAGCATGTGTTAGAACTCTCTCATAGCTGCGTATTCATTTCCAAAGTAACATACCTTTATTCGTCCTGGAAGCTTCGATATTGAGAAGTCAGAGGAAAAACTCAACTACTATCTGCAGATAATTTAAGAAATATAAAGGAAGGAATGCTTTGATTAGCACTTGCAGTATGGGCATGTGACTCGAGAAAGTCTTGCTCATACATTTCTTGATCCTTTTCCCTGGGTTTTTATGCAGAGAAGGGAAGGATATAATGTCTGTTTAGCAGAATTATCAATAATACTTTATGAAAGGACCTTTTGGATTTCATACAGTTTGGTTAGTAATTCTCTAGCCCTTTTGTTTAAGAATCCACAAATGACAAGTGTGGAATATCAATGCCAGTAACTCTCTTACAGTTGCGTGCAATAAGAAATGCTGTGTGGGCTGCAGACTCTCATAAATTTCTTAGCTGAGAACACGAACCTTCCTCCCATTGCTGTCTGGGTCTGTCCTGTTGCTGGCACTCCATGAATGTCCACTGCCAAGCATGATGATTTAGGTACAAAGACTGCTGACAGGGTGTAACCTGGAGATCTAGGAAATACCGAGGAATAGCACAGCCAGACTCAAAAGATTTGTTTCTCTGAGCTGCCAAAGTTAGTGATGTCAGTGAAAAATATAGTTAATATAGACAGATGTCAAAGAAGTGGGAAGAACAGGAAACAAAAATATTAAGTGAAGCAGTGCTGTGCTGACTGGAATGGGACATGGAGAATTGGGTTTGGAATCCTGAAGCAGTCCGCCCCCCCCAAAGGGTTGAAATAAGGATTTTGAAGTGAAATTAAAATTTATGTGGTCTCTCACTGGATATAACCATTTCCCAAACAATGTAGAATATCTGATGACGCCTTGGGTTTTTTTTTAAAAGATTTTATTTATTTATTTGACAGAGATCACAAGTAGGCAGAGAGGCAGGCAGAGAGAGAGGAAGGGAAGCAGGCTCCCCGCTGAGCAGAGAGCCCAATATGGGGCTCGATCCCAGGACCCTTGGATCATGACCTGAGCCGAAGGCAGAGGCTTTAACCCACTGAGCCACCCAGGTGCCCCGACGCCTTGGGTTTTGTCCTCTGCTGTTGCATATGAAGAAGTTTGCTAGCTGTTGAATATATTGGTCTTATACTACTACCCTGTGATGTATTATATTACCTGCCTGTCCTCATCCACCTGGACCCAACCTCCTGGACATGTAAAATTCTTAGCAGTACAAGTATAGGGTGTACAAGTGTGTGTCTCCTTGTAAACCGAGGTACTGACCATTTCTTCATGGATTCCTATAGGTAGTAATAATGTAAGTGTCCCATTTTATGCCAGTTATGATGTAAGGGGTTAAAATGGAAGCAAGCCTGGCTGGCCCTGGAGAAGGACTCTGAGTTCAGGGAACACTAGAGAAGGAGGCCAGAGAAACTGTCTTCTCCACTCTTCCCTTCCCAGGGCAGTTCTTTGCAGGAAAAGCCAGCAGAAGGCACTAAGCCTCCGTAGTCTGTGACTTGGCTGCTGGGCTAATTATAGCAAGAGCTGGGCCACCACAGAGAAACTAGTGTTGGCAGCAGCTCTCTTGTTGAAGAGGACTACTTCCTCAGGTAGTTCCAGACACAGCGTGCGGGGCATTTAGACGGGCCTAGAACAGGAAGACCATACACTGGAGCTTACCCAGTGGAGAGCTGTGAGCCCTAAGCTAGTGTCCATTTAGATAAAAGGAAGGTCTTCATAGAGAAATTACTGAGCTTAAGAGTGTCATAAACATCAGGGCAAAATATGAGGTAAAGAGATAAGCTGGAAAGGGTTATTAATATCAACATTGATAATAAGTATTATGTCATCTAATGTCTAGTACATACTTGCTATATGTCAAATCTTATACTGAGTAGTTTGTTTTTTTTTTAAAGACTTTATTTATTTATTTGACAGAGACACCATGAGAGAAGGAACACAAGCAGGGGGAGTGGGAGAGGGAGTGGGAGAAGCAGGCTTCCTGAAGAGCAGGGATCCTGATGCAGGGCTCGATCGATGGTAGGACTCTGGGATCAGGACCTGAGCTGAAGGCAGACGCTTAACAACTGAGCCACCCAGGCGCCCCTATACTGAGTGCTTTAATTCAATGTTTTATTTAATCCTCTCAGCAACCTTATGAGTTAAATACTATCATTATTCCCACTTTCAAATGAGATGGCTGACAAAGAGAAAATAAGAAATTTGCCCAGAGTTACACAGCAACTTAACACTGGGAAGTGGGTTCAACATAGCTCAGTCTGAATCAGAAACTCATACTCTTTCCACTAAATCAGGCAGCCTGAAAACAAACACGGGAGAGGCCAGTGAAAAATCAGAAGGCGAGTTGCTTATTATTTCATGGCATCTCTGCGTGTTGTGGAAACTAAAAAAGGCTGTCAGTTATTACCTCTACCCTCCAGAAGCCTAGAATGTCCATTTGTGATCTTTCTCATCAATTCTGTTTCTGTTCTATTTAGTCTCGTGGATAAGCTAAAAAGTAACAGTTGCTTTGTTTGTAACCAACTGAAGGGCTGATTTTTAAAATTTTAAAACCTGATGTGTGTCAAACGTCAGTAAATATTGCTAGACATACGGATTGTGCTGGGTTACATACTAAGAATAGTGAAAATTACCAAGAAGCTGGATTTCTAAATAGGTGCTCAGTGCCATTGCTTCTAACCTGTAAGACAAACATGGAAAATCTATCTCTAGTTTATCAATGGTGGTGGATAAACTGGGTTTTTATCAGTTAAATGCCAGGGTCCATGGAACTTTAGGAAAAAGGAAAGCCTTTAATTGGGTGAGGAAAAGTAGAATTTGAGTTATAACCTCTTCCATGGGCCGTTTATGAGCACACGGTCATTAACATCTCTCCCCAGGTTCTGAAGCAGGAAGCAGGAAAGGCACAAACCAGAGAAAATTCTGGGCCCCCTTTGAACTTTATAGAAAGGCACTTTATAAATCTTAGGAAGATGAATTTATATTATTATTTGTTTAGAGTGATCTGAGTTAAAATTCTTTTGAAGGCAGGGCCTACTCGATACTCCATGTAGAAAACCACCTCTCTCCTCCTTCCCCCCCACCAAGCAGGATAGACCCAAGTTTCTATGTTGACTTGTTCTCTGTTGCCTATGATTTCTTTTCGACATCCTTTCTTTTGGACCTAGATTAAAAGTATTAAGAAATGCTCTAGAAAGGGAAAGAGACTATTCAAGAAGAATCTAGCCCCATGTCATAAAATGGAATGAATACTCATTTAGTGTTGACTAAACCAGACTTGCATTAGCTGTGGACAGTCACAATTTAATTGGCAGGCAGATCTGCTTTCTGTGAGAGGAGTATACTTGGATGTGTTCATTTTTTAAAATGTGTTCCAAACCCCTACAGTTGAGTTATTATTTTTTTTGTAATAATGATATGCCTTCAGTAGCATGTCATTTTCTTTACCCTTGTAGAGAGATAACATGCAATTAGGGAGTGATGTCAGCCTGTAACATTTTGGTGTAAAATTTTGGTCACACCAAAATACCGGCTCCTTAACAAAGCTGGCAGACACATCTTTGGGCAGCAGCTGCTCACCATGTGATTTAAAACTTCCTGTCACTATAATTGATGTGTTTTTATTCTTTCCATTTCCTGAAGCCTGATCAGAATTAAAATTGCTGTTGGAATTTCCTGTCAAAGCAACTCATTTATTCACTGAACTCTGCACTTTGATTGGACATTGCCTTCAGCAGCAGTCAGGTGGAGATTGCTGGGAATTATCCTCTCCACGCAGGGCTGATGGCTGTGCACACCTCATCTGCAAGTAGACACAGATTGTCCATCATGGGGTAAACGTGTCCTAATGAAAACTCCACATGCAAAATATTAATGATTTGCATATCAAACCTGGCCACCTGCAGGGGGCTCTGGGTTTTCTGTTAATTTAGGAGGTCCCACAGAGTTTTTTTTAACTGATCGTCTCGCTGTTGGATTCTTGTTCCAAGACCCCCTTGTGTTTCTGATCTGTCTCTGGTTTAGGTAACATTACTAAAAGGCTAACTTTTCCTAAGCCCCATTTCTCCATCTTTTCTCTGCCTTGTATGTTATTTACATAAAGAACATTTTGAGGTGACCAGTTACAAAGGATGTGTGGTTCTGAACTGTGTCCTAGTGGGTGCTTATTCATAGACCTGTGGATTAAGACCACTACAAAAATTCAGGGTGTGTGCAAAAGAGTAGGCAGTGTAGGATCCACGTTTTGTTTTGTTGTTGTTTTGTTGTTGTTCAAAAAATGTTGAAAGAAAAAGCCACAAAATTATTTCCCTTTACAAAGGAAAGAATCCCTGACGTTCCTCAGGAGTTATTTATTTACTTCTAAATTGTCTTCTTTTCTGGGACATTGTAAGAAGACTTACTGAATAAATGTTGCTTTTACTGCTCTTTTTAAAATCAAAGTATAGGATAAAGAAGATGTGGTATATATACATGATGGAATACTATGCAGCCATCAAAAGAAATGAAATCTTGCCATTTGCGATGACGTGGATGGAACTAGAGGGTATCATGCTTAGTGAAATAAGTCAGTCGGAGAAAGACAACTATTATATGATCTCCCTGATATGAGGAAGTGGAGATGCAACATGGGGGGTTGGGGGGGTAGGAAAAGAAGAAAAGAAACAAGATGGGATCAGGAGGGAGACAAACCATAAGTGACTCTTAATCTCACAAAACAAACTGAGGGTTGCTGGGGGTAGGGGGGTAGGGAGAGGGGGTGGGGTTATGGACATTGGGGAGGGTATGTGCTATGGTGAGTGCTGTGAAGTGTGTAAACCTGGAGATTCACAGACCTGTGCCCCTGGGGATAAAAATACATTATATGTTTATAAAAAATAAATAATTACAAAAAAGAATAAAAGAAATGCTTAAAAAATCAAAGTATATAGGGAGAGAGAATTATAAGTACCATTTTATGCTTGTTGATTGTGTACATAATGCAAATAATTTCTTTTTTTCTTAAAGATTTACTTATTTAAAAAAGAGAGAAAGAGGGAGCATATGTGTGAGCAGGGGGACATGGGGCTCAATCCCACTCAGGGCAAAATCTGTTTTGATTGGAGCCCAAATCCAGAGTCAGACACTTAACCAACTGAACCAGGCCCCCAGGCGCCCCTGCATTATGTAAATAATATCTGAAGCAGTACTTCATTTGTTCCTCTCAATCAGCTCATGAGTCAACGCATCATGTGTCATCATTTCTCCAACTTCAAAGATTAGGGACATGGGAGAAATGGCCTGAGAGCACATCCTGACGTTGCATCATATCTTGGAAGGTTAACGATGCTTATCGATTTCCGATCCACTGCCCTTTTTTGATATTGTGTAGCTGTTTGGTGTTTCGTTATCTTCTTATTTTGTATTTGTAAAATACACTGAATTACATTGAAAATAAGCAAGTAAAATTACTATTTTCAGTGTGAGAAGGTAAAAGAGGAAAACTTACATGGACTGGAAGATGAGATTGATTAAAGTCAATGTCCTAGACAATGAGGATGGTTTTTGCTTATCCTGGTGATGAAGCCCTAAGAGTTCTTCTGAATGGGACTCTCTTTTAAAAAATCATTCCTTATTGAAAACAATCTAGCTACTGGTCTGTATTTTTTTTTTTTGTTTCCCAAGTAAAGGTAGGTTTTTAAGTTTCAAATTCTCCAAACACTTTACAAATATTTTCTCTGCCAAGGATGTAAATTCCATGAGTCTGGGACTTTGTTTTGTTCATTGTATATCACTTAGGACAGTGCCATACAAATTATAGACCATCAACTGATATTCATTAAATAAATGAATAAACTCCTTTGTGTCAAAACAATAGCGAGGGGACCCTGTTATATCTGGAGGCAGGGTCCCCAAGCATAGTGGGCTCTCTCTGAGTAAGGGATCCCAACTCTGCTTGTACATTAGAATCACTAAGGGAGCTTTAAAAACAAACAAACGAAAACTGATGCCTGGATCCCTCCCTGGGCTATTAACTGAGAATCTTGTGTTGGTTACTCTTTAGCAGAAATGATATGAAGCTCACAGGCCAGCTTCTCCACAAACCAGGTACCCTGGAGACTGGATTCCAGGCTTACCCACTCCAGACTGTCAGATCTGCTCTGTTGGTCCCCTCAAGCCAGAAATCACCCAGGATATTCTTACTTTGTTAAGTTGAGGCTCTCAATCAGAACTTGAGAAATTGAGATTGGAAAAGCAGTTGGTGGGAGAGCAAAACCAGTCCTCTGGGCACACCATGGAATGAAACTACTAACCAATTAAAAATCCCGGGTAAGGATAACCCTGCATGTGGAACCACTTTTATTCAAGATCTCCAGCATGTTAGGATATTCCGAGCAGGCAGATGAAAAATTACATCACTAGATTTCTAATCTTAGAGCAAGTCTGGAATATTCTATTTTTTCCCTATGAGTATCTCCCAGATATTTCCGATTCCTCCTTGTTACCTGACCTCTATTCTGCCTCTGAATCTCTCTCATCTTCTCATTCCCCAAAGCCCCTGATTTTAGAGAAGTTGGCAGAAATAGCAGGTAAATAATATGCATATTATCATGGGAGGGGCTCACCTGTATTATGTACGCTATCTGTTCCATGGAGCACATGGTTTTGCCCTGGTGATGATGACTGGAAAGAATTCACCTATGTATTTCCTTTGCCTTCGCTGGCCACAAGCTTGGAGAATTCGTCAATAGAGGGCGCCTGAGGCTACATGGGCTGGGAGTCCCATCCTACTTTATTTCCAGCATTGCTCCATAGCCTATGCTCAGCATAGCACTGGAAAGGAATCCTGGTTTGTGTTTTTCTTCAAAGTTCCCTTCCCTTTTAATTCTTGTTTCCTTCTTATGGCATTCTGCTGTTCTTTGCCACAAACCATTGCAAAACAACCCGTACAAGAATGTTGCCTTCTTCTTGGCGAGGGTAGAAGGCTGTTTGGAAACCACAAAGCCACATCTCCAGGGAACAGTAGCTTTATTAATGTAATAATCACCATCATCATGGACTGGTTACAATACACACATTGCTTTAGAAAGCAAAATAAGGACAACCTGGAGTTTGCTAGAGAAGCTGCACTTGAGGTTAGATGTGTACAGTTCAATTTGGAGTCAAACTGAGGTCATTGCTAAGGAGATGTGGAATTGGAAATTTGTGTGGAAAATGGTTGCCTCATGGAAGCTATCCACTCACCATTAAAACTCATTTTGCATGATATCAGAACAGGAAAATACAAGCATTCAATACCAAAAGAAACTTGGGCTTTTCTTACTAGTCCTGGTTTCTTCTTTGGGAAGAAGGTTCTATGGTATTTAATCTTTGCCATCCATCCTCCATTTCTAAAAGAAGCCCTAGTAAAAAGAAAGAAACTGAATGAAAATTATTTTTTGGTGTGGGGGAGGTACATACCATCATCTTCATATAGGGGTATGACATATAGTAACATATAGGGGATGAGCGGTACATTGTTAAAGGAGTAACAGACAATTTATACTTTGCTCTGTGCCCTTCCAAAGAAGCTTAGTAATGAAATCTTTTCCCATTTAGAAATGGTATAAAAAGAAAATCTCAAATACTAAAAGAATCTCTCATTTCCTTTTTGGTTGTTTCTCTGGAAGAGAGGAGGGAGAAAAGCAAATAAAGTGTGACAGACGAACTTGGCAACCTCTGTGTTTCAGCAACCACGTCAGCTTAGATGCAAATGACCGGTGACAAAAGAACCAGACTAAGTGTGCCCGAGCCTCTGGGAAGGGCAGACTGCTGACAGGGCAGCGGCTCCTTCCAGCTGACTGTAGGCCCAGATAACTATCCCCTTCGGCTTAAATGGTGCTCTGCAGTAATTGACCGGTGCCCAGTGGGGCTGCAGCAGGGTTCTTTGGATCCTGTTCAGACCAACTCCGCCTGTGAGACTGGTTTTCTGGAACCTGAGGTATTCTGCAGGCTGTGGTCAAAGGGACAGGGTTCTCTGAATGTTGAATAGAATGTTCTCTGCCACAAGGTTGCTTCCTGAGAGTACTTACTGATGGAGGCTGTAGAATGCAGAGGACATGAATGGGTGAATGAAGCCTTGCGTGGTTAGACAAGGGGCGTCTGCTTGAGGGTCGGCCAAGTACCTGGATAATTTGAGCTAAAAGACCAGTCATTTCTTTATTCTAAGCTTATACTGGAAACGACTGTGTATAGGTTTGGCTTCAGTCAACAGCAGGAACTGATTTCTCTGGTGAGCATTTAGGAGAGTAAGAGGCAAGACTCCACCTTACCTCCCAGCTCTAGTGGACCGGTGCCCAACGTGGCCAGCTTCCCTGATGCCACAGGAGCTGCCAGGCAATCTTTGTTTAGAACTAGCAGTGTAATCTCTTGTTTCTTTAGCTGCTGTTTGCAAATATTGGTATTTAAGAGTGGTCCTCGGGGGACCAAAGAAAGATGGTGAAGTTCATTCAGGTGGCTGCCTTACCTTTCCACCAAAATAATTGTGTGTAGAATATGAATCCAGGAGATAATTTCATACTGACTTCTTGTTCTCCAACAGAACATATTTTCTGCCATTGAGAATAACTGAAGTGGTTAGCATGTAGAAGAATACATGGAATATTATACTAAAATACGCCTGTCTAGGGATCCATTTAGTTCCCCCCAAATAGCTCCTTTCTTTGTGAATGCCAGTATGTTTATATATATTTAAATGCCCCATTTGCTACACTGGTTTTAGCTTCTTGTTAGCATCACTTCTTGTTAGCATGATGTTCTACAGCACAAGGCAGCTGGAGAAATGAAACATGTGTTGAAGAATTTATGCAGTGTCCTTAGTTTCTTTCATTAAGAGAACCAAGAATAATAGGTGTGTATTATAAGTTTGGTGTGTTAAGCAATACGTTATAGCTATGTTTGACAGACATCTTGTTTACATTCATGTTATATATTGGGGAAACCATAGAATTTAAAAAAAAACATGGCATTTTTAAGGTAATATTTATACCATGCTTCCATGCAAGGGAAACTTAGTCGTCTAAAAACATGATATGTTTTAAATCCGCTTGTCTCCTCCTAACAAATATTCCCTGTGCTTTCTCCTTAGAGTAGGGAGTTCAACATGTTCTTTATTCAGCCTATTAGCATTACTGCCCAGGAAAAACCCAGCTGCATGCCCTTAGTTTATTAAAACAATAGGCCATCTTATTTCAGTTTGGTTTAATCCACATGTGAAAATTTAACCTCACCTTTCCTTTATGAAAGAACAGTATGGAAGTTATCTTTTTAGTCAGTTCAGCGTTTTTGCTTTTAAAAAAGCAGTGGTTGTTTCCAGGCTGACTTAGGAACCTTCATTAATGTCACTGAACATTGCAAAATGGTTCGTGGGCCTGAGGTTTCCTAGTGGTGCTGGCCATCTCTAGCTCACAGTGCTGAAGTACCCCACAGCCCTCCCTAGGTAGCAGGCAATCTCTCCTACCTTTACCTCCACTGAGAAGAAACTTGAAAGTGTTGGACAATTTAATATAGCTAGTGTTTCAGTAGTAAATATTGTGAAAGTGGAAAAGAAGAACTTACTCATCTTCTTCCACTTTTTGAGCTTAGGTCACACTCCAGCTCTCCAAAGTGCTTTTCCATAATTTGCCCTGATGCTTCAAACCTGGGAGGAAACCTTTTCATTTTGAAGGGTGAGGCACCTTGTATTTCCTGATGCATTCTTGTCTCCCTCCAGCAGAGCATGGCAAAGCTCGTCATACCTGGTTCTAGCTCAGTAGTAATCCATGCCAAGGACTTGAACCCAGATGAAGTAAAGATGGAGAGAAGATATGGCACTGTGATAAAAGGCAGACACACACAAGGAGAGACTCAGAGTTTGAAGTGTTTCAACCCATGGGAAACTGGCTTTCATGTGAATATTCTGTCAGAATAGAAATGATAAAATATCATCAACATCATCATCTTCTTACCCACACAATTCAGAATTGAATGCTTTCCCTCTCCAGGTTCTGCTAAGGGCTTGATATCTCTTCTTCATTTTGTCCTTACAGTGACTTTATGAGGCAAAAGGCTGATCATTCCTCTTTGACAGATAAGAAACCCGAGGCTTAAGAGAGATTGCATAGCTCATCCAAGGGTACAGCCCATAATTAGTAGAGGCTGATTTTGAATCTTTCTTTTTTGACTCTGAAGAAGAAGAATGCACATCATTGGCAACATGTAGTTAGTGGAACACCAGAATGCTAGGAAGTAGTGGCTGCTCTTGTGGAAGAACTTGCCTTAGGGCAGAAAGCAACTACCACAGAGAGTCTAAAGACAAATGCTTCCGGAGAGCAGCAGCAGTGACCTAAAAATGTGTTGACAGTTTAGCAACATTTTGTGGCTAAAAGAGAAGATTTTTTTTTTTTAAATCCTGTTTTGCTTTGCTGTGTTGGAGACATAGATACTCTTCTGATAACTGGGCTTAGTTATCCTTTTATTTTAAGGGATATATAGGACTTAGCCTGCCCCAAATATGGCAACTGCCTTTGGTACAGGGTCATCAACATTATGCGGTACACACTACATCAATTCCAGAGTCCTGCTAACAAGGACCTGGACTCTAGACAGACCTCAGGTTCTTGATTCCAGTTCTTCTTTCTGTGACTGTCACTGGAAGATGGAGGCAGCAGGGTTTCAGAGCAACTGCAGGATGGAATGATGGACAGAGGAGGAGGCTGTGTTCCAGGAACACACAATAGTGAGCTACAAATGATGTGCTTCACCTGAGGGAATTTTGCAAGAGAGTAGTGACAGACATTCAGCACTGAGAAATTGGTCAGATTATTAATAACAAAAATGGTGGGTGCCTGGGAGAGGAAAAATTGCATTATCTGTCAGTGACAGGCACAGGACACAACAGAAGAACATTCTTTTTAAATTTACAAGTTGATTAAATCTAACTAGATTTAGATTTAGGAATATCCTTTTTGTATATAGAAGAATGGGATGTGATCTTGGATTCCTGGAAAATCCTTTACTGAATCCCTGAACAGACTCTATTAATTAAAGATATACAGATATAGATTGATATGTAGCTTCAAAGAAGGAGCTATCTGTCTACCTCCTGAATATTTCCTCTTTAATCCATTGGCATGATATTCCCAACACCCTTTTTGTCACATCAATGTCCTATTCAATAACTGTCAGATCTTTGAAATTGCTTATTTCATAAAATCAAAACTCCTTATTGAAATTAAGTTTTATAGACTGATTTCAACCTACATTTTCAAGGCTCATGTCTACAATTCCCCTATAGCCATAACTAGTTTAAAAACATGGGTCAATTTATTGTTTCTAACCTTTGTTTAATATGTTATTCTCAACTATAGTGCCCCTACTATTTTCTTTACCTAGTGAAATGCCAATTAGGGTATAAAGTTGATGGCATAGAATTATAAACTGTAGCAGGAAATAGACAAGGTGTAAGTTGGCTTGGGAAGTAACTGATGTCATAAATAGCAGTTAGTCTGAGAGCGTAGAAGTAAAGAAGTTAAAGTGTTACATGTGCAGAAACATTGCGACAGAACTTGGCCCACTGGGTCAGAAATTGGGATGAAGTCAGTCAGTACCTTGGATAGCTCCCAGGAATTAAAAATTTGAGCGCTGATGGGGTTCTGTACTTTTGAGTTGTAGACCTAGTCAACTGCAGACCCATAATCTCTGCCCCCCCCCCTTTTTTTTTTTTGGTAAGAGCCCACTTTCTTTCCTCTCTTCCCCTAACTTATCAATTTAGAGATTTAAAGATTTTGGCCCTTAATCTGGTCTGACTTGTGCCCTCACACGGGGTCCTTGATCACGCTGAAGGATTTATTCCACTTTATTGCTGGAGCCATTCTCTGGCATCTTTGTCTCTCTTGGGGCAGACTTAGGGACTGAGCTTCTGATAATCCTCCGTTTTTCTTTTTCATGGATGACAATTCATTATCCTGCCAACATTCAACTAGGTTAAAATTTGCCAATCTTCCAAGGGCAGATTTCAACTTTGCTTTGAGATGAGAGGCACATTTGCCTCTCTACTGCCTATTTGCCTCTCTATAGCCTATTTGACTGTCTACTGCCTAGCCCAATGTGAAAGGAACTCTCCTTCACCTCAACTATATCACTTTGTAACCTGTGCCGTTCATTTCAATATTAATGATAAACTGTCTTTTATAAGCTATTCTTAAATCTGCTTGTGTCTTAATCTGCCTGTGTCTAAAATTTCCAATTGACTTACATGCTTCTGGGGGCATGCTTCTTAGCATGCTTCCCTCTCAGCATGCCTTTCAGATTATTATGTGAACCATACTTTTGGGGGGAGAAAGAAAACAAATTTTACATTTTCTGATAGACATGTTCTGACAGTAGCACTTTTCAATTAGGTATTGAAGTTTCTACTATTTCTGGAAGCCTTCTCCTTGATGTAGTGTAATGAATACAGCATGGGCTTGTGAGCCCAAGAGACATGGGTTTCCATTCTTGATCACCACTTATAACTGTGACCTTGAGCACATTACTTCATCCCTTTCCTGAGTTATAGTCTCTACATTTGTAAATGGGAAAACTCCATGTGATAACCATGGAAATTAAATGAGATAGAGGTAAAAGGTTTTGATCCCTTGACACACAGAAACTCAGTTTTTATTGATGCCTTTCTTGTTTTCACACAAATATAGCTCTTCCTTTTTAATCAAAGTTTTCCAGTGGTTTTAAAAACACTGCCTTTAGGGGTTTTCCACTGTGTTGCTCACAATGAGTCCCTGATTGTGGTGAAGGATTTATCTTCTACTTCCACTCATTCCTAGAACAGGCTCTTTTCCTCAGTATAAAATCAATTAGCATTGCTATAAGAAACAGATCTTTAAGTTTAATGCTTGTATTTGGGGAGGCAGGGTAACATTTATCTTTGTGGAAGTCAGAGTGAAGTGAGTTTGCTCTTGCCCCTTCGGTTTGTAGAAAGCCACCTTATCCAGCAATCTGAAAGAGCCCAGCCCTCTAGGTCTCCAAGAAAATAAGGCACAAGTGCCAAACAAGGAGGCCTCAAGACATAGAGTGGGCAGCTCAAGTCTTTTCATGACTTGCAAGGAATTGATTCTCAGAGACTGCAAGGGGGTGGGAGAGAATGAACCTCAGGAGAATAAACCTGGGTATTTATGAAAGAAAACCAAAGCATTTTAGCTGGGCTTCCATCCCTTTAAACAATACCAGTCACAGAAATGTGGTTTCATAGTCATTTAAAATACAGTTTACAGAGGAATTAAGCTAAATCACTTAAGCTCTCCAAGCAGCTGCAATTCCCAGCTTCCTTACTGAGATCTGCTTGCAGAGCGTCTCCTTTGAAATCTGCAGCTCAGAGACAGGGCTGTTGATCTCTGAGCTACTTGCTTTTTCTTGTCCCATTCTTCTCAGGTAATGCAAAAACAGTGGAAAATATTTGGATACAAGCATACTATTCTTGCCCCATATTTGAGTACGTTAAGGGGCATTATTGTCATGAGTTTAAGTAAGTGAGGACCAGAAAATGAGTTAGGGTCATGAAATGAGTACTTTTGTAAGCCAGCATAGAATTCCCAGAGTGACTCCATGCATTCTGGGAAGAAACATCAAGGCTTCTGTCTTCCAGGAGAGGAAGCTGACACTCAGAACCTTCTACAGTTTATCTGTCTAACCTCCCATTACTTCTCCCCATGTAAGCCCTTGGTTCTGGCTGGGCTGGTCTCTTCACTAAATTCAATATAGCTGTCCCTGTACTTGTGGTCTTACTGTTCCCTACTCTTCAAAAGTTTTTCCCTCTATTGTTTAATTATCTCAACCCTCAACCCTACCTATTCCATTGCTCAAAGCCCAAGACCCACCTCCTCACAAAGATTTTGTAGCCCTCCTCAGTACGAGTCTCCATTTTCCAGTTTTCGCCATGACTGTATCAGTCAGTTTGATCCTTGTTCCATGAATTCTTAACCAGAATGTAATCTATTTGAGGAAAAATGTGTCTTATTCAACATTTTGTGTCCCAGAAAGTGTTGCATATATGTAGCACTCAGTAAATATTGTTTGACAGAATTATCATATGGAAAATTGGAAAATCATACGTAAATTGACTTCACTTTTTTTAAAAACAAAATATGGTAGGGACGCCTGGGTGGCTCAGTCAATTAAATGTCTGTCTTTGGTGCAGGTCATGATTGTAGGGTCCTGGGATCAAGCTCCACATCTGGCTCCTTGCTCATGGGGGAGCCTGCTTCTCCCTCTCCCTCTGTCCCTCCTTCCTCAGCTCAAGATCTCGCTCTCTCCCCCTCTCTCTTGCTCCTCTTGTGCTCGTTCTCTCTCAAATAAATAAATAAAATCTTTAAACTAACAAAATAAAAATATGCTAAATGTGAGGGGTAAGAAATAAAAGGAGTGAAACAGTCTTTTAAAAATATGCAAGTAGAAAATATACAAGGAAATGTAGTGTGTATAGAAGCTTACATAATTGTTGAATGTGTTCTGCCTTCTATGATTTAAATTTTAATACAAAGTGGTATTTAGGTGTTGGAAAATTCAGTTAAGCAGTCTATCAGTATCTTGTTTAAAGCAGAAAATCATACAGTGTTCTCTTTTACTTTGTTAAAACAGCAGCCATATGGGGAGATGGTGTTTCAGATCATTCATCTAAAATTTAATATAAATGTATACACTTTTGTGTATGGTTTCATGAAACAATAAAAGTATTTGTTTATGGAACTATATGATGGGAACTCTAGCTTAGCAAGTATGTTATTTTTCCCCATTTCAGTCTAAAAGCAAGCACTTAGCCCTGAATAGTGACCTATCAATAAATGAAGCATCTGTTATACTTTTAAATATCTAATATTTCAAAAGCATTGGTAGGCATTATTAATGAGATAGTTTTAAAAATGGGGGGGGGAATTATGCAGCTGTCTGTGTCAGAAAGCAACAAGAAAAACTGGTGATGCATGGTATTCCTTCAAAAAGAAATAATATGCCAAGTGGTTAAATATTACTGCTTGAACAAGTCTTCAACCCTGGTGATTTTCTAGCTGATCTGTATAATGTAGTCTGGCCTCCTTTTTGGGGGGGAGGGTTATGTGTAGAGGGTTTTCTTCCATGACCTGGGTGTAGGAGTATCCACAGCCCTTGAGGATTCAAAAGCAACCCAGGAATCTCAGATTCCTGGGTGTGATTCTCCCTGGCATATGCTTAGAAAGAGTCTGGAAGGCTTTAGTACGTCCTGCACAGAGCTTTCTACAGGATGCTCCCTGTGGAGCAGTGCTGGGAAGCCAGTGTCCTGCTTTATCAACAGTCAGTAGTAAAAAGTGCCTTGTTGACTGTGATCTTGACCTATGAAAAAACCCTCAAAAGACTACCTTGAAGAGGAGACATAATCTGCATTACAAGATGGGCAGAAGAGGCTGAGAGAAGGTCTGTGAGACTGCAAGGGGAAACCGGAGAGTTGAGCCCGGCTCTCCAGACAGTCTGGGCTGGGGCTGTTAACTGGAATAGAAACCAAAGGGGCGATGTAAAGAATGATGAAATAGTAAAGTTTGCAGACTTGGGCTGCAAACAATTCTAAATGAAAGGGAAAGAATGGCAGGACCAAAGTTCATGGGGAGGAGAAGTGGAGTCCAGTGATGAAACAGCAAAGTGTGCCCAGCCGAAAACTCTGGAGGAAATGGGAAGAAAGTTGAGCTTTAAAAATATCCAAGTTGTATATTCTAGTAGGAATGAGGATGTTTTCTAACCACATCCTTGGCTGTGGGAACTGTGTTATGGTAGGTTACATGGGAAACGAAGATGTGTTCAGATACATTTTTCTCTGATTCATTTAACACATGTTTATTGAGCATCTTCAACATGCCTTCCTTGCGCCAGAGCTGGGGACACATGGTGGACAGCACCCACCTGCCCAGACTCCTCTGCTCTCCCAGAAAGTAAGGGCTTTTGGATCCTGAAGCACGAGTGGGGAAGGAGAAAGACCAAGAACTGGTAGAAGAAGGAAGGGGTGACGCGGGAGTGGTTTTTATGAAATATGAGTGAATCACAGCCTTCTCATAGGTAAAATCCCAATATGGCTGCTAGTTGCTCTTGAAACAAAATCTAAACTCCTTACCATGTCTTTCAAGGCTGGCATTACCTGATCTGAGCCTTGTTCTCCTTCCTTATTTATACTGCTCTCTTGCTCATTGGTCATCTTCACGGGTTTCTTTTCTACTCCTTCTGGACATACTGAGTCCTTCCCCAACTCAGTCTTCGTCCTGCTTCTCCTCATCTGATCTATCCTTTCCCCAGCTCTCAGAACAGCTCTGCGGCTCTCAGCCCATAGGCCACCTCCTTAGTCGTGTCCTCCCAACTCAGAAGTGCACCCACCTCCCCTCTACTCACTACATGACTTTTGGACACATCACCCTATTTTTTATAGCATTTACCATAACCTATGATTATATTACTTATTTGGTTATTCACCTATAAGCCCCACGAATTCAGGGCCCCTGTCTGTCTTGCAGCACCCAGCACAATGTCTGCCACCTCGCCACAATAATTAGTGTTGGATAAGGAATGTTTGCTGACACTCTGGCTTCTCCCAGCTCCTAGGAAGGCGTATTGTGATTTCCCAAAATGGAGGCCTGCTGCACTGTCTCTCTGAGCTTTTCCTTCTTTTCTTTTCCTTCCCTCCCCTTCCTTTCCCTTCCCTTTCCTTTTCTCTTTCCCTTTCCTTTCCTTTCTTCTTTTCTTCCTTTTTTGGAATATTTATTTATTTATTTATTTTAGAGAGAGAACACAGCAGAGGGAGGGGCAGAGGGAGAGAGTCCTCAGGCAGACCCCTGTTTGAGCACAGAGCCCAGTACTATGGGCTCTGGCTGAATCCCAGGACCCTAAGACCATGACCTAAGCCTGCCACTCAACGGACTGAGCCACCAGGAGCCCCTCTCTGAGCCTCTCCCAATGGTTCTTAGCAGAGGAAGACCTGGGTTGAATTTGTACAGGATCGCAACTATGCATTCACTTTCCAGGGGAGGGAGGCCAGCCCTGCAACTTTCCTTTTGGCTGAGCTGGTAAAACCCTAAATCCTGGACAGTATCTCAACAAGGACCTTTTCCCTCCACACATTACAACTGCTTACATTTTCATTTCCTCTTAGCCTTACCACATCCCTCAGCTTCCATTAACTTCATTATCCAATTCCAAGATGGAGCTCGTTTTCCAGCTGTAATACTAATTTGTTCATTGAATAAGCACCTGAAAACCTTACAGGTAATTCCAGGTGTTCTCTCGTACTCACAGCCTGAGGTAGAGCCGACTGACCCTCCGCCAGCTAGCCGTTCCTTCTCTGCAAATGCAGCCTCAGGATAGCTACACACAGTGATGGGTCCCTATGGGCACAAAAAGCACAAGACTCTGCCTGTGGGATGAGGTCCAGATACCATCTTTCTGCTCCTGCCAGGTTTCTGGAATCTGGACCCTTTTTCTCCAGGGCCCCAGAGCTCTGATCACCCTCTTTTATACTGAATCATCACCTGGTTCCTGGACATGAACTTTGCATTGACCATCCAATGGTCAATGGTCTCAGACTACAGTCTGACGATAGCTTCTGTCTGGATTCCTTAGCTTTCCAGCCCTTGTCTTGTCTGGATCTAAAGTCTCCCCTTGCTTACGTGCACCTTATCTGACCCCCTGCCCCCAGAAAGCCCCTGTGCTCTCATGCAGCCATCTTGGAAAGGTCTCATAACACTGGATCTGTTCCCTCATGACACATGCCTCAGTTTCTAACCACGTTTTTATTATGGACTTACTAGCTTAATGCCTATCCTCAGGCCCTGCTTACCCCCCCCCCCCAAGAGATTACTAGTTCCAGGAGGGACTGTTATTATACAAATTTAGTGGCTGAAACCAACAACAAAAATGTATTATCTTACTGTTCTGAATGTCAAAAGCTCTGGATGAGCCTCATTCAGCTAAACTCAAGGTGTTAGCAGGGATCCCATTCCTTTCTGCTGCCTTAGAAAAGAACACACTTTCTGGTCTTAGGCAGCTTCTAGAGACCACCACATTTCTGTGCTTGTGTCTGTCTTCCATCTTCAAATCCAGAAATGGCCAGTCAAGTCTTTCTCCTATCCCTTCCCTCTGGCACCATCTCTTCCACATTTAAAGGAACCCTCCCTTTGATTACACTGGGCCCACTTGGTAATCCAGGCTACTGTCTTTATCTTAAATTTAGCTAATTAGCAATCTTAATTCCATCTGTATCCTCATTTCCCTCATGCCATGTAACATAACTTATTCATATATTCAGGGATTAGAGCAGGGACGGCTTTGGGACGCATTATTCTGTCTACCCTAGGAACACTTGCACTTTTGTTAACCAATGTCTATTCTGCGTTTAATAGACATTCAATTCTGCATTCCTCTCTGCTTGGCGTAGAGGAAGTATCAGCATATTAATTAATTAAATGATTAATTTATAGGATAGAAAGCACATATGGGCAGAGAAGGGAGATAAGTATTAGGATACAGCCATGATAGAGAAAATCAGATTATTTCATCAAAGTAGTCCCATTAAATAACATTTGTATCTAAATGTCCCAGTGGTTCTAGAACAAATGAGCAGATTTGGCCTGCACTTGTGGTATTCAGAGCGCTTTGGAAGTGGAGTTGGTTGAGAAGACTGGTTGTGGAGCCAACCATACTGTTGGGTCCCTACAGGACTTTCTCTGGCCTCTTTTTCTTGCCATGTCTGTATCCTGTCATCTCAGTAGGGCTGCTGTAGGGCTGAAAGCTTTGTTCCTTGCTTTGTTTGACCTATCAAAAAGGAGGACTCAACTCAGAATTCTTCTCCCTTCTTCTGTGTCTCCATCCCATACTTAGTTTGTCGCAAAGCCTGTGAGTTTCTTTACACTTGTTTGATTCCTGTCCGTCCCTTTCTTTTCACTTCTAAAGGGAAAATCCTAACTCTAGCTGTTGTAGCATCATACCTGAAATAGTACATAATTCCTAAATTGATTCCTACTCTCCCACTACTCCCATCTACTCCCACTGTCACCCAAATTAACTGGCATTCAGAACTTCTGTGTCCAGGTGCCATACATTTTGTATTTCTTATTGTATTTTCTGATAACCCTAACCCTTCATCTACACATGTATGAGCCACATAAAGTGAGAGTTTATCTGTAGAGGTAGTGAAACTTGGGCTAGTCTCTGAGGCATGGATGAGGACTGACAGTGGCTCAAGGGATGGACAGGGCCTCCCAGGCAGAGGGGCCAGTGTTAGCAAGGATTTGGAAGCTGGTGTGTTGGGGTAACTAGAGCAGAGTGTCCCCATAAAAGAATAGTGGGAGGGGCGCTTGGGTGGCTCAGTGGGTTAAAGCCTCTGCCTTCGGCTCAGGTCGTGATGCCAGGGTCCTGGGATCGAGCCCTGCCTGCATCGGGCTCTCTGCTCCGCGAGAAGCCTGCTTCCTCCTCTCTCTCTGCCTGCCTTTCTGCCTACTTGTGATCTCTGTCTGTCAAATAAATAAATAAAACCTTTAAAAAAAAATAGTGGGAAATCAGGATGTGTTGGGCTTTGGATACCTTGTCAAGGCATTTGGCAGTTGGATCAGTACCAGCCTTATGACCATTTATAGGTTAGAGACTGGATACAAGCCCTAATTCCACCACTGGTTAGCTACATGCACTTAGAAAGGCAACCAGATTTCTCCGCTGGTTCTTCACCTTTTCACAGGATAGTTTTGAAAATGAAATGAGATAATGCACGTAACTCATGGCCGCACACAACTGGCACAGAGTAAACCATGGCCGTCATGAACACGGCCATCACCGTCTTCACCATCACTGTGTTGTGATCATTATTCCTTTGTGGCGAATATGAAAGATTATAATCTTTTAAGATGGAAGGTGAGAAGGGCTAGCGTGATGAAAGCTGTGCTTCGGGGCTGTGACTCTTACGGGGTTGGCTTAGAAGAGTTCCAGATAGGTGATCTCACCCAAGTGTGGGTGCAGCTGCATCTCGGCTCACAGCCGGCATTATGGGTGTCAGACAACATACAAAAAGCAAACAAACAAGACTGGCTGATCCCACAGTGGCCGAACCCCCTAGGACAGGGCAGGGCTCTTCACTGACATGTTTAGAGGTTTGAACTTGTCTGTGGCCAAAGCAAAGCGATGAGAAGACAGGAGGTAAGTCATGACGGCAAAGAGAAATCAGGTTGAGGTGAGGGACATGTTCAGAGCCTGAAAATAAGGCAGATGAGAATGGAGCAGAGCCAGTGCCGAGTCTCCAGAGAGGCGCGGCTTGTGTGGAGTTGGATGACTCCTTCCCGGGTGGGTCGGGGTCCTCGATGGCCGGCTGGAAGTGAGAAGAGAGAGAGCAGGGACAGGAGGTCGGGAATTTAAGCACCGCTCCCCAGAGTGGGCTGAGCGATTGGAAATGGGCTCAGGAAGGACGGAGAGGCTCAAGCTTATCTTCAGAAAAATGGCTGAACCAGCTAGGAGACAGAAAATGCTGGGAAGCAGTGGTTCTCAAATGTGAGCAAACGTCGGAACCACCAGGAGGCTTTGCTAGAACCAAACTGCTATTGTGGCCCCTTTCGTTTTACCACACGGCAGGTCTGGGTGAGGCCTGAGAATCTGCACGTGCCCTGAGTTTCCAGGTGCTGCTGCTGGTCTGGGGGCCTCATCTTGAGGATCCACTCCTCTGCAGGGGCCTGTAGTACCATTCAGAGAAATTAGGAATCTTATATTTCCAATATATGTGAAATAAAATATTATATGATGATAGAATATAATTATATAATATAAATATAGTATATATTTCATATGTATATAGTATACAAACACACATATGTGGCTAATGTTTCAAAGCCACTGCAAATAGTTTTACATGATCTGTATGAAAAGTTCAGAGTTTCTGGGGATACCTGGGTGGCTCAGCTGGTTGGATGACTGCCTTCAGCTCAGGTCATGATCCTAAGGTCCTGGGATCAAGTGCCGCATCGGGGTCCTGGCTCAACGGGCAACCTGGGCTCCCTCTGTCTGCTGCTCCCCCTGCTGTGCCTGCGCTCTCTCTCTGAAAGGGAAAAAAAAAAAAAAAAAAAAGAGAGAAGTTCAGAGTTTCTAAAGGATACCCCTCATCTCTAGGATGACTCCCAAGCACCCAAATCTAAGAACGTGTAACCTCACCCGAACTCTTCAAGACTTCTCATTTAGTGCTAGTCACTGACACCGAGACAGGAGGGAAAAGCAGTTCTGGAGTGAAGGGGCTACTTCGGTTTGTTCTGTATTCCACAGCATGAGGACACTTTCCTGCCAACGACATCAAGTCCTTCCCACGTGGCTCGGGTTACACAGCACATCTCTCCTGCCTCTTGACTTGCAACAATGTAAAAGAGTGCATCATTAACAAGGAGACAGTCCTGTTCTGATCCTGTGAAGAGTCTGTCAGCAGAAGAGGTTCCCTCAAGACAGCCGTTTAGCAGTAGGGAAGGAACCGTCCTAACGGGCTTGCAGGCTTGCCCCTCTCTGGACCAGCGGGAAGCACGGTGCCCCCCAGCTTCCGAGGCTGGAGCAAGAGGCACAGCCTGGGTCTATGTCTCGACCTTTGTTAGCACTAACCCTGGTCAGGGCTAACATCCCACAACTTTTGTCCTTCCTCTGCCTTTGGAATAACTTCTAAAGAGTGGGAGGATCGTCCTAAGGGCAGGAGATCTGTGGGGTGCAGACTAGGTTGGACTTCCTGTGTGTTAGGATTGTGGCAATGGGCTGGTTTTACGCATCCTTGGAAATAGCTACTCCCCCATCCTCCTGAAATGAGAGTTAACTTTTGCAAATTGGTAGAAAAGAAAGCTTGTGAAATTCCCTGGATTCATGCTCACCTCCATTGGCAAAGAGTCTGTTAATGTTTTTATGTAGTCCTTTTCCTTTGGTTTGTTTACTTAAGCAAGCTAGTGTCTCTTTCAGGATTTGCCTCTTCGTTTAGGAGCCAGAGCCTGGTTCATGGCTCTACCCTGCACGGGGAAAACAGATGTTCACGTAGTTGTAGCTTCGGGTTCATAGATGGATATTATTTATGAGTTCTCTTGAAGTGAGTTTGAACCTTGACCCTTATTCCGTAAACTGACCTCTGTCTCCAAGCAAGGTGGTCATGATGTGAGAACCTAAAAAGGGCATTCAAGTGGTGAAAAGAGTTTCACAGGGGATTCCAAGCACAGACAACACACAGAATGAAGGAAATGGTATCCTTGCCAGTCTTTCAGGTCATGAACTTGATTTTGAGTCTTTTCACTAAAAAAGTGAGAAGGCAAGAAGCCCCAGTTGTCACTTCTGGGGAAAAACACACAGACACAGCACAGACACATAAAGACACACACACACACAGAAGCACATTTTGTCTTATGGCTGCCATGATCTGATGGCATCTTATCTCATATCTTCATTTCCTTAATCCACCAGGAAGCGTTGCGCTCCTTCCAGCAACTGGGTAAGACGCGGCTGCCGTTCCTGTCCATAGCTTTGTTATTTCTCTTCATCATGATCTTCTTGATTATTTATCTTATCCTTTTGTATTTTGGTTCTTTTTATAAGCCACTTAAAGACCTTTTAGTGGGTTGTAGATTGAGGGAGCAAATAATTAAAAAAGAAAATTCAAAACGCACGTCTTGCCCATGTTGGGTCAGTCATGTCATTTTTGTATGCAGACAGAATATTTTCGCCCCCTAATAAAATTGGCAACTGAACATGGTATTAGTCATAATATGAAATAATGTTCCTTTTTAAATGTGATGATCATCCTGCTTTATTTCCCCATCTGCAAGATGAGAATGATAATTATCCCCTTGGAAATATCATATGGTCAAATTAGTTAATGTTGGACAAGCGTTTCAAAATGAAGATACCTAATAATTTATTAGTGGCTCCACTGGTGTACAATTTGAGAATGAAATCTGCCTGTGAGGAATTGGCTTTTGCGTTAATTCATGTTTTCCTTAAATTTCTTAGGAGGTCTACTGTGTATTGGTTCCTCTGGCTCCCAGCTGTGCCCTCCTGTGGCACGTTGTCCTGCAGCCCTCACCCAGGGTAGCCTTGCTTGGGCAACCAGAGTGTGGTGCTCATGTCCTTAAAGGGAAAGCGAGCCCATAAAATCGCCAGTGGACTTCTTTAAATTGACCCACACGTTGGCTTTTTAATCAAAATGGGATTCTTTTGATTCAACTTTGTAGCAGTTTGTTTTCTACTCTCCACCCTTCAGGATACATTGTTTGACCCTGACAGGAATGATCTCAGTTCTAGCTTAAAAGAGACAAGTGAATGCACTCTTTTGAGTGTTGTCCTTTCCTTCCATGTTAGGTAATTAACCTCTTCCCAATTCAGAAAGTGTGAGATTACATATAGTGGCAAAGACAGCCAAGGTGGACACACACACACAATAATAATAAATATAGTAATAGCTCTCGTTCACTGAGCACGTATGCCAGAAATCTCACAATATCAACTCCAGGCCAACTGAGAAATGCGTGCAGAAAAGGCACCTGAGGGTCAGAAGGTTTACCTGGCATGTGCCAAGTCACCCAGCTATAGAGAGAGGTAGTGCTGGGACCTGAACCGAGCTGTATCTCCAAAGCTTCTATTTTTCTATGTCATTTGTATTTTATGAACCCAAATCATTAATGAGTATTTATGTTATATTTCCAGTCACTTCTGAAAAAGCTAATTTTTGAAATAATTTATTGGCTCCTAAGAGGAGCCACATCCTGATGGAGTGGAATGAAACCAAATGACCCTCTTCTTCCCCCATGACTGTAAAAATCACACAAGTCGACCTGTGTGAGGAACTTCCAAAATAGTCGATTTGTTTTCTTGAGTCCCCACTGCCTCCCAGCCTGGCAAATTGCAGTCAAGTCACATCTGTAAATTTCAAGCTTAGAATTCCTCTTTCAGTGAAATGAAATCAGAAAATTTCACTTTTCTCTTTAAAGGGCTCTACATTGATATATTATTGATATATATTGATACATTATACATTGTTACATTGATACATTATAAATCCCCACATTAGCAAAGTCAGAATATTTTACTTGTCTGCTTTTCAGTTAGGTGAGCGTATTTCTTCTGTTTAAGTTGGGACATGTCAATAAAGAGAGTTCCCCATTCCAGCTCCCAGGCACAGAACCTGAAACCCTGCTTGGTAGTCCATTCATTAGTATGCATCCAACAACAGAAAAAAGTGGCAAACTCACCGAAATGAAAGGAGATTGACTTGCCTTCAGGTAAATAACCAGTTATCCCTCCTCTGAGGATCTGTGGGCACGCACAGCCTTGAGAGCTGATTAGTCTTTGGGAGTGTACACTCAGGACCCTAACATTGTGTCCGAACTGCCCAACAAAGAACATTTAGAAGTCATCCTGGTCCCTGTATTCAAAATATTTATTTAAAAGAAACTAGCCACAGATGGAAATGTTTCTAACTCAAAATTATCTTTCTTAAGTATAAAAACATTTCTCAAAATCAAATATTTCCCATATAAAGTCAGTTAGCTGTGGGCTTTGGGACTTTATTTTCCATTGCCAATGAAAGCCTTTGATTGGCGAGCTTCTCCTTGCCTTAAATTTGAAACGAGTATGTAAGCAGAACTCGGATAAGAGTGGAAAAACTGGCTTAAATTATGTGAATTTCAGAAATATCACTATGTGTTTATTTGTACAGTTTCCTCTAAAGGGGAAAATTTTGTTTAATATTTGAATATGTTTATTTATAAAAACTGGTATAATCAGTAGACATTTGTATTCTATTAGAAACGCGTTGTTCTCCATTTTCCTTAGGTATTTTCTATTCTAAGGGCTTAGTTTTCATGTCCTAGAGTGCTTACTGGAACATTTCTAAATGACCAAGATTTCACAGTTAAGCTTTAATGTGTAATTATCAATAGTTTTCAGTGACATACGTGGACGTTCTCCTGTGCCTCTTAAACCCGGCTTGGCTGCTTTGCCCCAGTTTAGATCTCGCACACTACAGAAAAGCTGCCAGTAGAGGGAGCTGCTGGCTCACTTTTTGGAAAATTGCTCACTGCCTGATTTCAGCACTTTTAAAAACATACATGGAAATTATTTTTGTTCAGTCAAAGCAATCAGAATGAGAACACTGTCTTGAATTTGTCAAAATTGTTTCTTTGTGTCTTTTGCCATCTCATCTCCCCCAAAGGCATCAATAAAACTGGGCAATTAGTTTTGCTTCACACATCTGCAGAGCCCTTAGCTGACCCACTGTAAGGATGAGTTCAGGGCAACCGGGTGTGATTATCTAATTTTTCCATCAGCTTGAGGTTCTTATGTGAAAGTTCTATTCATGGAGAGCCAAAAGAAGGGGAAAATAAAAACTTGTTTACACTTTCCCTTTCCAGCTAGCCTTGCCAGTTATCCTTTGACCTGGTTCCATGACAAGAAACCATATGCGCAACCTTGGCCACTTGGCCACGGGTGGGTGGGGGTGGACTGGGGAGGTAATGTCCCAGGCCTCGGTAGGCAGAGGTAGGTGGGAGGTGGGAATGAATTTATAGACTCGAAAGCATCCTCTCCTTGAGTGCAGGCATTTCCCTTGCATATAGTGGTGATGCCAGGAACTGATCTGAGGAGGAACCTTCCCATCTCTACCAGGACCACCATTCTCTGAGATGAGCTACTGACAGTCCCTCCGTATTTTATAAACCGCTATGCAAACACAGTTTCAAGACAAAAATTTCTAGCCAACTTTCTCCCTAGTCTCCTTCCAAAGAAAATGCTACACCTAAGCTCTTCTTACAAAGAAATTCTAGAACCTCCGCCACATATACAGGTATCTCTCCAACCCTTCGCTCAACCAGGAACACCTCCAAGTCGTTTAAGACCTGGTGGTGCAAAACACCACAATGATCACATCTGCAGGTCATTTTTAGGGAGGTGTCAGGGAGCGCCGAAACATCCTGATAAAGTTCTTGGTGAATCTGGGCTTTGTTTAATGTGGTTTTTCTTCACCATGTGGGCACTGGGCACTCACTGTCCTTCATAGCTGGTAGGTGCCACTTTTGGCTGGTCCTGTGTCTGGCTGCAGTCGCCTGTCCTTCCTCGGGCTGAAGAATGTCTTCCATTAGCTAATGGCTGCTCCATGAGGCATTCTGTCCCCTGGCCTGGGCTGCAGCAGATCATCAATCACGTCTCTTAGGTGAAGCCTCGTGGACCAAGGGGAAATCTGTATAATCCTCAACTGTAAACATGGACCAATGGTTGAGGTTTGGGGTTTGCACAACATTTTACATGTCTATTTGAGTATCTAAAGTAAACCTTTATTTTAAAGAGAAGCTGAGGCCCAAGAGCCTCACTGGGTGGCCTTTGGAAGGTCAGTTGATCCTTCTGCCTCTGTTTCCCTTTCTTCACACTGAAAGGAAAAACAAAGGTAAAAAGCTTTATTTTCTTGTTTCACAGAAGAATCCGTTTAATTTGATTACCAGTGAGAAGTGATCTAGCTGATTTAATTTCCCCCAGACAGGTTTTCTTTATGCCTCCGCACATCTTACAGACCGTATTATAAACCCCCTACCCCCAGATTCAATTGTCCACTAGTGATCACCCCCTGGTGTTATTTTTGGGATGTGGGTTCATGGTTTTCCTTTTGTTCATTTCCTCTCTCTGCATCCTCTTACATACTGACCAAAAAGACCAGTAGAGATGCTCCCATTCTTCCTGGTGGAGGCAAAACAGCTTCTGGCTCACGAGGGAAGTCATGGTGTGGAAGGAGAAGGGTGGGAGCCAGGACATGCGGGTGCGTGTGTGTGTGTGTGTATCTGTATGTGTGTGTGTCTCTTAGCAGTTGGCTTTTTTGTCCTGATTTGTTGCTGTTGGCATCTTTAAGCAGTCAGGCTGAAGAAATTCCTCACTGAACTAACTTTCTAGAGGTGAATAGAAGGTTGCCGAGGCCTTGGGGGGACATTAATGTAAAGCTAACTTTTCTCTAGGCTCCTTTGTATTGCTTATTTTAAATTCGTTATTATTTGGACTTTTTTTTTTAATTATCTTCCCATTCTCACATTTTTTCCCTTTAAAAAATATGATAAAAATTTTCATTTCCCTGAATTCGTGCCTTTTCCATCTTAATAGACATAGTACCAGAACTTAAATCTTGTGAATTCCTAAAGAGTACTGCTCACCAGTTTTAGAAACTCCTTTTGCTCTAGCCTTGAAAGACGAGATGGAAGAGACACCAAGAAATCTGTTACTTTTCACAGGGCAGGTAACCTGGAGATACTCATGAAATGAAAATTTAATTATACCAGGATGATTTTTTTTTCTCAGTGGTAAACTCAGAATTTTACTATATATTCTTATATTTTTATATAAGGCCATGCATTCTTATAAATTAGCAGTTAATTCTACTGAAGTAGCTAAAGTTTTCTGTAAGTTACACTACCAAAGAAGTAAAATACAATCCAGACATGGAAGTTGATTACAGGCCCAGTGTCACTGACCCACAGGTTTATTCAAAGAATGGGAAAAAAGTTAGTTCTGGATTGTCTAGTTAGAAATATGCCATACTGGGGCGCCTGGGTGGCTCAGTGGGTTAAAGCCCCTGCCTTCGGCTAAGGTCATGACCCCAGGGTCCTGGGATGGAGCCCCGCATCGGGCTCTCTGCTCTGTGGGGAGCCTGCTTCCTCCTCTCTCTCTGCCTGCCTCTCTCCCTACTTGTGATCTCTGTCTGTCAAATAAATAAATAAAATCTTAAAAAAAAAAAGAAATATGCCATACTAAGTTCAGCTTTAAATGTCATGTGCCATCCATTTCTATTTTCATGACTGTAGCTTAATTTCACAAACAGAGGGTTAATTAGGTGTGGTTTATTTTCATATTTGTAAACATTTAGAAATCAGTTTCTTTGCACAGGAAAATATGTAAAACAAAGTAAAAGAAAAAATTACGGCAGTTTGTGAGAAAGCCTGAACTGGTGTGTTGTGTTCCTGTGGAGGAAGAGTTGGGCCTCAGGCAGGAATCCAAGTCTGCTGTATAAGGAGAGAAGTCAACCTGACGCCCTCTCTGTCTGAGCCATCGCGTGCAAAAGTTAAGAATCTGGGTTTGACAGTTAAAACAGTACAAAACCAACATGAAAATTGGCATGTTCTTCTCATATATAATTTGGGGGAAAACATTAAGTGAGAATGGGAAAGAAGTAGTTATCTTTTTAAAAAGTAATATTTAGGAGCAAACGGAAAGAGCTCCCAATGGCCAAAGCTGGAACAATTTGAGCAACAAAATAATAGCAACTCATTGAATTGGATTGGATTCATAACTCAAAGTTGAGTATTGGATTATAACTCAAAATGTAAAATACATATCCATGAGTCTGTAATGATACAACTAAATAATGGACTAACTAAGGGAAAATAGGCAAATATCCCATACAAAAGCATCCCAAATAATTTATATAGACACTTCATCCTCAAGGGGGTGGAGCACAGCCCACTCATTAAGGGGATTACCCGTCGTCGTAACTCCCTTCTGTGGAATAGAGAGTATGGAAAGAGGGTGGAGAGAGTAACTTTATGATGGAGAAACTAGATAGACAGTACCTCAGCCAGGTGATCAAGGTTAACAACAACGATGATAAATCATGTTGATAACATGTGCCCTTGGTATGATATGATAGAAATGACATTTTACTTCTGTTATTTTCCTCCCTTAAGCCCATAACCCCAGTCCAATTGTGAGAAGAGCATCAAACTCCAGTAGTAGGGCAGCATACAAAATACCAGACCCATATTCCTTGAAACTTTTAAGGTTATCAAAAAACAAAGAGAGTCTGAGAAACTGTCACAGTCTAGTGGACCCTCGGGAGGCTCGATGGCTAAGTGTAACTACTGATGTGCCCGGATGGGACCCTGAGACCGACATATAACATCAAGTCAAAACTAAGAAAATCTGGGGGCGCCTGGGTGGCTCAGTGGGTTAAAGCCTCCGCCTTCGGCTCAGGTCATGATCTCAGGGTCCTGGGATCGAGCCCCACATCGGGCTCTCTGCTCAGCGGGGAGCCTGCTTCCTCCTCTCTCTCTGCCTGCCTCTCTGCCTACTTGTGATCTCTCGCTGTCAAATAAGTGAATAAAATCTTAAAAAAAAAAAAACTAAGAAAATCTGGATAAAGCACGGACTTTAGACAGTGATAATGTATCAAGATTGATTGTTACAAATAACATAGTGATATAAGATGTTAACGATAGGGGGCGCCTGCGTGGCTCAGTGGGTTAAGTGTCAGCCTTGATTTTGGCTCAGGTGGTGATCTCAGGGTTGTCAGATCTGCCCCACATTGGGCTCCATGCTCAGCGCAGAGTCTGCTTGAAATTCTTTCCCTCTCCTTCTGCCCCTCCCCCTGCTCATGCTCTTTCTCTCTCTTTCTCTAAAATAAAATCTTTTTTTTTTTTAAGGGTGTTAACTATAAGAGAAACTGGGTGAGGGGTTTATGAGAAGATTCTGTACTATCTTTGCAATTTTTCTGTAATACTAAAACTTCCCTAAAATTTAAACTTTTGGGGGAGTATCTGAATGGCTCAGTTGATTAAGCATCCAACTCTTAATCTCAGCTCAGGTCTTGATCCATGCTGGGTGTGGAGCCTAATTTAAAAATTTTAAATAAATAAATAAAATTTTAAAGCCTTGTTGTTTTTTTTTAAGCAATCCTTATTATCATATATTAGCCCTACATTTCAATGTAATTATTTTCCTAATTATTTGATTCTTGGTTGATTTTTGAGAGATGACTTAAATTGCATAAAACATTCTCCAAGCTTTACTATTTTATATATTTATAATTGCTAAAGGTGTGATTTGTGGAGTATGAATACCATGATTGCCTTTGCTTATAAATAGACCCAGTATTCTACTTTGTGAGAAGTGTATGTTAGGGTTCCAAGGTCTGAGAAAGTTTGCTCCCCACATTTAGGATTCCCATGACCACCCACAGAGGAGGAAACTCTGAATAACTTAGTGGTGAGTGGCCACTTTAACATTCAGTCAAGAATTATATAATTTTCAGTGGTTGGTTAAGAAGTAATAATCAAGCGGTCTCTCTCTCTGTGTATACACAATCCCTGCTAATAGGACAGCTACCTCCATAAAATTTTTATTTTAGACTTGATCAAAATGGCATTGTAATTTTTTTTTTGCATTAATAAGTATAGTGTTTTTCAAGCATGTTCCCTGTGAGATGAAGGAATGAATTTTTCATCCCCAAATCACGACTGGTCATAAGAAATGTAAAATTTATCATGGATATTGGTAAACCCACCAACCTTTTTGAGGCTTTATTGTTTCACAGCTATAAATGGGCTGCTATTATGACTGCAAAGAGTTGAAAAATACCACAGATCTCCAAACATGCCATTTGTAGGACAAAGAGGCATTTTCTGGGAGAGCCCTTTTGTGTGGCCCAATGGTCCCCCTTTCACATCCATTATTTCCTTTGTATTTGTATTGAAAGGCTGGCTCCTTTCACTTTTTTTCATTTTCGTGTTCAGCTATAGTCTGAGACAGATTTTTCTGCCTACAGCAAGAAACACATGGTCTGGGCGCCATCATCAAAAATCTTTGTGTGATCTGGGGGTCTTTGAGGAGCCAGTGGGTTCCCCGGTTGTTCTCTTGTCTACAGACACCCTGGTTGTCTTCCAGAAATGACATCCTAGGAGCTGAATGTGCACCATATTTAAGAGTGTGTTGACTGACCAGGGGCTCATGGGACTATCACACAAGCGATGATGAATGTGTCATTTTCCTTCTCCGAAGCAACTCTTGTCACAATATGGTTATGAGCAGTGTGATCCTATGGTTTCCTTTCCTTTAAGCCAGTAAATCCTTGCTGTCTTCCTCTTTGAAGGAATATTTTAGTCATTTTGAAAGAACCGAGAGCCAGCAAGTGCTGTATGCAATTACTGCATATTGTATCTAGCTTTGAGAGAAAATAATGTCCCACTAGATTTTACTTCATCTCTCAAACACACACAATAATTTAAATTCTTAACTAGAACACACTTGAATTTTCCCATGTTTAATCATTAAAAAGGCAAAACTTAATTTCATCAAGTGCAATCAAAGAATTTTTCGTAGTAGCAATTAAAAACTATGAAACTGGAATTTCAATGACATAAAATTGAACAGCTGCTATGTTATATTTTAATCTTCCTTCGAATCGAATGACAAATCAAATTTTTCTTCAGGATTTTTTTCTTTTCTTTTTTTAATGTTTTTAATATTGAAAGGTGGTTTCAGCAATTCAGAAACCTCCTTAAAATGTTCCAGTGTGTTTTGAGATGTATTTCAAATGTTACTCCCAAGTGAGTAATCTTTACGTTTCTGTAAGACACTGAACACAGCCCTCTTTGGAGAAGGACTGATTGGCTGGCTGGCTTTGGCTCAAGGGGACTTCCAACTACACTGAGATATTTAACGAAGGAAACCCAAACCTGTTTTGCCTGGTTTGCCACTCTTACTGTACTCCATGTGTGGCTTTTAAATTAGAGAAAATACAAGCCACACAAGAAGTTCAGGCCCTTCTCCATAGACCTTCCTGTTTCCATGCTGGGGCAGAAGGGCTGTGAGCTGGGATGTATGTAACACATATGTAGTTAGCCCGCTGGCCTATTGTTCACTCTGTAGGCAAACATGTGCCCTCCACTTTCCCTCCTTGGTTTCTAGGTGTGGATACCAAGGAAAAAGCAGCACCCAGCCAAGCCACGACTCCCGCTTTTGAAAAACGTTTGAAGATTTCGAAAAGGTGGAGCTATTTAACTAATTATTTTATGACATCAAAACCTTTCTTATATTCTTATTTCTTATATTATCTATCTTTCTACGTCTGTGTGTGTGTGTGTGTGTGTATAATTTTTTAATCTTTTTTCTTCCTGGGAAAGTTATCTGGTCTTGAGCACTGTCACCATCATTTCTCAAGACTCTTATTTTAGTTCCTTATTTCTTCTCATCAAACCTCCATCCTCACTCTATTCCCATAGCAGATTTTTCTTTGAAGTCTGTCTTTTGACTTGTAAGTTTTGATTTCTTCAGGGACCTTTTAATTTCATGCCTTTTTTTCTTGGTTGGGGCAATGGGAGGTGGTTGTTCCCACACCAGGCAGGACTACACATAAAGTGACTTAAAGGATAAATCAGTCTTTGGGTCAAAACTTGAGCCTACCATTTTGAAAAATTAGAATTAAACGAGGTGCCTGGGTGGCTCAGTTGGTTGGGTGGTTGCCTTTGGCTCGGGGCATGATCCCAGGGTCCTAGGATCGAGTCCTGCGTCGGGCTCTCTGCTCAGCAGGGAGCCTGCTTCTCACTCTGCCTGCCGCTCCGACCACTTGTGATCTCTCTCTCTCTGTCAAATAAATAAATGAAATCTTTTTAAAAAATTAGAATTAACTGAATAATAAGGGAACTGCTTTGGCTAGTAGAATTTATTTGACCAGGATTGAGGAGGACAAGAACTTTGAGTCAGTGTGAAAACCAAATGACCATTAGGACGTGGTTTGTCAAGCAACCCGAAAGACTCACTGACGGTAATTTTTAGAAAGAAACCAGAGAGACCCCCTACATTGACCTGGCAAATAGTCGCCATGCCCAAAGGAAGTCAAATGTTAGAAGACAGCCAGTGACAAAGACCTTGTATTTTGCCATCCGTGCCTCACAAGGCTTCTTATGCGGCTTAATGAGACTGTGTAAACCGTGCTTTGGAAACAGTGAAGGACCATCCACTTGTAAAGTGTTGCTATTATTGCTAAATTATAGGTTGTGTTATATGGAGGACGACTGTGCTTGGAGAATCATTTCTGTGGGATAGCAACATTTTATAGCTTATTTGCAGAAGTTCTCTACACAGTTAAAACAATGGTATGTCATTAGGAGGAAGCAATTTAAACTTCTTCATAATACCTGTTCATCATTTTTTAATTGCTTTGAACAAACTGCACACATATGGAAATTATATGACTTCATCCTACAAATGGCATTTGAGTGAAGGGGAAAATTATAATGAAGTAGTACTTATTAATACATTTTTAAAATTCAGGCCCTGCCTGACAGTCATCACTTGCAGGAACTTCATGTTGACATGATGGCTTTCAGGAATCGGCACCAGGAGGACATGGATACAACTGTGTGTGTTCGTCACACAGGACACCTCTTTACAGCTACATTGTTTGTCAAGGGAAAATGGGAGAGGCTCATGGCTTTGGGGGCCACTATTGAGAAGTGTTCTTCACTGGAACGTGACGTCTTGTCACATTGTGACGGCTTGCTGGAGAGCACACATGGGCACTGAATGGATGATTCAGAGAGCATCTCCCCATGTTTCCTTGCATTGCTGGGTTTAGGACGTGAGGAGAAGGGTCAGGAGATACAGTGTTCTGTGTTTTGCATCTCGAATTGTGCTTACATTGCTTTGGTCACGCTAATCTACATTTTAATCTCTAGATGCATGTTCCTTCTGATAGAGCATCTACTGGGCACATGGGACTGTTGAGCCCTTGAAATGGGGCTGGTCCAAATTGCCATGTCCTTTAAGTATAAAATACACACTTCATTTTGAAGACCGAGAGTGGAAAAAAATGGAAGCTCCTAATTTTTACCAATTTTTATATTGGTTATATATTGAAATGGTAATATGTTGGACATATTAGGTTAAACAGAATATATTATTAAAATTCATCTCATCTTTTCTTTTTATTTTTAAATGTGGCTCCAAGAAAATTTTAAATTACATATATGGTTTGTCTTGTATTTCCATTGGACGGGCTGGGCTAGGTACTAGACGGCATTTTTCTACTTTTGAGGATAATGGGGAAACACGTAAAGCCAAACATTAAATGTTCAGTGTTTATTAAATTTCTGCTCAGTTTGAGAGAAGGCTTAGATTGTTGAGCAAGTTCCACTTGTTCATTGATAAAGCTTGGATCTAGTTGGTGTGGAGGGGTGGTGTGGCGCAGTGGTTCAAGCTGTAGTGACTGCAGCAAGAGAATGTGGCCTCTCGTGAATCGTGGCCGAAGCCACCTAGACTGCGTGGGCTGGGGTGGAGCTGACATTTTTGACCTGTCCTACAGTAGGCTTTCCCTGCGTTCCTCTGGTGACTCTAACGCGGCCTTAGCCAAACCCGTGTAACCGCGGCAGACTCTTAGAGATTGCTAAAGAACAACGCTCTCATCTCGCAGCTAGAATGCAGTTCGGTATAGACCCTGGCAACTGAAAATCTCAGACCTCCTCCTTGGTGACTTCGGCTTCTGGGGTAGGCACAAAAATGTCTTTGGCTTGTCAAATACGGATTGCAGCACTTGCTTTTGTACCTGCTCACCATCCCCTCTTTCTGAACATGTTCATTACCATTAGGGTATTCTGGATGGCTGTGTGGTTCACGTAAGTGGGGACAAGAACTTGCCAATATGTTATCAATGTCTTGAGCTTAAAAATACATGTTTGGATTTTCACCAGAGTGAAAATTTGTGTCTAATCACCCCCTTTCCACCTCCCTTTTGATGAAAATCATCAAAATGCGAGATGAAAGGATCTAATGGGTTGTCTGAATGTTTTTCCCAGCCGTGTTGGAAATGATTGAGGCATTGGCTCTTCAACATTTCCTCTGAGAAAGCAATTCCAAAGGTTGGTGTCAACTTACAGCTTGGTAATGGACTAATACACATTATCCTGTATGCAACTCTAAATTATAGCCTGCCAGCAGTGATTCTGGAAGTTTGGAATAGGTTCCTTCCCAAGATTCTAAACAGAAATGGCTTTGAAAGTTGCGGGCATGAGTCCGTCCAGCCCTTCTAAAGGCAGCACGAATGCTGTAACATTTCTATTGATTTTTACATTCAACTCTCTAGAAAATAGAAAACAGCCAAAATTTGACAGGCACTTTACAAAATGATCTGCTCCTTCAAAGATGCAGAGCAAGAGCCGTGTTCACAAGTGACCTTGGGCTTAAACTTGGAACAAACCTTCCTTGTTTCTTCTTCTGCCTGTTTTATTATGTAGAATGGAATTGCATTTTACTGGATTTAAAATAATGCTTTAAATATTGTTTTATCTTCTTTAGTTTTCCTTTTTATCTTTTAAATATTTATGGCCCCAAACTCCCAAAAGGAGGCCACAAATTTCGAATTCAGCTAAGTGATGTTTAACCTGGTGTATAAATCAAAGAAACCCCCATTTAAACAAGGAGCCATGTTGCATATAATTAATTGTCAAAGATAATGCCCAGGGTTGGAAAAGGTAACTGGTGAAGAGGCTCTCTCTGGCATTGCTACAGGAGTTAAATTTGTCACAATATTTCTGAAAGGCAGCTTGGCAATACTTCTCATTGTAAGCTATAAAACAGTGTGCGCACAGAACAGTTTCATTTCTAGGAATTATTCCTGTGGGAAGTCATTAAGAATGAGAAAAAAAGATTTGACTAAACTAGAATTCTTATTGCAGCATTGTTTAAATTATTCACAGTAGATGGGTCTGGGTAAAGGGCATACAGGTGCTTTTTCTTCTATTTTTTTTATTTTTGCAACCCATCCATTCATTTGAAATCATTTCCCAATAAAAGTTTTTAAAAATCCAATTCTCGGGGCACCTGGGTGGCTCAGTGGGTTAAAGCCTCTGCCTTCAGCTCAGGTCATGATCCCAGAGTCCTGGGATCGAGCCCTGCGTCGGGGTCTTTGCTCAGCAGAGAGCCTGGTTCCTCCTCTCTCTCTCTGCCTGCTTCTCTGCCTACTTGTGATCTCCACCTGTCAAATAAATAAATAAAATCTTTTAAAAAAATCCAATTCTCAGATAAGAGGCAACAGATGATAGCTGTCCTTCTTTAATGCCTTCCGAAAACAAGAACGAAAATGAAAAGTAGCTCCTTTTTTATATGCCAACCACAAAACAAAAAATAGAGATACATCTATTGCTGGGGGACTAGTTATATACATTGAGATGCATCATACCATGAAACCATATTTAGCCATAAAAAATGTCAGCTTATGATGATACTTTTTTTTTTAAAGATTTTATTTATTCGACAGAGACAGAGTAGGCAGAGAGGCAGGCAGAGAGAGAGGAGGAAGCAGGCTCCCCGCTGAGCAGAGAGCCCGATGCGGGGCTGGATCCCAGGACCCTGAGATCATGACCTGAGCCAAAGGCAGAGGCTTAACCCACTGAGCCACCCAGGCAGTCCCTGATGATACTTTTAAGGGAAAAGATAAAACCAGTTTATAGGATTAAAAAAACTTACAAAATGTATGTGAGTATAATCTGATACTGATAAAATAAAATCTATTGTATACATATGCACAGGGAAGAATGATCATACCAAATTATTAATGCTGGTTATCTCTGGATGATAGAACCAGGGTTTGTTTGTTTGTTTGTTTGTTTTTGTCATTGTTGTTTTTTAAAGAAATCGATTTATTTCTTCTGAGAACATAGAGCCACTGTTGCTTCATGGAAAGTTTTCTGAACCTCTTTTTGAGGATGTTGATGTTTTTCTCATCCTTCTGTATGAGGTTAGATGAATAAAAGGTACATAAAATTGTAGTGAGGTCGAAATGCCAGTGAGGGATAAAAGGAATTACATTGTCATTCACTGTGATTCAAACCAACTTCTCTATCTAGGACTTTAATAGCTACCTTGTTGATGATCTGGAAGATGCAACCCCCCCGCCTTCGCCCTTGAGACTCTTTCAGTATAGATCGTCCTTGTCACACTACCTTTAATCTAATGCCCAGTGCCTAGCTAGATACAGGGCATGTTGTTCAAACTACTTCTTTCATTTGTGAAGGTGCTTTGGAATTGTAACCCATCTCCTCATATGTTCAAAATACATGAGAATACTAGGGAGTTTTTGTCAAAATATTTCAACAAACTTAGCCCCCACATGAGCAAAGACTGCTGTGGTTTAATAATTCCATTTAAATGTTCTTGTTGTACAGTACACAAATCTTCCTGGGCTATGAGGGAAAAAATATTCATTTTCTGAAATGACGTCATGGAATTCTTAACGCATGTAATACAAAGTTAGGAACTCTACAGCCATTTATATTACTCTATATGTACACATGCATACACTTGATAACTCATCCAAGAGATATTTGCTCTACCTTCAAGAAACTTTGAGTCTAGGAGGTAAATGGCCATGCAGTGCAAGGCAGGATGTCATCATAGTCACAAGAGAAGTCAGTCTGAGTGCTGAACAGGTGGCACAAAGCGAGAGAGAAATGTGGGGGCTAGGATCATGGCAAAGGTAGCATTTGTGTTGGGCTGCAGGACATTCTTGGGCTAACTGAAAAGTCAAATATGAATGATAGATTAGCTGCGAATGTGGCGTCAATGTCCAGTTTACTGAAGTGGATGGCTGTCCCGTGGTCCTGTGTGAGTATATCTCTGTAATTAGGAAATACACAGAAAACTATGGATGGGGAATGGAGGGAAGAGAGTGCACAAATGACACAGCAAATGGGGCAAAATATTAATAATGGATAGCTTTGGGTAAAGGGCACACGGGTGCTCTTTGTTCTGTTTTGATTTTTGCAATTTATCCATTCATTGGAAACCATTCCCCAATAAAAAGTTTTCAAAAATCCAACTTTCAGATAGGAGGCAACAGAGGAGAGCTGTCCTTATTTTCTGCCTTCCGAAGACCAGAACTGATGCCAGCTGCTTTTTTATTTCCCCAAATGTGGTTCATTCTAGTTATTTGTTGACTTCACCAAACCACCGCATAATTTCACACAACCCAGGACTGAGGGCAGAGGCGTCTGTCCTACAGAACCCGAGGCCCGAAATAGCAGGAGGGCCATGTGGTCGGCTGGGGTGCAAGCCCGGGCCCTGCCAGCCATGCCGGGCCGAAGGTGGCTGGAGCCCTTGCTATCAGACCTCCCACTGCAGGGTAAACAGCCAGGACAAAGAAAACGGAGAGTCTGACTTAGACAACAAAGCTTACTTCCTTCCATTTTAATGCTGCCTTGCCTCCTCCCTCGGAATAGCACACGTTTCTTTAAAGATATTTCCCTCATGGCGCTCCAGCCACTTCCCTGTCATCAGTGTGAAATTGTAACTTTGACAACGGGATGCCACGTCCTTATTTCCGGGGGCTCCAGATACCCTCCCCCGGGTGCTTTCTCAGTGTGGCTCACACCTGGACTCTTCCACATCCCTCACCATTTGAAAGCCACCTCTGCTCAAGGATCACATTTTCCAGGTGCTTAAGTTTTATGGACCCTTCAGAGCCAGGACAGTGGGAGCAGGAAGCGCCTGGAGGCGGGTCCTAGCGGGAAAGTGTCGTGGGCAACCCACATCCCCTGTGCGCCCCAGCTCTTCCTCCCGGGAAGCAGCTTTAGTTAGAAACACTGAGGTCTGCCGACCCCTTCCGGCTGGGAAGAGCTGTTGCCTAACGCCCACGGGCTGCATACAACGCCACGTGTCCGCTGGGCAGGCCAGCCTGCAGATTAGATCCCCTGGGGTCCTGGCTGTGACTCTGCTGCTTACCAGCCATCTGGCCCCAGGCCTCACGAAGCCTCAGTTAGGACATCCGCCAAATGGGAATTATAATGGTCCAAGCTCCTAGCTTTGGCGTGAGGACAATATACAGCAGCAGTGCGTGTCCAGGAGGAAGCGTGAATGGTGGTTATCGCTGCGGCCGCTGCTGCGAGCAGTCTGGCTTCTCCCCCTCCCCCGAACGCCTTGGCGGTGCAGACTTGATTCAGCTGTGTTTAGAGACATTTCTCTTTGGAAGACGAGAGTCTTGTAATCAGGTAGGAGTGAAGCAGTCTTTGAGAAGCAGTGAAGGACCCAACAGGTACATCCAGCAGGGACTTTGAATTGTCAACGCCCACCCCAGGCGGGTGATCTTCCTTTCCTAACGCTGTGTGCGTCCTAACAGTCTTCCAGGCCCTAAGCTCCCGGGGTGCTCATGCCAAGAAAGCACTTTCCCTACCTCTCTGCCTATTGCCCTCATCACTCAAGGGTTGGCTCGGTGCCGCCTCCCATGCACGTGCCTCACGACGAGGGCAGAGGACATTGCATCTCCCTCACTTGACTCTACATTTCTGAAAATTATTTCTGAAATTTATTTTTTGAAATATTTCTGAAATATACCTGAAATAATTTCAAAAAATTGTTTTTTGAAAATTATTCTGAAATTTCTGAAAATTATTGTATTTATCCTAGACCCCGCGTAGTGCTTGGCACGTCTGCTGCTCAGTGATTGTTGTATTGGGGTTGTTTACTGTTGTTTGTAAATTCTTTGGAAGTATAATAAGCATACAGAAAGGGACTCCAATTAGGAATACACGGTTTGACATTTTAGCAAAGTGAACACACCCATGTAGACAGCTTCTGGATCCAGTGTTAAAAACATCAGCCTACAATTAGGAAAAAGACCGAAGCCCACCTTCGGTCCTTGCTCCCACCACGGGTAATCACTGTCCCACTTCCCAACATTGTAGTCCGCCCCGATACTGAACTTTGTACAAAGGCGACCTTATAGTACATGTTCCTTCATGGCTGGCATCTTTTGTCTAACCTTATATTTGAAACTCATTCATTCTCATGTGTAGTTGTAGTTCATTTCCTTTCACAGCTATCTAGTATTCCACTGTGCGAACGTACCACTTATCTTTTTTTACTGACGTGTAGTTGACCCATGATGTGACATTAGTTAGGGAAGGCTTGTGGAATCACCATGTGATTCCACAAGCCTTCCCATTATGCTGCTCACCACAGGCGTCCCTCCCATCTATCACCATGCAGTGCCATTACTGTACCATCGCTGTATTCCCTATACTGGATCTCTGATCCCCATGATTACTCATGCCATAACTGGAAGCCTGTATCTTCCACTCCCTGTCACTCATTTAGCCCATCTCCCTGCCCCCCAAATGTACCACTTATTTTTCCGTTCTACTGTTGATGTTACCTTGGAGAGTATCTATTTTGTGAACTGAATTGAATACTAACTACTGGCTTTTAAGAAACACTTTCTAAAGGAAGGGTAACTGGACAGAAGATTAAATTCATGAATGCTGGAGAGACAGCCCCGATTTCTCAGTCTGGGAAGTGAGCAGAGACTCAGGGCTCCCAATATCCAGAGCTGGTAAGGTCTTTTAGAATCAGGACGCCTTGCTTTCCTAGCACATGAGTTCTTTATATTGCTCTAGCCTGGCTGGTTACTAAATTAGTAAAAATCAGGTAACTTTTGGGCATGGTGGTGTTCCTAGGATTCTGTTTTGCAAATGTGTTTTACTAACGATTGTGGTGGCATTAATTGTAATTACTTTTCAATTTCATTTGCTGCTAATGTCTTAATTTCCAACATGTCTGAGAAGGTTTTTAAAGCATTTCACTAGCAGTCTTGTAAGTCATTTGTCAATAAATGATGAAAAGGTTTGGCTGTTTATATTCTGATGTTATCGTTTTAATAGGCAACTGTCTACATGCCGCCCACCATAGAAATGCTTTTTCTTCCCCCCACCTTTTTTTTTTTTTTGGTGGGGTTGGTGGGGGCAGAAGGCGTCTAAGGTGGAGGGAGGTCTGGTTGCTATGGATATCTGAAATTTCATGTTTACATTTTAAGAGGTAAGCTGAAACCTCACTATTTGGTCTCCACCTGAGTAGCGTCCACATTTAGAAATTACAAGATTGTTATTGGCTATCTGGAGCTTGAGGATGTGGCTGCGTACTGGCTGGCAATTAATTAAAACTAGGTTGGCTCTCAGTATCAGAATTATGCCGCCTGTTTTTGTAGGATGCCTGTGAAGTCTTCACTACCCTGCAATGTGTTTTTGATGTAAAAAAAATATTTGAAAAGGAAACATAACACAGGGCAGCTTGTCCTCATTTACTGGAGAGGTTGGTCACTCTGTGAGCTTTTCAGAGTGTGACTCTGCCACAGTGTTCTTTGTCCTTCAGCTCTGTAGGCTCTGGGCTGTCATACTTTGATGTGCCCAGGACAGCTGATAGGAGAAGAAAAATGCCCTCGTATTTTCAAGGCAGGAAGGTTCCTTCATGGGTGCATATTGGGGAGAGTTTAGAAAAGTTTATCAAATCAGAGTACTGGCCACTTTAAGTGGCAAGTGAAATCACTTGAAATAATTATTTTAATTATTATTCCTCTTTTAAATATGTTAATTATACAGGTAAGTCATGAGTACATTCTCAATGTATAAGCAAAATCTAGCAATACAGATAAGGAGAAAAATCCCCTTGATAATTCCTCATCAGTTCTGGTTTCCTCCAAGTAGATAACTCTCTCATCAGGTTACTATATATTATTCTAGATCAGAGATCAACAAACTATGGCCCAAGTTCCAATCCAGCTCCCCACCTATTTTTGTAAATAAAGTTTTAGTAGAACACAGCCATGCCCATTTGTTTACATATTGTTTCTGGCTGCTTTCACACTGTACTGAGTCATGTAGCTACAACAGAGACCATGGGGACTATAAAGCCTAAAATACTTACCATCTAGCCCTTTACAGAAAAAGTTTGCTGACCCCTGTACTGGATCTTTTTTCTTTGCAATTTTATATCTTTAGAGTAACACGTAATTTTATGTGCAATGTTTATATATATAATTTTATTTTTTATAAAAATGGTATTATAAGGTGCATATTGTTCCATACCACACATTTTTTTCATTTAACAATGGGCCGTTGTGATCTGTCATCCATATCAAGACATGTTGCTCTACCTCGTTATGTTTATTTAGCTGTAGCATATTGTTTGTAGTAAGACCAAGTTAAAGTTATTTTATCATCCTATATTGCTAAACATGTGGCTTATTTTCAGTTTTTACTGTTAAAAATAATGCAACATTAGAAACTGGCAGAAATCTCTATCTTTTCCCCACAAGTATTGAAAAATCACATATACAATATAGTAGCATTTTTACCACAGAGAAGTTGCATAATACTCATGGAATCATAGCTAATATGAAGAAAAGAGGGACTGAATAACTTAGGAACTTAAAAGATGACAGTGTCCATTACTTACAACAGGCATTTTATGTTTCTGATGGCTAAGTGGTGCCTACTCTGCGAAGAGGTTTGAGAAGAATTGAAAGTCTCTTTACCTAAAGGACATAAGAGGGAACTGGAAGTGTCTTTAGGTTGGGTGTTTGCAAGTTTGCCCTCACTTGAACCGTAGCCTGAGAAAATGTCAAGATTACAGTGTATGTATCAGAAACATTAAACTGCATAATGTCAAGCTTCTGGAACCTCCACAGTGTTCAAGCTGAGCCCCTTCAGTCTTTAGATGAGGACACTGAGCCTCACAAAATTTAAGTGATTTATTCAAGATGACAGGAGTAGGTTTTGATCATGACTTAACCTGTCAACTGGTTCCAATTCCAGTGGCCTGGAAATTTTTTTAAAGATAAGTATGTGTGTATGTATGTATTAATTCATTCATTTATTATTTAGCGCAGAGGCAGAGGGAGAGGGAGAGAGAGAATCTTAAGCAGACTCTGCACTGAGCTTAGAGCCCAAGATGGGGCTCGATATCACAACCCTGAGATCATGACCTGAGCTGAAATCAAAAGTCAGACGCTTAGCCAGCTGAGCCACCCAGGCCCCCTGTGGAGTTTCTATAACTGAAGGGAAATAAGATTTATAATAGCACATGACTTAGAAGTCTTACAGTTTGTAAGAAAATTTGTGTTTCTCAGCTTTTAACATACATGATTTAAGTATGAAAATTCATACTAGTTGATTTAAGTATGAAAATTCATAGTAGTTTCGTTTCTGGTAAAATGTGAGGTATCATGTCCTTAGCAATCATGACAAAGAAGAGTCTGAACTATCAATGGCCTAAGCCGTTTGGAAGTGTTTCTTCCTGACAATGTCAGACCATTTGTTCATGGACCTTAAAGTGTCATTGGGTTAGAAATAGACAACCTCAGCTGGAGTCATCTTAGCACCTCGATGTGTCCCAAAAGGTTAATCCCATATACACACATAATATTTTCTACAATTGTAAGGAAATTTTTGCTTCTTATAAAGCAAAAATCATCTCTGATGTTCATGTGAATTAACAATTTTGGCATTTTAGAAATGCCAACAGTGGTTGGCAAAACCTACATTTGCATGAAGAAATACCTTTTAAACATTTCGTACTTTTGGGTTATGATAGACCCACCACCCATTTGAATCCAAACTCTCGCAAGGTGATATGAAACTGCAGTAAAGGAAGTGACATGTGTTTTTAAACCTCAGGCAAAATCTGGTAGATAATTAGTGTTACCTAAATAACTGCTTAATGAGACACACGCCTTTAAGTAACTCTTTCTATGATTCCCACCGTCTTTTCTCTTTCATTATCCTTAGCTAAATTAATTTGCAGCCTAGTGGTAATTTAAAAAAGTCAAATGAAACACAATACTCAGAACTACCTATTTCTTATTTTATAAGTTCAGTGTGGGTTCCTATTGGTGATACTGGGATATTTGCTTAGAAAACAATCACAGTCCCTATTCTTTACATTAGGATAGAGTAGATTTTAGCCATTGGTGATTGTTTTTGTTTAAATGCCAGCAATAATCGCTCGGTGTCTTGGAACAGAGAAAAAGAGGGAAATGGTTAGAGCACACTCTGCTATTTAATTTCTTGGCCTAGAAACCATGTGGAGACAGAGAGAACAGCCTGAGAACAACCAACGATGGTCAGTCTCAAAGACTGGAAGACGTGAAACAATGTTGGGCATTTTGTCAGAATAATAGATGGTCACTAAGTATTTCTCGAGTTTCTACAAGGTACATTATTAGGGATTAGGGGGCACATATTAAATTACAGACAAGAGCTTTGTTTCCCAAATGATAGCCCTTGCTAGGAAAAGCAAGGCAAACAAACCGTAATCAACATTCAAGTGGGAATTTCTTCTTAGTAGGTCTAGGGGCAAGACTCTTACGGCGTCCATTATTTAAAACTGTGAAGCAGCTCACTGAAAGCCAATCAGTTATATATCTACAAATAAAATTGTTTGATAAATCGTTCTCTCTCATGAACACAATTATGTTGCTGTTTCGGCTTCATGTAGACAGAGGTCTTATTCATAGAATAAGACCGAAGTTATAGAGTACAACACCAAAGTCATGGAACAAAGAACCCCCAGAACTGGAAGGGACTTTAAGGTCACCTAGTCAAATGCCAATATCATCAAAAATATTATCCACCTGGTGGATTTTACTTGTAAATTTTCAAAATCCCAGACTGACTTCCCCTTACCTCTCCTTGAATTGTAAATTTTGCCACCTCGTACCATCACTTGAGAATGCAAACCCTTTTTAATAGTAGCATAAAAAAATAAAGGAAGATAAATATTCATGAAACTCAGTTTTTTAAAAGCTACATATAGCATCTCAAAGTTAAACCACTGAAGCTTTTTGGTTGCTTTTATTTTTAAATCTTAGCTGAAGTATACGATAGCACAGATAATCCATTCCCTCTTCCCCCTTAGAGGGCTAATCAGATGTGATTGCATATACCTCAAATTTGCCACAATACTCTCCTCCAGTGACTAAACAGGCAAACAAATATTAAAGTCAAGAATAGCATATATAGGGGCACCTGGGTGGCTCAGTGGGTTAAGCCTCTGCCTTCGGCTCAGGTCATGATCCCAGGGTCCTGGAATCGAGCCCCACATCGAGCTCTCTGCTCAGCGGGGAGCCTGCTTCCTCCCCATCTCTCTGCCCGTCTCTCTGCCTACTTGTGATCTCTGTGTCAAATAAATAAACAAAATCTTAAAAAAAAAGAATAGCATATATAAATGCAATAAGTATAGTTATTATAGGGAAGTAATTATTGAGAAATTAATAAAATATATATGTTTATCATACAATATGAGGAACCTAGAAGGATTCAGTTATATACAGAGTGGATAATGCTCTGTAGGAAGGAAAGGTAGTGTTCAGGAAACAATGCCAATGTAGTAATTAGGTGGTTAGCAATGACTTATTTCCCTGAACTTGGTCAATGAGAACCCCAAAAGAAGAGCTACAAGCCCAACAGTTCTTCAAAGTAAGATCCTGGAATGTTCAGACTCTTAGAAGTAGACATTAAGATATTGCCCAGATTTATACAGACAACCACATCTGTGGTTTTCATCTGTGGCCAGTTTCCAGGTGTGTTTATAGAATATACATGAAGCAAAGATGGAAACAAACAGAAAAAAATAATCTGGAGGAGAAAGATATTTCAAGGAATGGAAGAGAATTACCCCCCCCCCCCGCAAAAGAATGCTTTAACCGATATATTCTGAGTAGTAAGAAATGATTTTACACTCATAAAGTAAGAACAAGATGCTGTTAAAAAAAAGCACCGAAAACAAGAAGGAATTTCACGGGTCAAAAATACAGTAGTTCATGAGGAAATAATCAGACATAGCCAGAATATGAGACAGTCTACAAGAATGTGAGTCTCTACCGAAAGGGAACATCATTTAAGAAAAATCATGTGTGGGAGTGGTGGGGCAAAGACAGGGGACAGTGCTTTATTAGCTTAAAAGATTCTGAAGAGGTGTAACAATCAAATTCAGTATGTGAGCCTTATTTGAGTTCTGGTTCAAGAAGAAAGCATCTATAAAAGACATTTAAGGCACAGGTAAAGATATGTGCATATAGATTAGATATTTGGCAATGTCAGGATATCATCCTTACTTTTCTTGGTGTAATAATGGCATTATGGTTAGTAAGAGAATGTTTCTTGTTTCATGAAATGCTTGCTGAAGTTATTAGGAATGAAGTGTCATGATATCTGAAACATTCCAAATGGTTCTGCACAATATTGAAACAAAAATATGCAAAAATTTTATGATGTTTTACTTTCTCTTTATGACAGCAATCCATTTTCAACGTAGAATAAATAGAAAATACAGAAAAACAAGCAACAAAAGAAGGACTGTTTACAAGCAAATGTAAATACAATTTAACCCAACACCGCTAACACTTTGGTGCTGTGTGTGTGATAGCAGCTCAAAATATATAGTATGTGTTAATACATTTATAACATATATGTTATTTTGTGTATATGCATATATACATAACACAGTATGTGTATACACACATACAATATATTTTTTCTTCCAGTACATCTTTTCACACTAAAAATGTTAATCATGTAATTTTTTAATGGTTAAGCATAGTGTACCATATGCGTGAATCCTAATTTACTGTACCCACCTCTTAAAGCGGAAGGAGATGTACTTGGTCTTACTCCAGTATATGTCTTCCTCCTTGTGCCTGGGGCTTTCCTTTAGTGTGGGTAGCTTAAAATGCTCATGAATTCCCTCTTGGTGAGACCTTAGCAGTTTGTTTTGTTTTCTTATCTTCCATTCTGTCAAGGGCATTTTTCTCTCATTTACATTAGCCCAGAAGGGCAAAGAGCATTTTTATCTCCATGGGTAAATCTTACACATAACAAATTGGTTGCATATCTTTGCTCACTGATACTTTATTTAGCAGGCTAATCTGATAAACTACCTATTTCTCAAGTTATAATAACAGTCATGGTGGCGGCGAACTTGATAAAGTTTCTGGAGTCTCCAAAGACAGAAGCTGATTGCTTGCGGCTACATTACATTTTAGCTAATGCAATAAAGGCTTGTTTTTCATATTGAGAAGATAAAGACTGGGGCTAAAGAGGATGGTTCACATATTAGGGAAATGAAGAATAATCACATAGGGCAATTTATTGCTTTAGAAGGTAGAATATTTTTATTGTAATATCTTCATTTTGAATCAGGCCATTTGGCATCAAATAGACCCAGCTTCAAATAATGGCCTTGCTACTTTTTAACCTTCGCCAAGGTTTTAACCTTACAATTCTCTCTGCCCAGTTTTTTCTTGTGCAATATGGATTGTGAGGATTGTGTACAGAAATCTCATAGATCTCTTATAAGGATATAATAAGGTCACATATTAGAAGCTTTGTGTCAGCTATAAGGTACTTGTGATGGTAGGGTGGGTTGTGGGTAATAGTAATAGTAGCAAGAATTTATAACAGTAGCATAAAAGAGTAATAGTAGGAGGAATATTAGTAATGGGTAAACTTACTGAGATATTTATATTATAAGACCTTTCTTGTGTAAAATTTTTTATTTAAATCAGATGCATTTATGGTAGTGGATTTTTAGGCATTCCAAAAACCATTGTAGAATAAATAATTTGTTTATTTTTAGAAGTAGAAGGGGGTAAAAGAGGTATTATTTGCCCCCAAAATTTTATAATGAAAATTGATATTTATTCTTTGTTTTACTGTCTCTGGAAGGGTGTTATTTTGTAGTAAAGTGCAATATCAGTTTTAAAATCTTAAGTGAAGTATTTCTACTAAATTTATAGCCCCTTACATTCCTACTCAAGATTCCTAATTTTGTATAACTGTTCTTTTCATTTAATTTCATCTTTGTTGTCAACTTTAGTCTGGATAATAAGGAGAAAATGTACACTTTTTAAAGTAAGTGATATGAAATAGCCATATGTAATTTAGCTATCTCATATAATAAATTCACTTCAGAATAACCCTTGTTTTTCTTTATTTTAAAAAATACTCTTGGGAAAAGAAAAGTTTCTGAAGCATTAAGTTATCACTATTCATTTTCTTAACATTAAACATTAGGTATTTTGTAACCCAAGAGACACTCAAAACAAAGAAATGAAAGTGTCTTTTTATTATGAAGGATTAATGGGGGTAGATGCTAGTTTTGTTTTTTGAGTGAAGAACTAGTGGGGTGGGTATTTTTAAAAAAAACACCAATTTATCAAAATATAGAATAATATTTAAGGCACAGAAATCTATTCTTCTACCTGTTAAGATTATTTCATCTCAAATTAGAGTTTTGGAAAAGCCGATAAGCATGATGCCATGAGGTGCTAAAACAAACATGTAGGTAAGTATAACTAAGCTCTTAAAATCCCACCTCCTCTAGGGACGCCTGGGTGGCTCGGTGGGTTGAAGCCTCTGCTTTCAGCTCAGGTCATGATCCCAGGGTCCTGGGATCCAGCCCCGCATCGGGCTCTCTGCTCAGCGGGGAGCCTGCTTCCTCCTCTCCCTGCCTGCCTCTCTGCCTGCTTGTGATCTCTGTCAAATAAATAAGTAAAATCTTGAAAAAAAAAAAAAAATCCCACCTCCTCCACAAAGTCTGCATCAACAGCCTAGAAGAGGTGGTTCTGATCACTTGCAATCTTCTACATGTTCAAGCAGATAAGGAATATTATGCCCTACTCTTTCTGCGAGGGCACCATTGGAAAATACATTAGAGCAGAAAGAGTCCTTGTCTATACCAATTACAGTTCATTCACCAACTAATTCCTTCAACAAATACTTTGTAAGCGTCTACCTGAGCCAGGCCCAGGTTCTAGGTGCTGAGGACACTGCGGTGAACACGGCGGGCAGAGTCCCTGCCTTCATGTGTCTTTTGTCTTGGTTGGAGGAGAGCGTACACTGATGAATTGATAGAGTATGTCAGATGGTCCTGTGTGCCAGGAGAAAAGAGCACAGTAAAGCCAAGAGAATGCCAGGTGGGAGGACAGTGCCCTTTTCTATAGGATGGACAGCAGAGACCCCAGTCATCTGCTGAAGTTAGACACAGACGTGGAGCAAGGAACAAGGACAGCCCTGGGTCCCTGGAGGGAATGAGTGTAAGCAGAACCGATACCAGGGTCCTGGTACAGGGAGCAATCAGTATCTTTGAGGGACAGCCCGAGTTAACCAACTTCTCTGCACAGCAGTTTCCTCTGGGGTCACAGCGGAAGCAGCAGGACCACAGTGAAGGAGGGTGTGTGGGGATGAAGTGAAATAGAATGTGCAGCCAACCCAGCACATGCTCTGGAAATCACCAGCGTTTCTTCTGTAAGTATCTGCTCTTGGTGGTGTGTGCACTTGTCTACATCATTATGGTCTCTCTTCCTTGACAGTGATGTGTCTTTTATTTTTTTTTATTTTTTAAAATATTTTATTTATTTATGTGACAGAGATTACAAGTAGGCAGAGAGGCAGGCAGAGAGAGAGGGAGGGGGAGGCAGGCTCCCCGCTGAGCAGAGAGCCCGATGCGGGGCTTGATCCCAGGACCCTGGCATCATGACCTGAGCCGAGGGCAGAGGCTTTAACTCACTGAGCCACCCAGGCACCCCTGATGTGTCTTTTAAACACTAGGGCCAAAACCAATACCAAATTGTGCTGCAGAAGATGTAAGACAACCAACCGTGTTATTTAGTATAAAGATACCCATGACCCACCGCATGAAGTTCGACTTCATGCTTCCCTTGTCTTTCTCAGGTCCTGCTGCCTCTGGTCCACTCCAGAGCCTCTGCTGTTGAGGCTTTCTCCTATAGATGGCAGGTCTGGGGGTGGGACATGCCCAAGATAGCTCCAAACCAGCTCCCTTCCATCTGTTACCTCATCCCTAAGAAAATCCTGTTCCCATTAGGGGATGGGGCATGTTCCGTTCCCCACTCCTCCAAGCCCTGACCTCAATCTCTAGTTTCTTCTTTTCCAGTTTAGGCAGGCCAGGAGTTAAGGTAGTGGAAATCCTCTGCAGAAGGGAGTAGGATAAATTTAGGAGCAGGGTGGAGGTTTGTACCTGAGAGAGAAGAAAGGCAAGAAAGGAGAAAAATACTTCTTCAAGCATCATGGTAGAGTGGTTGAGAAGCTTTTAAGAATAGAAAAACCAATAAGCATTTCTATGTGGTTTGTACTGCTACACTCTAAACCTTTCCATCTCTTCAAACCTCCCATAAAGTCTCCTACAAAAACGGGTTCTTTGCATATGGCTTCTTTTAGGTAGCAGTTAAAGAAAAGGGGTGAATTCCATTTGAGGGTCAGCATCAGGGCAGAAATTAATGAAAAGTCCTGTGATCAAGAGTGCGGGCGTCAGAATTCTGCAGAGGCAGAGAGGACCATGCCCCCATGCCAGAGACATTCTCAAGAGGCTCTCAAGGGCACTGAACATTTGAAGCCCACAGTGTCCTGATCTTCAGGACAGGATCACCTCGGGTGACAGACACGTGTGCACAACCCTGGCTTCAGGCAGCATCCCAAGCAAAGACTCTGAACTCCTGGGATGGTAACAGGAAAGTCAGGCTGAAGCTGAAGATCTTAGCGAGCCCTCGAGCCTGCCAGGGAATGGATATGACAGGAGACGTCACTTTCACAACAGCCTCGAATGGATCTGTGCTGCACCATTCAGCACATTCTCAAACTGCATTGCTGAGGTCCCAAGACCACCTTCAGAAACGGCACGGTGAGAAGGGCCTCAGTAACATCCGTGGCCCGCTGGCTTGGTCTTGCGTCAACTCCTTTGATTTGTCCGAACACGAAGGAAGGAGGTTTGGCGTCACCGCCTCAGACTCTACGAATCCAGGGCTGTACAGAATGTTCATTGCACATCTAGTGTGAAGAGAGGCTTGCTCCAGGCTTCTAGATGAGTTAACAAAGCTAGCTCTCCCAGCTCCTCGACATAAGTACTGCTGTTGCTATTCCTAAACAAGGAGGCATGATTTGACCCAACTAGAGATTTCAGGAAACTGGACCATGTGAATAAATGAGAGTGCTGAGGGCCAATTTTGTGAGACGTGGGAGTTGAAGACGCAACCCATTCAGTAAGTCTTCAGTAGCAGATGGGCTGCCAGCTGTACGGATGCCTAGTGTCTTTGTGGGGCTTCTAGGGGGATGCTGTAGGTTCATTTACATCTGTCTGATGTTTCCTTTTGGACCACAAGCCTCCTCAGTCAGGTCCTACAGCTTAGGTCTCCCTGGGCTTTGTGAAGAAATAAATGAGATCTGAGTTTGAGCAAAGATCAAATTGAGGTGAAGAAAAAGGAGAATGTAGTCAAAGTAAGAGTTTGTGCGAAAAGTATGTGTACTTAGACAATGTGTTTAGAAAATGAAGATGCATTTCAAGGTCTGGTCTTAGAATGTGCACACCAGTCTTTGGAATTTACACATGTGCTTGTGCAAAAGTACACTGACCCTCAGAATGCCCAGCTACCCGTGACTGCCCTGGGCAGGGCTAGTGACGGCTGGGGGAATGTGATGCAGACACTTCCTAGAAACCCCATCTTTGAAGAAAGCTAATTTATTGCACATTTGAACGCTTGGCTCTCAATGGCCATTAACTTAAGCCTGACTCACCAAAGTAGATGGCTTTTAATGAGGAATTGCTTTCCTGCAAGAAAAATTCTTCAGATTATTGGAAAAGGAAAAAATAAACCCTGGGGGATTGTCAGAACTGGTAGAGGAGGCCCGCGCAGTAGCCTGGCTGGATTTCCTTTAAATGCTGAGATGAAAGTCATTCAGCATGGAGGTCTCAGCAGCGAGGATTTGAGAGGATTTTGTTCTTGTTCTTTACTACTGCCAGGAACTGTAATTAGCAGGCAAATGTAAGAGATGGAGATATATATTTTTTTAGTTGATTTAAATAACCTCCCCTTTTAAAAGCCCACACCCATCATAACCAAAGTGGACCTGAAGAGCGGAAGTCCACGTGAACAGATATCGTCTATAAATCCACAAAACAGTACACATGTTAGTTTTTCCTTTGGGCCTGAAAATTAGTAAAGGACCTTATCTGCTGGAATGGCCGTCACCAAAAAGACAAGAGATAACAAGATGGTGCTGTGGATGTGGAGAAAAGGAGACCCTTGTTCACTGTTGGTGTTGTAGTAAATGGGTGCAGGCACTACGGAAGACAATATGGAGGTGCGTCACAAAACTAAAAATAGAACTACCATGTGATTCAGCAATGCTATTTCTGAGAATGTATCCAAAGGAAACGAACGAACGAACTTGAAAAGACCTCTGCACTCTCATGTTTGTCGCTGCATTATTTGCAATAGCCAAGGCAGAGAAGCAACCCCAGTGTCCATTGATGGATGAATGCATAAAGAATATTACTCAGCCATGAAAAATGAGGAAATCCTACCATTTTCAACAACAGGGATGGACCTTGAAGGAATTATGCTAAGGAAAATAAGTCAGAGAAAAACAAACACTGCATGATCTCACTTATGTATGAAATCTAAAACTTTCCCCCAAAGCACCAAACTTATGGAAAAAGAGATCAGACTTGCGGTTACCAGAGGCAGAGGGAGAATTGGGGGAAGGTGGTCAAAAAGCACAGATGGCCAGTTTTAAGATAAATAAGCACCAGGGATGGAATGTACGTGATGACTAGAGCTAACACTGCTGTGTGATGTATAGGAAAGTTGTCAAGAGAGTAAATCCTGAGGGTTCTCCCCACAGGGAAAAAATATTTTTTTCTTTTTTCCTTCTTTTCATTGTATTGTGGATGTTAGTGACAGTCATTTCACCATATATGTAAATCAAACCATCATTCTGTACATCTAAAACTTACACAGTGACATATGTCAATTTTCTCAGTAGACCTTGGACTAGTTTGTGATTAATTTCTCATTTTTCTTTTTATCAGTTATCTTATTCCAAAATCCTTTGACAGGTTTATTAGAAATCCTTGATTTTTAGATGCTTTCACGTTGAATTTATTTTCCCTGTTGGTAAATACTTACTACATTCCTAGGAGGCCCGATATTTTTTTTTTTTAAAGATTTTATTTATTTGACAGAGAGAAAGGAATCACAAGTAGGCGAGAGAGAGAGAGACAAGGAGAAGCAGGCTCCCTGCTGAGCAGAGAGCCCGATGTGGGGCTCGATCCCAGGACCCTGAGATCATGACCTGAGCCGAAGGCAGAGGCTTTAACCCACTGAGCCACCCAGGCGCCCCCAATATTTTTTTTTTAAGAGAGAAATGAGCCCCATAAAGGAAATATGGAAAATGGTTGTTTAGAAAATGTGAGGGTTTTTTTATATTTCTAAAAAGGCTCTTATTAAAAGAGCATTAGGGGGGAGCCTGTGTGGTTCAGTTGGTTAAGCATGTGCCTTCGGCTCGGGTCTGGATCCCAGGGTCCTGGGACTGAGCCCCACATCGGGCTCGCTGCTCAGCAGGGTTTCTGCTTCTCCCTCTCCCACTACCCCTGCTAGTGTTCCCTCTCTCACTCTCTCTCCCTGACAAATAAATAAACAAAAATCTTTAAAAAAAATTTTTTTAAAGAGCATTAGGAACATGTCATGATAAACACTTGCCGTCCTTAGACTATGAAAATGTCACTATGGACCATTTTTGAGGCACCTTCTGAAAACTCTGTTTTGCTTTGGTTCGCTTTGAGTTTTTTGTTATTGCCATTCATTTGGTTGGTTTTGTTTCTTGCTTACTTGCTTTTTCTACGACCATTAACGTGCTTGCATTGACTCGTCCACATCTACTCCTTGCCTGTTGACCAAAAATATACCTGAGTGTGGGAAAACCAATGGAAGAGCTTATTGATGTGTCTGTTCAGTATGTGCCACTGAGTCTTACATGTATATAAATAAATGGCTTGTGTTGCTAGGAAGGAATGATGAACCATGAGTGTCCCTTATCATCATCCTGTTCCGCCATCTGCCAGTCTCACAGCCGAGTTTGGCAAAACTGAATGAAGGGTCATGACCAGAGAGTCAGTAGGTCCCATTCAGTCCAGGAGACAAGGGGATGGACAGAGAAGCAGCACCGGGGTCAGCTGGGAAAGATGTGGCTGTAAACATACTCATACAACAGAAGTGACAGTCAGGAGTAAGATCAGCTGAGAAACCCCAACAAAGGTAAACCCGCGAAATACCCATAGATGAAGACCATGACAATTAACCCAGTGTAGAATAATCATGACCCACTTAAGTTTCCGATCGTCTCTACTTCAGGCTATGTGAAAAATTCAGTACCTCTTGCAAAGCGTCACTGTCTCCTTCAGTCTTTCTCTCCCTGAGGCTAGTCCCGTAACTCTTCAAAAGAAAATGATCTGTTGAGCGAAGAATGAACAGGGTTGAATAAAATAGATCAGTGTATTTTGGTGACAATGATTATACCTTTTAAAGTTTTCATAAATAGCACTTTACTATTATCATTATTTTCTGCTCAGTAGATAGCACCAGTTCCAGAAGTTTTCTGATATAATTGAAATTGATTTTTTTACTAAGCAGCATATTTGGTATTTCTTCAATGAGGCTCCAGCTCTCCTCCCCCAGGCCCGCCCCAAATCTCTGGTGAAGAAAACATGACTTCACTCCACCTCGTCCCTAAGATAACCTTGGCCTTCCTCTTCACAAAACTCTGCAGGCCTTAAAGGGAGAGGCAGGGGGGCTTAGGTCTTCACAGTTCTGATAAAACATGGGAGGTCAAGCGAGGATCAATTTGGGATAGCCTTCTCTGGATTTAGCTTTTGAAGATTTGCTTAGGACTTGAAGAGGTTTTTCCTCTTTTCTTCATTACCAGTTCTTGTCTGTTATGGTTTTAAACAATACATCCAACCTTTTTCTTAGAGGTCAGGTTTAAAATATCTTTCCTCGTGGCACAATTCTAAATGCACGCTTTCCCCACTTTGCAAATGCCTCCAGCTCACAAAATGAGAGAAAATCTTTCCGTGACATGGCGGTATCACCATCTCTTTTCAAGTGGGAGGGCTGCACGCCTACACAGCAGATTGGCGCTGCGTTGTGGTGTTTGTGCAGCCAAGTGCTGCGCTTCTGAAGGGTAACTTGTATAAGCGCTTTCTGCCTCTGGCCTTGGAGACTTCCCCCAGACAGCCGAGCCAAGTGGAGGTCAGGAAGGACCCCGCCCCGACGCTTCTTTTCTGTAAATGTTTCCCTGTGGTTCTCCACAGCCTCATGGAATGTATTCCTTTCAATCTCCCTTGGAATCATTTGCGTTTCATTATTTGCAGATGGAAAAAAAAAGAGAGGGGGCAAAATGACAAACGGGGAAGGATCGTTTTATTTAATATGCGTATGGTCTCTGGCTTGAGTCTGAAATGTGTGCTTGGGCTCCAACTGACGGAGTCTGATAATAGGACATAGGGATCTTTCTCACTGTTTCTTACCTTCTTTTCTTCTTTCCTTTCGTTTCCCTCTCCCTTTTTCCTTCTCTCCTTCCCTTTCTTCCTGTTCCATCTTATGGCAGGTTTGCCCCCACACTGCCCGTTTACCCTCTTTTCCTTATGATGGAATCTTTTTGTCCTTCTGACTCTCAGATTTGTTCTAAATCGCTGTTAATGCATTTATCACTTTTGACATAAGGTGGTAGATTTTTTTTTAGCTTGTATTTTCCTCCCCTTTGCAACTCTCTTCTTTCACTAATGGTGGGGAGTGACAACTAGTGATTACAGGAATCCTGAAAATGCCACTGGGAACTCAGCAGTAAGAGGTGCTTCATCAAGACGAAGACGTGCATTCAAGCCCGGAGCCCAGGCACCCCCTCCCACTCCTTTTAGCCTCACTTTACTAGTAAAACCAAAGCAACCTCTTTCTACTTCCTGACCTGGAGGTTCTAGTGGAAAGCCTCAGTAAGCCCAAGGGTGCACATGGCCCCACTCATGGGCGCTTTGATGCTTCCCTCCCATTTGCAGTCTGCTCTGAAGTGAATGCTGTGTTATTTCTGTACCAGGCAAAAAACCTTTTTGTGTAAATAGAGATACAGAATTTGTAGCTGCTGCATAATAAGCATAAGGAAAAACAACAACAACAAAAAACTCAACCCAAACGATTCAGTGTATTTCCGCGTTACCGTCTTGTTTCCTCTTTCTCATTCTTCCTCTGTCCTTTTTTTAAACTCATCATGCTGACCTTTATCTCTTCCTTTCTCTACTTCCGACTTACTCAAGTGTATGGCTGAGTCCAGAGTGGAGCTTAGGGAAGGACTGATCACAGCAGACCTTCAGTATCTGCTTATCCAGTGGAGCTGGGGGGAAAGCCAGACTGCAAACCCGCTCTGGTCTCTGAGGAACGGAGCAGCTGCAGGCCTTCATCGGGCACAGTCGTGAAGTACCATGCGAGGTCCGAATCTTAGCAGGTTCATGCACTCATTCAGCAGATGTTTGCTCGGCACTTACCAGGGGCCTGGCTGCTCTAGTTCCGAGGATGCTACAGAGGACGGAGCAGACCAGCATTCTTCCGTGCGTACCCACATGTTAAAGTGTATTTTCACAGTCTCTTAGGCAAGAGCAGGTGTTTTTAAATTTTTTAAAATTTTTAAATTTTTCTTTATTTTTTCAAGAACAGTTCTTACAAGTAACTCTAGCATCTTTTAGAAATATAATCACCGAAGATTTAATGACTATAAATATCTCGTTCCCTTTTATACATCTTCTATTTTTTTTTAAAGAAACAGATGCCGCAAAATCAAAGTGAACTCTTTTTTGTCTCATTTTATGTGTGTAGGACAGCCTTATTGCAAGACAAGTTTTACTTTCTCCTCCCCCATTTCCTTGGCTCTATTGAGGGGGAAAAAAGAAAAAAGAAAGAAGGAAAAAGAAAGGAAAGAAAAAGAAAAAAGACATATGTTTAGATTTTCGCCACCTGGTTATGGTTAGTTCTTTATTTTAAAATCGCTTTCAAAACAGATCAGACATTACACTGTTAAAAACAATTTTCACTGTCGGTATTGAATATCATACTGCGCTTGTAGTAATAACTGATAGATATCTAGAATAATCTTCAATAGGACTGAGACTATAAAGAACTGTCAATCACTGAGTTTAACTTTAAACACAGATGATTTGAATTCATGTTAGCAGCGCAAGGAAGCCAAGAAGATGGAATGGTGCTGCTTGGAGAAAAGATGATAGGATTACCTCTGCAGTTTGCCTTTCTCGCTGGTCGTTTGAGTCACTAAATCAAGGCAAAGTTTATGAAAAGCCTGTGGCTGAGGTCTCCCAACTCTTCGTTCCTGCTGAGATTTTCCTATTATAAATCTGCTGTCAGAAATAAGTGCTTTCCTTGTGACTTAATTCTATGCAGGCCCAAACACCTTGGTTCAACACGTCGGCTAGGCGGCCTTGATGGTCTGGAGAGCAGCAGAAACCTCATTAACTTGAGCTGTTACAAAGAAAAGGGGTTCACATGCTCTCTGTCATTCACTGCTCTGGCAACAGCCCACAGATGCGGAAAGAAAACCATGAACTCGAGGGGGGGGTCATAGGGCCCGAACTTTGAGGGGTAGGAAGGGCGCAGCCACTGAAGAAGGAGAGAGAGGTAGGGTTATCCATTTAGCAAGAGACAATTCCACTTCTTAATTTTTTCCCTGCCATCTCATTTAAAAAGTCGGTTACTTAAAAATATTTCTGTTGCTTCATCATTAGCTAGACTTACACTGTCCAGTACAGGAGCCACCAGCCACATGAGGCTATTTAAATTTAAAATAATGAAAATCTAATAAAATTTCAAATCCAGTTCCTCAATTTGTACTCACCTCCTTTCAAGTGCCCCACACACCCATCTGGCTCAGGGCCCTGGAGTCAGATAGCCCAGATAAAACATTCCATGATCACAGAAATGTCCACTGAATAAGGCTGGTGCAGATGTTTGTAGACTGTCTCTGGGTCTCTGGTCACATGACCTCCTTTACCTCAATCAGGAGTTTAAAAGGTTTAGGCAGTAAGGGCTGAATGCTAAGATTTAAGCATAATTCTGTTCTGAATATTCTGATTCTGTGTTAGCTGTCTTCCTGTTAAAGCCATATGGATGGTTACTTTAATTTCTATGTTTTTGCGTATCATATGTGTCTGTGCTATGCAGCTTATACCCCCCCTAGGGGTCCAGTCCGCAGACTGGTCATTATCAGCCCATAATGGACTAGGTGAGGAACTTGAGCGTAAGCGTTTGGACATTCTTATGGGGATTCAGCCTTGCAGCGACTTCCCGTCATTCATGTTGACTGTATTTTACGAAAAGATCAGTCTGTGAGAGAATGGAAATTTTTTAAAAAGAAATAACTGGCCCCATCACCTTGCTTGAGAAGCAAAGTTGTTATGAAAACTTTTGCCTTTGGAAACACATTCATCAGTTCACGTAAAAATTTCAGACAGGATCAGCTTATACAAGAGGAACAAAAAGCTCAATTCAGAGTAAAAAATTATATTAAATGTGTAGTTATTTGGCACAACTCTGAACTTAGTCTATAGTGGTTTTCTCCTTCAGCCTTGAATGTATATTAAGGACGTGAAGGCCAGGTACCCTTTTCTGTAAATCAGCTCCACTTGTATGGAGAACTCTACCGCAGGGGGCCGTGACCAGAGCAAGGGGGCAGGGCACCTGCAATCAAGAGATTGTTCGTGTTTATTATTTTTGTTCAAGTCGGGAAGATTTGTGCTTTAGCTCATAAAAGTTGCGACTACCTGAAAAGTATTGCAGTATTTTTTTCTTTTTTCTTTTTCTTTCTTTCTTTTTTTAATAAAGATACTAGCTGGGCTTGAAAAAAAAAAAAGTATTACAGTATTTGACTTGAAAAATAAGTGTTGCTGTATCTTGGCACAAAGGAGAAGCTTCCCTGTGCTGTGAAGGGTTGTTCTGTACCATATGGAGTAGGCTTGGCCTTGTTGCCCTTCCATCCCTGCTATCTGCTCATTTCAATGCACTCAGCCCAAGGACCAGAATCTCCATGGGCTATGCATGTTGAGTTCCTGAATAAGTAATATGTAGTATTAAGTGCTTATCTGCTGTCTTCTCTGACTGAATTCTGAGCTTTCCAAGGGAAGGAGCTATGCTTAGCTCCCTTTATCTCCCTTGACTTGCACAGTGGGTACAACACAGTGGAAACAAACACACTTAACGATCAGGTCAGTCATTCCGTTCACTCAATATGATACCAAGTCAGTACTTTGATATTTGCCTCATCTGATTGTTCCGTAGTCCTGGATGTATGGAGTTTAAATTCCAGCAAGGTCAATGACTTGTGTAACCAGAAAACCCTTATTCTGAGCTACTGCTATTCCTCAGATCTAAAACGATAATACTGGCTTGTGTTGGAGACAACATAAGGAATAAATTATTGTGAAATATTTTACTAAGAAATAAGGCAAAAATTCTCTTTACATGGACTATTGCTACTAGAAATTATCCAGTATTCACTGGAACTTTCTGTAAAGCTTTGTTCCACGTGTCAGAGGAAGTTGGGAATTGCTGCTTGGGCTTGCAGAACCAAAACCTCCTTGGAAAGAAGATCTCAGGGCAGTCTGCTTCCCTCTCCCCATTTCCATTTCTTTGCATCACAAAACTGACCCCAATATCAACATTCCTCCCCAAATAAATAAACCATTCAGGTTGTTTACCTTCAGCTGCTGCTTACTCATCACCTCAGGATTTCTGTGTTAGTCATTCTCTGGGAGCAACCACTTTCTGGGTCTTGTCTGGGAGTTCTTGACTGGGAGCCCTACTGACCTAAGAAAGGAAGAACTGAGGCCTGAAGACATGTGGATGTTCCCTCCACCAGTGACTCACATGAGCTGGATGTGTCAGGATGGGGGAAATGACTCTTAACAGCCCCAAGCCGCCTTCTGGAGGCAGCTCTCAGGAGTCAGGAAGCTCATTCTGAGTAACAGAATATTCTGCTGACTTATAGGAGATTTGGGATATAGGAATATAGGAAATCATGGGATTTATAGGAGAAAACACAGACAGAAGTAGGCTCTGAAAGGAGTGAAGCTCTCCACCTTTAAGCTCACAGAGCTCATCCTCCTGGCCTTGGACTTAAAGCCACATTCAGACCCACAAGAAACACCAACCCTCATGAGAGCTTCCACTGAAATGAAGAAGTATGGGCTGAGCATTACTCGGCCCATCACAGATGCAGCTGTGTGTCTTCAGAGAGCCTGTGGATCTGATATACCGTAAACCAGGATTTCTCAACCTCGGCACTGTTAGCATTTGGGGCTGCTTAAGTCCTCTGGGGGGGGGGGGCTGTTCTGTGCATTTTAGACTGTTTAACAACATCACTGGGTTCTACCCACTAGATTCCAGTAGCAACCATCCCCAGATGTGACAACCAAAAACATCTCCAGACATTACCCAGTGTCCCCTGGGGGGCAAGATCACCTTGGATTAAGAATAACTACCATATGAAGATGCTCATAGGGTTCCAGATGTGCTGTTATTTCTCAGAAAGATCTGGTACCTTTGTTTTAGAAGTCTCTGGGAAAATGATTAAGGAATGTATACTTCATCTGTAACCAAAAAGTATGTATACCACCACTTGTGTGAGACGCTCAGTTGGGTTCTGAACAAACCAATCAAAACTCTCTTTTCTGGACATGAATTTTATGAGCCAGTCAAATGACAGTTCTTGCCATGTAGAGAATCTGAAAATAAATCTTATTTAAAATATACCAATAAGAATTGACATTGCCTCTGTCCTAAGATGTGTCTTAAAGAACTTGTCCATTAGCACAAATGGCTAACAGACCCATGAAAAAATGCTCAACGTCACTTGGCTTCAGAGAAATACAAATCAAAACCGCAAAGAGATACCACCTCACACCAGTCAGAATGGCTAAAATTAACAAGTCAGGAAATGACAGATGTTGGCAAGGATACAGAGAAGGGGGAGCCCTCTTTCATTGCTGGTGGGAGTGCAAGCTGGTGCAGCCACTCTGGGAACCAGTATGGAGGTTCCTTAAAAAGTTGAAAATAGAGCTACCCTACAACCCAGCAATCACACTACTAGATATTTACCCCAAAGATGCAAATGGAGTGATCTGGAGGGGCACGTGCACCCCAGTGTTTATAGCAGCCATGTCCACAATAGCCAAACTATGGAAAGATTCCAAATGTCCATTGACAGATGAATGGGTAAGGAAGATGGAATATTACTCAGCCATCAAAAAAAGAAATGTCTTGCCATTTGCCATGACACGATAGAACTAGAGAGTATTATGCTAAGTGAAGTAAGTCAAGCAGAGAGACAGTTATCACATGATTTTACTCATCTGTGGAATTTAAGAAACAAAACAGAGGAGCATAGGGGAAGGGAGGTAAGAACAAAACAAGACAATCAGAGTGGGAGACAAACCAAAAGAGACTCTTAACCATAGGAAACACACTGAGGGTTGCTGGAAGGAGGGGGATGGGACAACGGGGTGACGTGTATTAAGGAGGGCACGTGATATGATGAGCACAGTTGTTATATACAACTGATGAATCACTGAACTTTATCTCTGAAACTAACACTGTATGTTAATTAAACCAATGTAAATCAAATAAAAAACTTGTCTGTTAATTTAACATGCAGAAATATTTATTAAGCATCTAATACATGCCAGGCATTTGAGCAAGACAAATTATCGCTGCTCTTTATTTGTTTAGACCACAGTGAAGACAGATAGACAATCATCAGTTACTGATAGATGGCTAGGTTGCTCTACACAGAGGAGAAGCAGCTAAGTGAGACAGGGATTGGGGAAAGTGTTCCAGAGCAGATGAAGTTGAAGCTATATAGCTATGTTTTGAAGGATGAATAGGAGTTAACTGGATGAAGAAGCTGGCAAGAATGCCCAGGCAGAGGGAGCAATCTGTATGCAGGCTCAGAGGGGTCAGATAGTACAACACTGAGAGCTATGAGAGGCTCCACCTGAGCAGACGGTTCCCTGGAGCAGGGCAGGAAATGCAGTGAGAGAGTCAGAGCCAGATCTTACAGGGGCTTTGGGTGCTGAGCCTGAAGCCATGGTGGAAATGCACTGGCAGGATTGTAGCGGGGACCGGACCTCTTGGCAGCTCCTTTAAGCAACATGATAGGGGATAAATGGAAGGGCTCAGACCGGAAACAAACTCCAGTGAGGAGGGAGCAGCAGTAATTTGGGAGAAATTGATAGGGACCCAAAACAAGACCATGGCAGTGGGTTAAGGAGAAAGAGAAGTAGAGCTTTTAGAGATTAAAACCAAATCTATCGATTGATTAAATATAGAGACTTGACATAGAAGGGACATTTCTAATGGGTCCCACCCAGAGTTCTGGCTTTGCTGGATCACTGATGGGTTTTTGATCCCAAAGATAAGAGAATCCGGGAATATCTATTTGGGGAAAGAACAGTGAGACAGACTGGTTAAAACCTTGAGTTCTGAAATTAAATTTGACATGCATTTATAGTCCCAGTTCTCCTATCTACCAACTGCATGAACTAGCTTGAATCGCCTAACTTCTCTGAGGCTGGCTTTCCTCACTCGTTAAACGGGACTAACGGTAGTACCCACCTGATAGGTTTCTGTAAGGGGTAAGTGAGATAACCATTAGGAAGAATGACACCTAGCACTTATTAAGTGCTCAATAAATGTTGGGCGCAGTGTGAAGAATGCCCCTCTGGATTGTACAGTGCAGCATCCCTGAGCCCAGGAAGCCCAACTTCAGAATTTGTGCTTGGAACCATCCTCACATCCTGCCTCCAGTAGGCAAGTGCAGATCAATTAAATGGTTGCAGCGTAGTGTGCACTAGGGGAGCGGTTCATCATAAGGATGACAAACTAGGCAAGAGATTAATCACAGGGATTTTCTGTGCCAGACTAGGGAGTTTGACCTTGATCATGTGTGAAGAACGAAGAAATACTGGGATTTTAAGCAAGGAGATGACAGGTCACAAATTTTAGTTTAATTTAGTTTAGATTTTATATATTTATTTGTCAGAGAGACAGAGTGCGTGCACAGGCAGGGGAAGTGGCAGACAGAGAAGCAGGCTCCCCACTGAGCAGGGAGCCTGATGTGGGACTCCATACCAGGACCCTGGGATCATGACCTGAGCTGAAGGCAGATGCTTTACTGACTGAGCCACCCAGGCGTCCCACAAATTTCATTTTAATATAATCACTTCAACAACAGTGTGGAAGGGCTAACCTAATACCACACCAAGGGGTTAGAGGAAAAGGCCTTCTTCCTTCCTTGTTCTTATCTCCCTGACCGTATAAAAAACTTTATTTGCCAACTTGATTTGCTTATTTACAAGTAAAGGGGAAATAAAACAATGAGAAAAACATGAGGTGTTCTGAGTATGTTAACATGAAATTTCTCTTAGTTGGTCCCCATGAGCTGCAGATAATGTGGATCCAGAAGGCTTCACTTTGCCTTAAAAGGCCAATCCTTGACACTGTACAAAGCAGGGGAGGAAGTGCCTTCGCAGTTGGAGAGGAGCGGCCAAGCCTGTGGGACCACAGCAGGCTCCAACCCAGGTGCTAAACCCTATATCGTCTAGACCTGTTGGAACGATTTGGTCTAATTAGCCTGTCCAAAAAAGAATCTTCAAATTTTAATAGTGCATAGTTGTGCTTGCAAACTTCCCTCTGCCAAGTATGAGCTCTAGAAGTGAGGGTTCGAGGGCCCGCAGTGGCTTGGCTGGAGGCCATGAGGGTGTTTTAATGACTTTGTATGGTTTAATGACTTCATTCAGAAAGAAAAATTTGGATTAGAGAGGGGTGACAAATGAGGTAGTAGCCATCTTGACAGGTGAAGCTTGATGAGAGCGTGTCAGATAATCTGCAGAGGAATATTTCTGCTTCAAATCTAATTGGAATTGGCACTTTCCTTTCTCTCTTTGACAGTCTTGCTGCTAGAGCATGAGGGGTGGGGAGAGCTCTGGGGGACAGCTGGCAGCTTTGAGTTCCAATCTAAGCTCTGACTAGCTGGCGGTGGGAACTTGGGCAGAGACTTGAACTCCATGGATGGCCATAGCTCAGCCACTAAGAGAAAAGACTCGGTCATTAGGAGGGAAGAAAAAGAAGGGGAGGAGGAGGAAGAGGAGAAGGAAGAGGGAGGAAAGAAGAAGAAAATGAGAATGGTGATTTCCAATGACCTAGTTTGTGATCTAATTATCTGAGCACCTTGCTCTGTGGTTCCTAATCTCCCAACAGTACTCCCATCGTTCTTTATGGATCTCTGCAGGTGTACACTGTTATGACTCTGTGATTCTGTGAAAGTTCTAGGAATGATTTGGGATGGCAGAAGATGATGACAAAGCCTTCCTGTATTACAGGAGGTGATATTTCAAAACCCGGAGGCTGCCTCAATAGAAGCCAGGGGCAGGAGTGAGGATTGGCGTGTGTCGTAGAAAAAATCCGTGATGATCAAATCACAGTGGCCATGTTTATTTTGTTCTCTTTGCTGGTCCACCTGAAGAGTGCTTTATAGCTAGGATTGAAGCCGTAGCCTGTCTGGTACTGCTACCGGGTAATGTTTATTTTTAAATCTAGTGATTTTGTTGCTCTCACTCCTCCATCAAATCCCCAGGCTTTAGCCTAGCTTTCAAGCTGTCTGTCGCCTAGCTTCCTGCCTTACCACCACTCTTGTCCCTTGCTCCCTTGTTGTACAGCTTTCTTCCCTCACCCTGGAATGTGAGTTCATTCTCTCCTGACTTGACACCTTCCTTCCTCATGTACCCAGAATGATTCAGCACAGAAACAAGGGGTTCCTTTATGGCCCAAGCCCTGGGCTCAGAGCTGGGAGGACAGAGAGAAGTCCATACTGAATTTAATGTTCATATGCTTTTGGAGAGGGAAAAGTGGGGTGGAATGGAAATCCAGAACATCTGACCTAGAGGATATACATGTCACCACCCATCTGCTTGCCCATCTTATCTTACCTGCTCTCTGAAGCCTAGCTCATGCCTGCAGGAAACCCCAGTCTACCTGAGTGCTCGTCTAATGACCCACAGCTGACACACTCGCTCTAGTCTCGACAGGACTTAGACTCCCTCTCACACAATTTGAATCTTTATTTTCTATTCTGTTGATAATGTGTGAGGCGCTTTGCACTCTTCATCCCCAAATCCTACCACAACCCAACAATAACTGTCTCTGTGGGTCTTTCCAGCCCTTTGTTTCTATGATGAGTCTTAACTGGAATGTCTCTCTTCTCTTTTCTATTGCATAATCTTCTTCCAACCTTGCACATTTTTGTGGCTGGGTGGGCCATGGGAGATAATTATTATTACAATTACCTGACCCTAATAACTAACACCTTGTAGCCTTTTAACCACTGACAAAGCATCTCTAGATCCATTATCTCATTGTTTTACACAAGAACTTTGTTATGTAATTAGCGCAGATATTAATTAGCATCCCTGATTTACAGAGGAGAAAATAAATCTCACAGGAGCTTAGAAGCCTGTCTTTTGCATATCATATTATAAAAGGTCATGAGTAAGATCATGTTGCCCCTATGCTATCTCTGGGGAAGAAATGCGTAGGTCATTTACCTACCTCAGAATTTCTGATGGGAAAATCATCCACCTGGGTTATGTCACTGCTTAGTACCTAAGGTTCCTTAACCCTCTTTGACATTAGTTGAAGCCTTGTGGATTTACAGTGCTTCTTCTCAATAGAGAGCTGAGGGGATCAAGTAGCAAATGTGTATGACCCCACTTACCCTGGTATTTATCCTGATATTTACTCCTCTGTCCATTGTTACGCATTTGCAGTGCTCTTTCATATTCTTGGAAAAATACTCTGCATTCCAATCTCTCCATCCTGGTCTAGGTACCACTATTCCTCAAGATCCAACTAAAATTAAACTCCACAAAAAATCTGCTTCCTTTTCTTCTCTCTCTGCCTGTACTCTCCTTGTCAGCAGTCAACCTACCTACTGGATTCTCATAGCAAGTCTCCTAGCAGTCTCTCTTCTGATGTAGATATTTACATGCAGTTGTCATTACCCTGCTCAAATGCCCAAGTCTTTGAGTTTGAGCATCTCTTTAGATTCGTTTCTGTGGCCCTAATTGAGATGGAGCCAATGCTTTACACATAGCAGGTTCTCAAGACCATGTGTCCAGTTGTAATCAGGAGAAGAATTATTATTTAAAAGAGCAACTTCATTTGGGTGAGGACACCCAGCATGAAATGGAAATAACTGAGAACAGGAAAAAAAAAAAATCAGGACCACGTGCTCTAACCGCTTAACAGATTCTCCATTCCAGATAGGACACTAGTGGTCATTGTGTCTGTTGTCCCAGCGTCATTTTTACATTCACACTGAGCCTTTGATGTGAAATCTCTCCTAGCACCGCCAAGGTTGTTCTTCTATTTGGGGGGGTGGGGGGTGTTCAAGAGAAAGTTCTGGAGTCTCAGGTGAAGGGCTGCTCCATTTATTCTCTAGCGATTCAGATTCTTTTGACTAACTTGGTGTTTCAGCAGCTTGAGAAATGAAGGAAAGAACCATGTCTGTCTAGACTGACCAGAAAGTAAAAACAAGGAGCACTTTGAAATCTGTGAATCTGACCACAACTGAGAATTGTACTTAGTCCAAGTAACTGGAAAATCAGTTTCTTGGATTAGACAAATGCTTCCCTTAAGACTCTCAAACTGCCAGCTTTCTTCTTTTATAATTAATAGAAAATTATTGCACTGACAGACAAGGGACTTCATATTTGAGCCAATGGGAAAACTTGATGTTGAAGCCAGGGGAAATAATTCAGCCCTAAATAGAGTTGTTAATGCCAGGATAAAAGCAAACAAGTGTGCTAATGATCTTCCCTTAGAATTGGATGGTGATGAATTTCAATGTATTTTCAGGTGGAAAATATATCAGTTCTCTCTGGGCCGGGCACTAGACACTAGAACGAGAAAATGCTGAAATGAAAAGTACTCACATGATCTCATTTCCACTTTCTAGAGGATACTAATGCTGAAAAGAGAGTTAGTTCCCATTTCAAGGAACAAGATCTTTGGGTTATAGGCATCCATGACAAGATGGCATTGGGGTAGAAGGAGCCCTGATTTCCTTGACCGGGGCCGCCATCCCTCGGCTGGCTACAGGAATCACATGCTGGTTTCAAGATGTAGCCCTGCTTTGCTATTCTTTGTGTGTTCAGTCTTCCTACCATCCAGCAAATATTTATTGCCACTTACCACACACCCACCTCCTTTCTGGGTGCTCTGGGTGTAGCAAAGAAAGGTTGCAGTCCCATCGGAGCCTTCCCATTCTGTGGCAGGAGACAGACAGCAGATGCATATGTAAGTAAATGTATAAGATCAGTTAGTTATCAGTGCTATGAAATGAAAAAAACAAATCAGGGTCAGGGGAAAACAAGGGCCGTGAGCCAGGGCAGAATGGGGTGAGGCATTGCTGTGTTATACAGGTTGCCTAGCAAAGACCTCACAGATGATGTGACATTTGAACAAAGACCCTAAAAAGAAAACGAGGAAGACACATGCATACTTGAATAGAGAGTATTTCTGGCAGAGGGAATAGCAAATGCAGAAGCCGTAAGATGTGAGAGTTCTTGGCAAGACCAAGAAGAGCCTGAAGGGAGCTGGCTTGGTTGAAGCAGGGTCAGCAAGGGAAGAGTGTAAGCCATGCATTGGGAGCTGGGGTGGGCACATCCTGTAGGCACAGTTTCTCGTCCTGGTGAGAACAAGTCTGAGCAGATCGCCCTGCAGGAAACAGGAACACTTCTGACTCCACACGTGCAGCGTGAAGCAGCCTCTTCACAGTGCTCAGACCATACAGAAACCGAAAGAGGCGAGGAAAGAGAAGCGGGGGTCTATCTGATAGAACCTGGGTGGCCACTGTATTTTCAGCTGTGCCGCAGAAGGACTTTGCCACTTCGTGAACCTTGTTCTCCACCAGTCACCCTTGTGCTCTCCTCCAAACCCACTGAGACATCGCCAGCCCTCAGAGCCTCCTTCAAGCCAGGGGGAGACAGTGGAAACACCGTGTGGAAACAGAGTAGGATTTGGAACTTCAGAATCTTGGGTTTGAAGTCTGCCTTTATAATTCAGTAGCTGGGTGACTTTCCGCCAATCGTGTCACCTCTTTGAGTCTCCATTTCCTCATCAGCACCATCAAATGTGCTTTAAGTAGGTTTTCCAATTAAAAAATCAACATTATCAAAGAGGGCAATTCTGTAGTCAACAGCTGAGGAAACGGTGGCTCAAGGGGTTAAGTAAGCCGTCAAAGGTGGCCACGAGATGGTAGAAGCAGGATTTGAACCTGTGTGGCATGGCCAGGACTCACGCACTTACCTCTCGTGGCCATGCACGACAGTGTGCGTGCCACAAGAGATCCCGTAGAGAAAGTACAGAACACACGGTAGGTACTCAGTAATTATTGGCAGCCGGCTGTTTGTACTTGGCCGGGTTGTAAGCAACAGAGAAACTAACCCAGAACAGCTTAAACCAAAAGGAAGTTTGTTGGTTCTTAAAAATCAAGACTCTAGATTCTAGACACACGCTGGCTGCAGCGTGCGGTTCAGTTTAGGTTTCAGACTGTAAGTTACCACCCTCCACCCCTTGGCCATGTTTTATCTATTGATTCTCGCTCATGCTCTCTATGGGGTGGCAGGACAGCTTCAGTTCCACATCACTGTAATACCAGGCCTGTGGAGGAGATGGGGAGGGGGACATGTGTCCTGGTTTAGCCAGAACCGTCATGCGGTCCACTATGAGAGTCTCCACCTCCACCTGCATGTCCCAGTTTGCCCTGACCATCCCCATTCATACCTTCCAGCCGTGCTTAAGTATTCATTGCCTCCTCCCTCCCTCTCAGAAGTACCCCAGTTTGGACACTGGATTACATGATCATCTACTGATCACCAGAGAAAAATACTGAGATTAAGTCTCATTGGCCATTGTCCCAGATACAAAGTTATCCCCTGAATCTTAAGTAGGATTTATTTAGCTGGGGGTGGGGAGGGATGGGGAGACCAAAGAAGAATAGAGGGACTGTTGTTAGTCCAAGAGGTGGATTCTGGGTGGTCAAAGCCACAAATGTCCATTACAGTTCCTTTTTCTTCCTTTGTATGGTTTGGTAGGATTTAGCAGGAAACTGAGAGAGTTTGGGAGTTGGGAGAACATGAGTTTGAATCTTGGCTCTGTTGCTTCCTCTAGCTCCATGACCCGAGTCAGATCATCTTCCCATTTTAAGCCCAGTTTCCTCATGTGTAGAGAGAACTCACTGTGTCTGTATCGGTATGTTATTACGAGGATTAAATAGGTTAATTGACATAAAACATTTACCACAAAGCTTGACATCTATGATCTGAGAAATTGATAGCTGTTGTTTTTCCATGATGCGTAGAAGAGATCCAAGCATATATTAGATGTCAAGTAAATATCTAGTGACCAATGACCAGGACAAGAAATAAAATAAAAGGACCATGATCTTTTCAATAAATACTCAGAGTCTCTGGGTGGGTTTTGATACTTATTGCTCTCAGTGATGACCAGACCTAGTGATCAAAGAAAGGAACCTTACAATTTGAGATTGAATTGAGGAGATTTGGGATCCAGCTAAAAAAACGAGAAACCACTGGGAAAATGTACTCTTTAGAACTAAAGAAATGAGAATATTTGCTTTAAAACAGTAAAAAAAAAAAAAATTAACAACCATACTGGGGTAAATAAATATGAATAATTACTGTGCCTTTCTCCCAAGAAATGTAGAGATGTAGAGTCTTTGGTAGAGAAGTAAACACATAAAAGTACAGGCATGTCCTATTTAAAAATACATAGTAGATAAAGTAGAGAATGAGAAAAGCCACCATCTTAAATATACTAGTTCTTTGGATGAGGAAAGTATTAAGATACCCAACTGAAGTGCTTTGAAGGGCTCAAAGGGGGAAGAAATCCTTGCCAGTAAGGGAGAACAGGAGAGATTTGATGACCTGGGGGCCATTTGAGTCAGACCTTGAAGTACATCTGGATTTTACAGGTGGGGAAGATGTGAAGGTATTTGAGACCTCAGGCACTCCAGCCAAAATCTTGCCCTTGTGCTTTTGCTTCTTCTACCGAGAATGCTTTGCCCACCTATCCACAGGGCTTGGTCCTTCACTTCCCTGGGGCCCGTTTTCAAATGCCATCTCTCCGTAGGAACCTCTCGAGCTTCCTGTGTAAAAATCGTGAGACCCACCCTCTTTCCTGCCTTGCTTTTCTCCTTGGCTCTTGAAATTTCCTAACCTACCACAGACTTTCATTGCTTATCTTAGCCACTATCTCTCTCCTCTTCTAGAATGCAGGCTCCATGAAGGCAGGAAGTTTTGTCTGTCTTGTTCCCTGCCTGTGTCTTCAGCACCTGGAAGAGTGCCGGACACATAATTAGGTACTCATGTTTTGTAAAAGGAAGGAAAGGAGAGAGTCTAGATGAGGGAGAAACATGAACCAGAGGGTGGAGAGAATGTGGAAGTTTGGGTAGCACAGTATCAGTAGAGGAAATTCAGGCAAGAAGAACATGGTGGGGCCAGACCCTAGAGGATTGGAAGATGTGGCCCAGGAAGCCAGCTTTGATTCTGCATGTGATGAGAACTCTCAAGGCTTTCGCTAGGAAATGTACAGGAGCAGTTCTGTGCTCATCAGACTGTGGTGTTTGTAGCAAGGTTCGGCAAAGAGGAAGGCTGGAGGCGAGAGATTCAAAGAGATGGAAGTAACAAGATTTGATCCTGTGAAGAAAAGGAATGCTAGAGAGCGTGTACCGGTGGGTGACCTGCATGCGCTGTGATTGATGTGACAGTTGCTCTGACATTAATAGAGCTGCCAGTTCTTAGAGATGCGAGACAGCACTTTCTCCTTAGGAACAATTTCTTTATAGGCAACCCAGTGTTTCTAAATGGCTTTTACTTACTTTCCTCTGTTTTTACTACTTAACATAACACAATAACTGTTTTAGTACCTGGAGATCTTGAGCTTTACCTTCCTCTGGGACGTATCTGCCTTTGCTGCTCAAAGTAGAAATGATGACTTCTCTCTCCCCTGACTTCTCCTGTCGCAAGCAGTGCTCCTACCAGGAGGAAGTGCAGAGATTGCACATTTGGAAAAATGGGAGAGGAAACAAATAGAGTATAAGGTTATCCAAAATGGAAAGTAGTCAGCACAAGGGATTTAAATCTGAAAAAGGGAAACTAGAGCTTCTCCCTTTCCAAGCAGCCAAGAATGACATTTGCAAGTGTTTTGAATTAATGCCCAGAGCATGTGTGTGTGTGTGTGTGTGTGTGTGTGTGTGTAGATATCTATACAGATAAGGCTATTAAGGATAGAGTCTGTGCCCTATACAACTCCAGGAACCCCTAGTCCCATATTCACATGGAACCCAAGAGGAGGGCTGCTTTTCGGAGCTGCGCAATGGACGGTTGTATTTCCAAGAAGGCAGAACAGAGGACTGATTTGAGGGTTGGCCCCACTCTTTCAAAATCTTTCTCTTTCTCAGGTCCTGCTGCAGTTTGCCGTTAGAGGTGAATTTATTTGTGTTACCATTCTCTACATCATCCAGCTGCTCTCATCTGTGACGGAAGACTCCATGACTTCCTGAGGAAGCTTGAAGAGACGGGGGCCGGAAAAATATAAAAGACAAAAGAGGGAGGATGGAGGGTTCCATTTCATGCACAGTGGGGTCAAATGCTAGTCTGCTTTGAGCAACATTGGAGAATTAAGTTAGGGGGAGATGGGAATAGGCCTTAAGTGCTGAGCCAATTTAGGCATTGGGAGCTATTCAATGTTTCTAACAAGGAAATTTATGGAAATACGGATCAATCAAGCCTTCCCATAACCAAACATCAGATGGTCTAGTTACCCATGGGCTCCCACCTGGGCATCTCCGAGAAGGGCATCGTTCTCTTCCTGGTCTCCATCCTTCCATACAAGCTGGCTAACCCACGTCGGCTTGGTTCAACACATATTTACTGCATACGTGTTATCTATCAGCACAGTTACAAGTTGCAGAAACAGCTGCTAAAAAGTACTATTCTCTGGCTTCCTCTCCGTTTGGAACATTTGCTTTCATTTCCTCCCATTTGCAATGCCTTGGGTGCAATTCCACCAGGAAGTACGCTTTCCAAGTACTGTCATGTTAGAGCCTTAGGAGAGAACTGATGTGGCCTACAGTGCTAACAGGAGCGCTCTGTACGATGAGAAATGTATGTTTTCTTTACTCTGGCCAGATTTTTCTAGACCAGAAAGTGAAGGCTTTTTAAATATTAGCATGTAGTATATTTAACAAAGTGCTTACTGAAAATCCCACAAAATATGTCTTTCCTGCATATTTTTAAAGCACAGAGGCGCTCACCTCAGTTTGTGTAAGCATTCAGTGGTGCGCGTTATACTTTATTTTGGCCGCCGTGGTACAGATCGGGAGGGTGGCTCTCTTTGGACTCCTGGCAAAGTCGGCTAACTGTACACAGAGTTGGCCCAAGGCTAGGGTGACTTGAGTGAGTTCTGTGCGAGAGCCCTCACTGTCTGCTGTATAAACACATGTCTAAATTCAGTCCGGTTCCTCGTGCCCACTAGCAGCCGAACCCTCCTAGGACAAGTTCTCATCGTCTGCTGCTTGGGCTCCACCTCTAGTTTCCCTTCTCACTGTATCCCTCATTCCAGGCTTCCCCAATCCCCTCCAACCTCTGTATTCTTAAACAAAATCAGACCTATTCTCTTGTGTTTTTAAAAGGCTCTGGTTTTCCTGTAGGGATGGTTGGCAACAATAATTTTCATCAAGAGTCAGGCTATCTCTTGAATATATTAGAATGTGCATAAAGAGCTGGCTGGGCAGGAGATAAGTGAGGTTTCAGAAGCCATATCTGTCATTACCAGTGCCTTGAATTCCTTCTGAAATTTTAAATAATGTGTACTAAATGAGATTTTTTGTTTATTAAAAGGGGGCTACTGATCTCCAGAAAGAAGTCCAAACTTGCTCTGTCATGTAGGGTCCTACATGATGTGGTTCATAACTATATTTCCAGGTCAAGCACCTGTCTTGATGTTGCTCATCTCAGTACTTGACATTGATGATCCTAACAAGAGAGGTCTTTGGGGATTTTTCGTCTGCTTGTGGAAATAGATGCATAAACTTAATTTCAGGGGGTCTGGGGTGTGTTCTAGAGGTAGAGGGGTGGAACAGTGAAAGAGTCAACAAATCTTGTTGGGAGGAAGTGTTAAAGCTTCTGAATTGCCTGCATGGGCTAGTGATAATTACCTCCTGAATACTGACAGGGAGACCAACACAGACATGAAAGATTTACGTGCAATGTTTTTGAGGCATGAACCTACTGGGACACTGGGTGATTTTGCATTGTCCAGAATGGAAGATGAGATGGAAAATACAAGAAGGAGTTATGGGATTTTATACTAACAGTTTTAGGGTGTTATAGAGGGTGTGTGTGTGTGTAGAAAGGACACATAGATGTGTTTTGTTTTTTATAACAAAATGGAACTACCAGAAATATAAAACAAGACTGGTAGTGCAAAAAAAAAAAAAAAAAAGGACTTAGAGTCTCCTTCTTACAGGCCCTGATGCCAGAGAGAAATTGAAGGTGGTTTGTGTTCTGGTGTCCAGCTGGGAACCCATGTGAATGGTGGTACCATTTAGTAGGATAGAGAATGTAATCAAAGGAGCAGGTCTGCACAAAAGGTAGGAGTTCTGCTTGGAACATGTCAAATGTGAGTTATCTGTGGGCTGCTCATGTTGGAATGCACAGTATAGACTCTGGAGCCTGGAAGGGATATGTTGGCTGGACATACCAATTTGTGGGTGATGATGTGGGTAGAAGTAGTATCCTGAGCGGCATTGGATATGAGAAAAGATGAGGCCAAGGGCAGAACTGCAAAGAATACCATCATTAGAGGGAATTATTTTTTAAGTTGAGAATCAATCTTAATTTTTCTGTTTTCCTTTGTTCCTATTTTCCTTTGTTTTTCTATTGAAAAATTTAAAATATGTTTTTAAAATAGTCATCATCAGAAATATTTATACATAGAATTATATAAAAGTAGCTAGGGCATCTGTCCTTAAGTTGAAAGCAATACACCTAAAAAAACCAAAACACAAAAAAATGCCTTTGCCTCTCTTCAGGTCTGTTCACTGACAGCGGCACAGTCACACGCTCGATTTAGATCTGATTCTGTGTCTTTGCCATCCCTTTTATCTTTTGGAAACTACTTTCATTTCCTTTCTAAGCCACACATTGTTTTATCCATCCCAGCATTTGTGATTTTTCACATTCGAACTGATGATGTTGTTATAGTTAAATTAGCAGTCATTGTTTTTCTAAGTGGCGCATAAAGTCATTTTGCATCTTAGAGTCCTTAGCCTGCTCTAGACGAAGTCACATGGTATTGCTTTGTATCAAGATGTCCTTTGGACTTGAGAAAGATGGGGTGAAACGGCCCACTTTGCTCCCCAGCCTTCCTCCACCTGACCAGACTTAGTCTTCCATGAGGTGACACGTGGAGGGGGCCCGAGCCCCCTCACGAAAGGCCAGGAACTAGGCAGCAAGGGCCAGGGCTGGGCCCTCAGGCCCTCTTAGCCTGGGTTTTTGCAGGCCCTGAGAGAGCCGAGGAAAGTGAGAACCCGTTGACCTTATAAAAACAAGCCCTTCTCTTCACAGAGGGCCGCCCTGTGTTGCTCAGGGTTCTGGTTGCAAGCAGCAGGCACTAACTCCAGGGGGATTTATTGGAAGGAAATCTGGTGTTGACATCACCTCTGGTGAGATTTATTGGAAGGAAATCTGGTGCTCACAGGATCAACAGGAGGCAGAAGGAATGGGCTTAAAATGGAGCAGAGACCAAGGGAACGCAGACTGTGGACCTCTGGAACAGCCTGGCCAGGATGTTGGGACATTGCTGCCACTCCGGCATGCTGCCAGAAATTAATCCTCACTGTTCCCTCGGCTTCGGCTCCTGGCTCCAGAGACAAAAAGTCCCAGTTAGGAGCGTCCACTCTGACTGCTGAGATCCTGCCTGGATTCCGGTCACTGGGAGATGGGGAACAGGAAGGAGTCTCCCCTGGGGCTCCAGGAGAAGAAACGAGGGGTTCAGCATGTCACCAACAGAACAGTACAAGAGGAGCACCCCCAGACAGAAAGGGGGTTTGAGGTTGCATTGCCGAGAGTGACAGACGTTCATCACGCTCCCTTCCAGAGTCGCAGCTCTTGAGGCCATCGGAGCAGGTCAGCAAGCGGAGGACCGGAGCTTTGGCTTCATTCTGGAGCGCAGGCTGGCGGAGCGAAGGGCGGGCGCTGCGGGGGCTCGCACAGAGGCCCGGGGCTCGCGCTGCGTGGGTCACGTGCGAGCGCCGCTGGACGCGCGGCTCGTCGTTCTTGGACTTTTTGGAAATCGTGAGGAGGAGGGCACTGGTTACCAAAGATTTCCCCAACTATGAAGGACTGAATGTAGCCCCTGTAGATGGCGGAACTCAGGTGCTCAATAAAATAAAGTGTCTAAAAGATGCCATTGTTTGAAATTAGCCCCGCAGACTGACAGGTAATTAACTTCTGCCACTCGTTTAATTTCTCGTGTGGACCTGGTACAGGAAACCACACGTGGGTGGTAATTTTTTTTCCCTCCAATCTCAGAGGAAATGTAACCGGGTATGAACTAGTGGCACAACTCATATATCAGGAGTCTGTAGCGGGTCTACATAAATCCTTTTCTTTAAAGTTATTTAACTGTTTTGAAAACGGTTTCAACAGAAGTAATTCCAATTGCCCCAGAAAGGAAACCAGAGTCTTAAAGAAAAATAGACTCTCTTTGCTGAGCAAGGCAAACATATCAGTATGCAGAGAAACGAACCAGTCTCTTGTGTTTTATTTCCTGAACAAACCTACTGAAACACTTTGTGTCTTTAAAAGGCTGATAGACAATTCTGCGGCCACTAAAAATTAATGCATACAACTGGTTTGTAACCACTTTAAAAGGTCAGGTATTCTTTTTTAAAAAAATTTGCTTCTCTGTTATTCATAGTATTTCATTGTGGGACATTGCCCATATTATAAACACAGTAAGTATTTGTTTTGTTTTTTTTTTTTAATTCAGCAAAAACATTCTCTGGGGAAGAATTTTCTGTTTAAATAGTTAGATAACCTGCAGTTTCCCCACATACTTCATGTGTAAAATAACACATTTCTGTCCCCAACCTAGCCCTGTGTGTAGCCAAGGCCTTATAGACTATGTTCTTTTTTCTTTTTTAAGATTTAATTTATTTTTTTATTTATTGAGAGGGTGTGAGGAGGGGCAGAGGCAGAGCAAGAAAGAGAACCTTGGGCAGACTCCCCATTGAGTGTGGAGCCCGAGTTGAGTGTGGAGCTTGATCCCCCAACCCTGAGCCGAAATCAGGAGTCTGGTACTTCAATAACTGAGCCACCCAGGTGCCCCCTTATAGACTATTTTCTGTCATGATGTTGCATTTTTGACTCTTCCAGGACTTAATGTCTAAAATAAAGACCCTTATACCTGCAAAAGGTGAGAACTTGATACTACTTAGAGCGGACTTACTCAAGTCATGCAGTGAAACCGATTTCATTTTAAGAACTAGAAGATGGGAAGGTACAAAGAGATGGCTCTGATAAAAGCAAAATTATTTTTGACAATTCTTCATCAGTGGAACAGATAATAAGTTCATTTAAACCTTGACCCCTTATACCCCTTGGATCCACAGAACAAGATGGAAGAATCTGTTATCAAACATCCAAAAGATCTTCACCCTTAACTCCTTGAAGGTTTTGCTCAAATGTCACCTCAGTGTGGCCTTTCCTGGTCACTGTGATTTAAACTTCAACTCTTCCTCCCCTTACCAGCATGCCCAATCCCCTTTTCTGGCTTTCTTTTTCTCCATAATATTTATCTGATACAATATGTGTTTTATTTATTTGTTGTGGTTTCTCTCCCCTACCTCAGATAGAAGCTCCATGAGCACAGGGTTTTTTTGTTTGGTTTGGTTTGGTTTGGTTTCTCTTATTCCCTCTTATATTCCCAGCACCTGGTACATAAGTAGGTGTCCGATAAATATTTGGTTGACCTACAACTAATGCAACATTTGTTTGAAGGTTTCCGTGTATGGGTATCCCCAGCTCTCTTGGTTTAAAAAGCAAATTCCCATCAATTATTTATTCTTACAACATTGTGTTTTAAGAAAGAATGATTATCCCAATTCAGAAGATGAAGAAACAGGGCCTCAGTGAGTTTCTATGAATTATGTAAAATCAAGGGGCTAGCAAGAGGTAAACTCCAGCCTCAACCCCAGATCAATTACTTCCCTGGAGGTGCTGCTCCCCACCTGACTTGTGAATGCGTCTAGCCAGAGGAATTAATGCTCTGTGTTAGACATCGCTGGTCTGGTCTCGAGCTAGTGGATTCCGAAATGAAGATGAGCATAGAGTTTGGATGCAGCGGCCATTTATTCTTAATAAATAAAACAACCCATCATCTCTAGCTCTCAGGATGTGAAACCTAACTTCTCCGCAGCTGAGCCTTACGTGTACTTGCCTGTTGGAGGTAAAGAGCCATTCTCCTTGAGGCCATGCTGGGTCCCCCACGAAGAGCCTATGCAAACCCTTCCTTACACTGCAGCCTTCACACCATACCTGCTTCTACTGTGAGCCTTTCTCCAAGACCGCCTTTCTTGTTCACGTCAGGCTGTGGGTGAGGGGGTAGTATGCCAGATGGTCGAAGCTCCTAGACTTGAAAACAGGCAGAACCAGACCGAACTTGAAGTTTGAGGTGGTTGGGAGCTTTCTTTGGGACAGATTATTCTGTCTCATCCTCTAGAAAATGAGGTCAATGGAACGAAGTTCTGATAAACAAATTAGACTTTGCAGGTAAAGCATTCATGATTGTCCTCGGTGTTATTATTGCATAGCTCCTGTGTCTCCTCCATCAGATCCTAGGGTCCTAGAAAGGAAGGCAAGTTACCGGTTGTATTAGTTCGCCTGGGCTGCCCTAAGAAGGTACTACCATTGGGGTGGCTTAGCAGGAAAAACCTAACATCTCAGCCCTGGATGCCAGCATGCCAAGGGCAAGGCGTTGGCAGGGTTGGTTCCTTCTGAGGGCTGTGAGGAGGACGCTGTTCTGTGCTTGCCCCCTGCTTTCTGATGGTTTGCCGGCAGTCCTGGGCACTCTCCAGCTGCTGGAAGCACCATGCTCATCTTTTTCAGCTTCCCATGACATTCTCCCTGTGTGTGAGCCTGTGTCTAAATTTCCCCTTTTTATGAGGCTACCAGCCATACTGGATTAGGAGCCTGCCCTACTCCAGTCTGATCTCGTCCTAATTAAATATATCTCCAATGAACCTATTTCCAAACCCGGTCCCATTCCGAGATACTAGGGATTAAGACTTCAACATACAGATGTTTGGGACTGGAGGGTAGGTTCTACCCATAGTAAAGGCAGGCCCTGTCACCTGCGCAGTTGTTATATTTACTTGCATTTTTAAGTGTCGAGGCATTGCTGCTAAATCCATTAATTTAAGGAAATATCTCTCGAAGGTTCAGAAATAGAGCAACTTTCTAGCAGATGAGTGGCCTTTTGCACATTGCCCCTCCAACCAAGATTTAGCAAAAAGAGGAGACTTGCCTTCAGCTAGTGCCTTCTAAGGCTTTGTGTTAGTGTTGGATTAGGGTACATAATGGCCAGGTGACTGTTTGAGACTTTCCAAGCAGGTTTTTAATGGGTAAATAGCTGTAATACCTTTGTGTATAGATAAGGACCCATATGTGCTGTTTATAACTCTAAAGGTTTATTTGTCTAAAAATCAGGGTAACTCAGTGTTCTTTTCAAAGTTTCAAGTGCAACTCTTTATTGCATGACCATTTTCCTTAAAAGTGTTTCATATTCTTTCTGATGTGTACAATGTGTGGTTATAAAGTAATGAGGTTGGTTCCACATTCTATACACATGCACTTGGACTACCTTTTTTTCAATGAATACACACATTAAAAAATTTTTAGTATCTAATTTGCAGTGCCATACTCTACACATCCAAATTTTTTAAGTTGTTTTTCTTTCCCAAATCACTTGCTTGATGTAGCCAGATTTTTGGAGTTGATTTTCAGGCTACACATATTTATTTGGGCTGAAATTTTGAGTTGATGTAAATCTCAGGATTTATTATCATGGAAACAGGACTATCTACAGCACTTGAGATCTTACAGAAAGTCTGTAAATATTTGATGGATGAATGAATATATGAATGAATGTATGGGCAGGGAGTCAGTGAATTCATTTCTTTTAAATTCCATTTGAACCAATGAAATCAATACCTCCAGTGAATATAATACTCAGGACAGAAGATGATATACTTAAAAATTCCAAGAGCAGGTTTTAATTTTTTAAATCATTTTATTTCTGTATGTTGGATTTTCTTGTGACACCTTGACTCTCCCTTACATCATGTACATGGTGACTGATGGTTTCAAGCACTCTGCAGTGAAAGGGGCCTCCAAGAAAGGCAGGTTGAGAGCAGACACAATGAGCACACATTTGCATAGGGCAGGAAGGGCACTGTAACATCTGGCGGTGGTAGCGGACTGGTCCATTTGTTGGTGCTCATTAAATTCACATTAATGCATGAGCTGCTCTGAATGTGTAAATGCCATTCTGGGTTGGTTGCTTTCTCCCAGGCCAACAGCAGTGACTTTTGGGGCTCTCCCCCCTGGTTGTTTACTTGCCAATGGCATTTGACCTGGGGTCAGACCTGTATTTAACCCTTTCCTGTAGGTCAAAAACAAATTAATTTGGTGAGAATTAAATTGGAAATGAGTCGTCTGTACAGCAGGTGTTCCCTGTGGAGAATGTGCCCCAGGTGGAAACATTTTGAGATCTGTTCCTGGGTCATCTCTGAAGAAGCTTCAGAGGTCAGGGAGGTAATTCCAAGACAGCCCATGTGGTGAGGGCCTGGAGATGGCTGTTGGCAGGTGCCGACTCGGGCAGTTTTCTCAGCAGCTTGGGGGGACTTTCAAAGAGGCCCCTTTTGGAGATAATTTATTCATATATTCATGGACATATATCTTGGGCATTCATTGAGGACTGATTTACTTAGAAGTTGCCCTAAATGATTGGAACTTTACCCTTTGCCCCTACCTCCCACCATCAACCAAAGGCTTTGATTTGAAGGAAACAAAACAATGCATTTTTCTCTTTCTCTTTTCTAGAGGATGAGGAAGATGAGGAAATGGTAGAGCCTAAAACTGGCCATGATTCAGAACTGGAAAACCAAGACCAAAAACAGGAGGTGAAGGAAGGTATGGTATGGTGTGGGAGATAAATTAGTCATCATTTTACTATTAGTATCATTTAGCAACATGAGAGGCTATCCTGGTAAGTAAATATTAAAAACACGCTCCCTCTGTGGAGGGTTTTCTGTGGTTGTTCAGCACGTTATATTTACCACCATAAACTGTAATCCCCAAAGCAAGGGTCATTTATTTTTTTGACCAATGAAAGTAAATAAAATAGAAATCACCCACAATTGCAGCAACAAGTCCACTCACAGTTCCAGTAAAATTATTACTAAATGCGGGGCACCTGGGTGGCTCAGTGGGTTACGCCTCTGCCTTCAGCTCAGATCATGATCCCAGGACCTGGGATCGTGCCCCACATCAGGCTCTCTGCTCAGCAGGGAGCCTGCTTCCTCCTCTCTCTCTGCCTGCCTCTCTGCCTACTTGTGATCTCTATCTGTCAAATAAATATTTAAAAATATTTTTTAAAAAATTATTACTAAATGCTGAGAGAATAAGATCATTGTTACCCATTGTTACTTTGTTACTTTGTCATGTTACTTTGTCCACTGCATTGTGTATTCCCAATGATAACAGTAAAGGGAAGAAGCAGTGCTAATTATTTTGTTCATAAATTCTGAAGTGTATTCATGTGATCTACGCAGAAACTTTAAAAGTGATCCTTACTAATAACTCAGCGGTTCACAGTTTTATTCCACGTCTCTGCCTGTGTGAAGAGCAACCTCTCCATGTTCCAGTGATCACCATGATGAGCATTTATTAAGGGCTTCCTGTGTACTCCGCTCTCTCCTAAGCTCCTTAGAAATATTAATATCTATCCCTCAAAACATCCTTTGGAAGCAGATACTATTTTTATCCCTACTTTCCAGGTGAAGAACCAGGAAGGGAGAGGTTTAAAAACTTATCCAAGAATACAGAATGTATCCAGGATTTGCAGTTGACTCCAAAGACTGTATATTTCACCATGACGGTGTCATCCTATCATAGCACTGGGTCTCAAAAACAAGAAAGCAAAAAGAAAAGGGAAGAAAAGAAATACTATAGGTGCCGATTCCCTAAAAATCTAATTTTGTATCCCTTTGAGATTCTCGGCCCTCAGAGATAAAAGAACTTTGAAATCATCGTTCTTACTGACAAATGAGGTATGTATAGATTGAAAAGCTTCTTCCACATTCCCTGCTCCGTGTCCCAAGTATAGATCAACACAAGTCTGATTAGAAGCTCCCTAATTTTTAAATTCTAAAGATGCCCGTGGCTCTGGCAGAGTATGTGGCACAAAGCTGTCACTGGGGACTTTTATAAGAATGGGTACATAATGGCCATATATGCTCACTTTATCTGGCTCAGGCATTAAGTGATTTTGATTGCCGTCAAGTTCTGGGCTACAACTAAGGGCAGGGAGTAGAGGCAGCCTTTTTAACTGTAGTATCCACAGAAGGTGCAAGAGTTATCATTTTCGGAGGGACTCTAAATGCATTTGATTGAAGAGATTTTTGCCTAAAATTCTAAGAACATTTTTTTTAAGCTGGCAAATGGAATATCATTAACACAGGTATAGCAAGAGATAAAATAAGTCAGGATTTATTAAAATAAATACAGAAAAGATTTTTCCTTTTCAAAATATCCTCAAGCCCTTCTGGGTGATAAGGAGCCACAGTGTCTTTTGTGTGTCTTGGTACAGATTCCCTCCTGCCCCTTCGACCCCCCATTCCCCAAACTGTCTTCTCTGGCAATGCAGTGCAACCCCTTTCTTAAGTTCAGAGAGAGAAAACACCCTTTCGTTTCAACTGTTGCTCAGGCTTCATGGAATTGATTAAAGTCCTGTTAAAAGTCAAAAAGAAGTTGGAAGTACATTTCCTGGACTGCTGCGCCGTGTGCCTTTTTCTCCATTAATGGCTTTTCTGCAAATTAGCACGTAATGGGTTAAAAGCATGTTTATGTTGGCATCAAACTCTCTGGCTTTTTTTTTTTTAAACTAAGACAGTATTTCGCAAACTTTTTCAAGAATCTCCAGCAGATATAATCGTGGCGCCATTCCCACGGCTGCATGGTCGTTAGGGCTGTGTCAGCACTTCCCTTACGAACCTTGAGTTTCAGCGATTTATTACTCAGCCGTAAAAATTTGCTCTGGGCTGAAACTTGACATACATGGTTTCAGACCAGGGAACACATTTTTGAGAAATCTGGACTTTTGGGGAGTTAAAAAAAATGGTAAATGGGAGATGGGGGAAAAAAAATCAGTGCTCTCTAGGTTTTGACATTTTGCCTATGTGATATCAAAATGCACTAAATGGTAAAGAAATAAGGGTTTGATATTTTCCTGTTTTCACTCCTTTTTCCACAACGGAGTAGTGCAAACGGCAGGTACAAGTTAGCTTTTAATCAAATTTTAGGCGATTTCTACATGTGAGATTTCTGGTATCTTCATGTTCGAAGTTCAGAAACCTAACTCTTGTAAACGCACATCATCTCATAAATCTCACATTAACTTCAGAGAAGGAGAGCCTTCTTCATCAGTTTGGTTTGGTTTTCTTGCTCCTGTTTATGAAATGATTTCACTGTAAAATTCCCAGAAGAGCCACTGTCCCTGTCTAATCAGGTTTGAGATTTAAGCTATATGGGTTAACTTCTTTATTTTTTGTCTTTTACATATGCTCTTGAAAAATATTTGAAAGATTTAATTTTTTATATTGAAACTCAAAGCTGCATTGTTGAAAATAAGGCATTTCTGAAATTAGTATTTTTTTTTTGAATTTATTTATTTGTCAGAGAGAGAGAGAGGGCACAGGCAGACAGAGTGGCAGGCAGAGGCAGAGAGAGAAGCAGGCTCCCTGCCGAGCAAGGAGCCCGATGTGGGACGTGATCCCAGGACGCTGGGATCATGACCTGAGCCGAAGGCAGCCGCCCAACCAACTGAGCCACCCAGGCGTCCCTGAAATTAGTATTTTTAAAGTAGCCTTTGACCTCAAGGATTGTAAAATGCTTAAGATGAATTGTGAATTTCATTATGAATTTTGTATTTAAAAAAATTAAACTGCAAAACCAAAGATACAGTATATAGTAAGTAGAGTAAAACAGCAACAACAACAAACTGGAGAAGTATCTATTAACTCAATTTAAAAATCCAAGAAAGCATAGCAAATAAGATAGAATCATCATAAAGACACATACACAAGTATTTTCATATATGAAATGAGAAACTAACATTTCTTTAAAGAAAAAGAAGCAAAATAGACCCTAACATAAAATGTATACTAGATTTTAATCTTGCAACCACAAAGTCATAGACTTAGGCCATCTTCTAAACTTCAAATTTCACGAATTCAGTACATTTTCTTCATAATTGTGATTCAAGCTAAATATAACTGTTCAGGTAAATTTGGGCAAGTAAAAAATTGTCATTTGGATCATATGTTAGTTATATCCATGTGTTTGACTTTTCATAAGGAATGTTTTTTTAAAAAGGGGCATTTTACTGGCATAAAATATTGTTAGCTCTTGGCAGAAATACTCCATGTTTTGTGTTTCAAAAACAAACAACAGACCTGTGATAACAGCATTTTCTGCTTAACTTCAAAAGAAAAATCAATGATTATCAATGTTTACATTTTGGTCTGGTATGCCTTTTGCTATTAAATTAATTCATACCTTTTTATACAGTGAACATGTTGAAAATAATTCATTAGGTGCCAGGGATAGAGAAAAGCTGTGGAAAGAGATGTATCAGGGAGAATTTGGGGTCTATTCCGAAGTAATACGATTGTGATTCTAATTGTTTGTGCTTGCATTTTGAACCTTGTAGGTTCCATTAATCAACCAATTTTCTTTTATGAAATATGGTGTCTGGAGAGGGTTTGCCTCTGAATACAGCTTTTGGTCATGGTTCCTGGACACTGCATTATGTTTTCATTACATTGTAGCAACACTTATCAATTTAAAGATTTTAAATATGGGAGGTCTTGGGGTTTATAAAAAATGACTATGGCCTATTTAATTCCCAAGCTGAATATTGTTTATGACTTTCAAAAAAAAGTACTTGTCTGCACATGCATCTTATTATTTTGTACTAACAAATCATGTCATTTGATCCCTGTTAGACATCAAAGCTTAATATAAAATATATCCTTTGTTTTGCTTCAGTAGCAGTTTCATTTCAAGCCAAATATTGTATTGTCAAACATAATATCTGGAGAGGCTACTGCTTCACCTACCTGAACTTGGCCTCTGCAAATACACTTTGATCAGCCATTTGTGTTTCTCTTAGAGAAGAAGTTGTATGTCTTGAAAGCTGAGATCAAAGTGACAATAAGCTACAGGGAAGAAAAAATTACAGAAAATGACATAGATATGATTTTTTATTCAAGGTAATGAACCTGTAAGGAAAGATACAGGTGAAATAGAAGTAACTCAAAAAGATAAACAGAGAGGAGCATAGATATTTTAAATAAGAATAAAAACAAAAAGGTCCTATTTCTTTGCTTAATTTCAGATGGGTCTCAAGTCATCCATCAATAGTAACCAAGACTAAACAAGGCTTTTAAAATAAGGCACTCTTCTTAGCCCTATGATACCCTCTTTTGGTGAAGCTTATTTATTTATGTAATACTACTACCAAACCAAAATGAACCTAGCATTTTGTAGGGTTTGTTTTTTTTTTTCCTCATTTTGCCTGGTTACCTGTTTTCTTGAACCTACGTAAGGGTGAAAAAATTCAAATGCCTCATTTATGGGAGTTTTAGAAAGTGGACTAATTAATTACTATTTATTGAATGCTTAACTATTTGCCCAGTATATTCATCCTTAACCCTTAAGTGAGACTTAAAGTTTAGGTATCATTACTGCATTTTATAGAAAAACTGCTCCTCGGAGAGCTTTAGTTGGCTGAAGAAGCAAAGTTAGCGAAGGGCGGCGGCAATGCTGGATTCCCGGCTGGTTTTGTGGACTCCCTATTACTTACATCTGCACATTGCTGCTTCCCCCGTTGCTCAAACTAGTGTGTAGGCACCTCTGCTCAGTTCTGCTCCACAGAGGTTCCTGGAAAGTCCCAGTGCGCCTTGGCTATTAAGGGCTCCAGAGGCTTCAGCAGCAAAGAGATATTTCTAACTATGCGCAGAGCTACCACAAGCTACGGGGCGCCAACTGTTCTGGGAGACAGTCTTCTGCTGTAGTAGATGAATCACGTTTTGTTATCATGTGACCTTGGAGAGCTTTGTGCAAGGTGCGAACCAACTACAGTATCATAATCTTAGTTTCTTGTACAAATACAGATTCTGGAGTCCTTCCCGATCCCCAGCATCGTGGGCGGGGGCAGGGAAGTGGAGGTCGGAAGGGGGGAGACATTCTGTACGTTAAAGGCTTGAGAGTCATTGTCATGGCTCTGCGGCCCATTCTTCTTGACAGTTCAGATCTCGTAGGCCGGTGGCTTCACGATACCATTAACTGAAACAACGTAACACATTCCGCTGACCTCGGATCGCACCCTGCATGGCTCCTCTGACCACGTGGCCAGCTAGAAAATGCTGATGGGGATGGTTGTGAATGTGTTTGGGCAAGCCCGTCAGTGAGAGACTCCAGCAGGGACTCAGCGCTGACTGCAGTGCAGTACCCTCCTCCTGTCCCTTCAGAGCCAGAAGCTTCTGGTCCTCCAGAGAGTAATCCACCAAACGTCTACTGAATGCTGTCTGCACGGGAGCTGAACCGGGGCTCCTGAAGAACCACAAAGGTTCAGCAGACAGTTTCTATGCTTGAGGGCTTCTCAGTCTGGGGGAGTGCCTAATCCTCTCTCTCTCATTATATGGAAGCCTTGCCACTAGGGAGAGTCTGTGTCAGCTGCTTGGGACTCCGAGGTGAGCTGACTTTCAGACACCGTGACATAAGCCAGTTACTTCATCTCCCTTTGCCTCATTTTTTGTCTTCAAACTTAGTTTAATAAGATTCCATCACGCTAGAAAGAAAGGCATAAAAACAATTTTGAGGTGTCTTATTGAAGCATTTATTTCTTCCATGTGTTTGTCTAAAAGCAGGGGATATCTCAGGGGAAAGCGGGTTTGGAAGGACATGTTTCAGGTATGAGTGGAACCTGTGTTAAGAGCCAGTCGGCCTTCCCAGCTGACGCTCTGAGGTAGAACAAATGTGTCTAGGAGAGCGTGGAAGGCTGCCTCCCAGATCATGTTATAGATAGTTCTGAGTTATTTCACATGAGCAGCTTTCAGTCATATCCAATATACATAGTTTTATCGATTTTTCTGTTACATACTCTGAGCTGTTTGTCAAGTTCACTTCTAAAGCAGGTGACTTTCAGAACTGGTTGCTAAAAAAACACAAGTCTATTTCCATTTGCAGTCTTTGTTGACTCTTTGAAATAGTGATTAGTCCAGATATGAAATATTTTTATAAAATTATGAGGGGGTCATCTGCAAAAACCTTTGGTGTGAATTTAGGAGCAATTTGGAATCAATATTGATAATGCTTTATTTCACCATCTGATCACTCTTTTGGTAAGTCATCTCAAGAGTTGGAAACCTCTTGAAATGTTTTAATTGTACTTTTCTTCTTTCCTGACAATCTCTTACTTAAAAAGCCCCTCCACGAGAGCTGACAGAGGAAGAAAAACAGCAGATCCTTCATTCAGAAGAATTCCTCATCTTTTTTGATCGGACAATCCGGGTAATTGAAAGAGCGCTGGCAGAAGACTCCGACATCTTCTTTGACTATAGCGGTCGAGAGTTAGAGGAAAAAGATGGGTTAGTTTCTTGTGTGCATTAAAAAAAAAAAAACTCTTGCAATAAATTATTGTTGATTCTAAATTCACTTATGTATTGACTAGGCAAATCCCAAACCAAACAAATCAGAGGAGGATGAAATTCCAGGGTTGATCTTGCTGAACAGCTTTGACTAAAAGCTTTGGTTATAACTTCTGGCTTAGTGTTTCCCTGTAATTATCAGGTGCTTCCGTGAAATGCTTTTGAACTTGATATCTGGGGAACAGTCCAGGTGATAGAGACTGGCAGAGTCACGTACACCGTCCTCTGAGAAAACATTCCTATAAGCAGCAAAGGTGCTTTGTTATATCCAGTAGGTCTATTTTTGATGTCTAAGCAAACAGGAAGCCAAATGAAATAAACGTGAGATATGACCCCTTCACTGGTGTGGGGAGAAAATAACAGAGACTGCAATCCTTCTCCTCTTTTTGATGCCATGACCATACGTGTGTATATGTCTTATAGGACACTCATGTGCAGGGATATATTTAAAGATAAAAACTAATCAGTAAAAGCAAATGACCCCCAGTGACTTTCTCTGAGACTGTAATTATGTATTGTAAAGGGCAGGGGTAACCAGCCATCAGCGTGGAGGTACAAGGAGTTGATACTTTATGAGCTTTGTAAGAAATAAATTCAGCCAGTTTATAGCCACTGATTTCTTTTGGTCAAGAACAATATGAAAAGGTGAGATCACCTGCCTTATGCAGTAGACTTGACTTTACTATTTCTAAAATTCAAATACAATTCTCAAAGGACAATGTATTATCATTGAGGATGCTCAAGGGAGTATAACAGAGGCTCCAAAAATAGTTTCAAAAGGGGGTTCTGAAAATGTTCTAACCAGTCAGCACCAGCATTCGGCTATTTCAAAGAGACAATAATATTTTGAATATGTATGTTATAAGATGCTTTATTTTTCTTTGAAAAAGTTGTTGCTATATGGCTCAATTGATTGTCCAGGTCCTGTTTCCCTCTGGGTTACTTGGGCGTGTGTACCTCTTGCCCGAGTTTGCAGTGATGGATTTGAGGAAGACTTAGTAGGGAAAAAAAAAAAAAAAAAAAAAAAAGAGTCCCCAGTCAGCTGACTGGAGCCCAAGTAAGAAGTCTGGAGCCCAGTCATCATGTGAACAAGATCCATATAAGACGGGTGATACAGGGTGCAAGCCAGTGGGGTAAAGCAGAGGAACAGAAAAGAGGTGAGAGCGGAGAAATTCCTGAACTGAAGCCCAAGAAATGTAGGCAGCTTTTTATGCAGATCCAAAAGCTGCTGGCACAGAATGAGCCAAGTTACTCAGTTTGCACTCAGTCTTGTGGGCAAATGCATGACTGGTGCAGAGATCTTCAAAGGGGGTTTTGTGGCCAGTTGAGTAACAGCCAAGAAAACACTGTCCAAAGTATATTCCTTGCCCCAGCTGCTGTTGTGGTCTATGTTAAGTGTCTAATACGTCTGGTGAATCCTGTGCCCTCCACTCTGCCTGAGAGAGCTGGGAGATTTCTAGAGAATTCCGCTTCAGACAGAACTTATTAGGCGGAAGCGAATACTTGAGGGAGAGGTCAAGATGAGAACCTGAAAATCACTTGACATTTCATACCAGCTTTGGAGTAATATGAGAAAACCTTTCCAGGGTGAGGCTAGGAAGAGCATTTCATAGAGGAGGCCACCATTCACTCTTTGAGTTGCGATCAGCCTTTCCTATCTGAACTGAAGCTTTGCCCTCAGAGAGTGTTCTGGGCCATGCTCTTGCCATCTCGTTCTTTCAGTACAAACAGCAGAGAGAAAGCCCCATTCTAAAGCATCATATTTTCTTTGATGTTTAAACCCTCCTAGGGATGTCCAGGCTGGAGCGAACCTTTCTTTCAATCGTCAGTTCTACGACGAGCATTGGTCCAAGCATCGAGTGGTCACTTGTATGGACTGGTCTCTCCAGGTAAGAATTCTTGCTGGGATGGGACAAACTGGGCTGTGCTTTTACGGCATTTGTATTTAAAAAAGAGAGAGAGAGTTTCTCTCCACTTCTCCAGATATGTTTACCAGCCTGCAGCTCTGTTCTATGCCTGTTGGTTTTCTTTCTCATTTTCCTGAGCTTTCAGTTGAACGTTTGCATGCCATCATTCATATATACTGAGTAACCCCCACGTGCTGCCAGACAAGGAGCAGGCCATCAGTCTGCACAGCTGCTGTCGTGAAGGTCCCCAGGGGTTCCCCCACATCACACCTTGTGGCTGTTTTGAAGCCTTCCTCTGCCCTGACTTCCTTGTCATCCAGACTTGTAGACATGCCCGTAGTCTAAAAACAATACCCTTCCCCTGGGTTCCACACCTTCGCTCCTGCTCGTTCTCACACTTCTCCACAACTTCTTATCTCTCTCCCACCGCCGTGGTCCTCGTGGTTGTGCCCTCAGCCTCTACTCTTCCTCCCAGCATGCTTTCCGGGGGACGGCTCTTCCACTTCCGTGTTCAGCCACCATGTGGCAGCCTGTTTATATGGCCCACCATCACCCTCCAGAATTCCACTTTGCACAACCCACAGGTCCTCTCAGCTGTCTCATAGAATCTGTAATCACTAGTTCATTATGGTCACACATCCGAATTTTTTTCCCCTACCGCCTGTTAAGTTAAAGACATCACAATATACCCAGCGGCCTTTCCTCATTAACATTAGCAACTCTTTCCCTCTCTCCCAGACCTGGACTGTCACCAAGACTGTCCATTTCTCCGCTCATGTACTTATCACCTTGTGCCTGTAGTGTTGCTAACCTTCTCACTGGTCTTCCTAAACCCATGCTTGTCCATCTGTGGTGCTCTGGGCATCTCTGGACACCTAGCCAGGTAATCTTTCTAAAATGCAAAACTGATCACTCCACTCCTTGAATCAAAACTCCCTGTTGGCTCTAAGGAAAAAAGTCTATACTCCTTAGTGTGGTATTCAGAGTGAAAGGAGGCAAATTTAGCAGAAGTCACCTTGCTGAAGAGCCAGCTGCACTACATAACCAGTTATCCAGCACCAAGCAGTTACATAATGTGCACAGAGGCATACAGCCTAGTTGTGGGGTGGCCGGAGCTTGAACCCAGGGGGTTTGACCCCTGAGCCCACATTCATAAGAGCCATGCTGTGAGCCTTCCTGCAGTGAAAATGACATACTACCAATGAGGAAAATAGGAATGATAAATTCTGGACATTTATGCGGAATTACAGTGTATGTCCTTATGGGGAATAATCATGGCTAGCTTTTCATTTGTTTATTTTATGTGCTAAGCACTGTGCCAACTGCTCTGAAGGCAGCTTCTTATTTCAGTTCCTTAACTCAGATGAGGCAGCAACCATTCATATCTCCATTGTGCAGCTGAGGAAATTGAGCCTCAGAGAAGCTTAAGTAACTTGCTAAAAATCACTCAGCTAGGATGTGTGCTAGGATGTGGCCTGGAATCTGGAACCAAGAGAGGTTGTAAGTTCCGAACAACAAGAGGCAGACAGCACAGGCTTTCAGAGGTAGTGGAGGTCAGGATCTGTCTCTAGAAGACTGGGATTTAGACAACTGGAGGGGAGAAGAGTGTGTTCTAGGCAGAACTGTGAAACAGGTGATGCGAAGGGCCCCATCTAATCCTCCTGGAGTACAGGAGAACTGAAGGGAGGTAATCCCTCATAGCCCACCTGTCATCAGCCACCAAGTGGGCCGGTGTTCTCTCCTCTTGAGTCTCCTTTTCTTCATTTTGATTAAATGTTTTGCTTTAATTCCAGGATAGTTAACATACAGTGTTGTACCAGTTCCAGGTGGACGATAGAGTGATTCGACACTTCTGTACACAACTCGGTGGTCCTTGTGATAAGTGTGCTCTCAGCCCCGCCCCCTGGTCACCATCAGTGTGGTCGCGCTAGTTCAGAGTCTGTTTCTTCATGTGTGTCTCTCTCTCTCTCGTTTCCTTTGCTGGTTTGAAGAGGAGTGTAATCCCTCACAACCAGACTGTCATCAGCCACCAAGTGGGCCGGAGTTCTCCCCTCTTGAACCTCCTTTTACATTCAAACACCAGAGCTCGCAGTGCCTGATTGTGCAGAGACTAACACAAGCAGGGGCCCAGCCACTTGCCGCCGGTGTGTGGGTGGTCTGCGAGCATGCTCGGGTGTACGCACAGAAATTAGATCCAAGCCCGAGGAAACACTTAGCTCGGCTCATTCACTTGTTCAGAGTCTGGAAATTACACAGGAACCTTATCTCACACATTCAAAGGCAACTTCTACTGTGTTCCCAGGTCGGTTGATAAAGCTCCCTGAGGAATGGGCAGGCCCAGCCTCAGTGGGGCTGGTCCTGGCCTGGCCACGGTGTACAATGGCCATATGGACCCTGGATGGATTTGTTTCCACATAGGGTTTGTGTGATGGGGTTTTGGGGGGGTTATTTTGTTTTTTTGTTTTTTGTTTTTCAAGAACTGAAACCGTAAAGGACAGAAACTCTACCATGGGGACACCACATTTACTTTTCACCATTTTTGTGTAACCTACTCATCTACACTGTAGGGAAGAGGTTCGTAGTTCTGAAAAGCACATTTTATATGGAGCCTGAGAAAAGGGAACTGGAGGGGTAGCTGGCTGGCTCAGTCAGGAGAGCATGTGACTCTTGATCTCAGGGTTGTGAGTTCAAGTGCCACACTGGTCATGGAGACTACTGAAGGAAAAAAAAAAAGGAATTGGAACCCTCAGCTCCTACATCATAACTTTTTTTTAATTATTTACTCATAACATTTTTATGGGGTTCAAAGGACCAGGTTTTTATGCTTATGGGATGAAGAGTTCTGAATGGGTCTAGATGGAGTTCAATAATATCAGGAAGGAAAACAAGGAGAGGGGCAAAGTCTTGGAGTCTCGAAGTGGCATGTATGTCCAGGGTGTTTGCCTAAGTGGAACTGAGTGGAGAGAAAAGGAAGGAACTGTGAGGTTTCTGCATAGCTTGGCTTTGATCTCCTGGGCTTCTCGAATAAGAACCCTTTAACTTTGCAATATTTGCCAAATATCCACCAAACGTTATACCCTGGAAGAAACTGTGTCACTCGGGGGGATTAGGTCACCTTTGTCACTCACTGACCCTTGTTGAACAGTGCGAGTCAATTACACCCTCCACATACCACACGACGGCTTTTCCAGCCTTGTCCCAAACCACACTCATGACCTTAGTCCCGCCGCATAGACTCCTCTCACAGGGAAACCGCCTCTTCCAACTTTGTAGTCACCCAGCATACACAGCTGAGTAATCTCTAATAGTCCATCAGTCTCCAAATCCACTCACATTTATGGTAGCAAGAAGACTGCTACCAGCTCAAGTCCACCAACGTGGCTTTGACCCTGACTTTACGCCACGCCCTCTGCTTCTTGCTTGTATTAGGAGACAACTTCCTAATTGGTCTTTCTGCCTCCAGCCTTTATACTGTCGAGTCCTTACAAGTATTTTGACCAGACTGATGTTCGTAAGGATTCCTTATAAACTCTGTCACCTTGGGCACATTGCTTGGCTTCTCTTTGCTTCAGCTTCCTCGTTCATAAAATGACGGTAATAATACCGAGCTCACATGCTTATTTTGAGTATTATATGAGTTGACGTATTTACGGCCGTAGGACTTAAACAGTGTCTAGTACATAAAAAGTGCTCAGTCAATGTGACATCCCAGTGAAAGCACAGTAGCAGTAGTATTAGTAGTTGCTCATTATAACCCCCGCTGTCCCCAGAGCGAAGTCTAAAATCACCAGCCTGTACTCAGTGGCCTCTGTGATGATGCCCAGAGGCATTTCAAGCCCTTTCTTCTTGCTTATAGCTTCATATAACCTGCCTCCCAGCCAGAGGCTACAAGCTAACGTCTCTAGGACATGCCCTCCACTGCATTAGTTAAGAAAACCTTACCTCTGGGCCAGCGTGAGCAAAAGAGGGGATGTATTGGAGAGGAACTAGGGTACTTAGGGGATCCGTGGAAGAGACGAAGAACTGGACTCAGGAAGAGTAGCAGTCTGGGCCGCTCGAGGGACCTCACTGATAGGATGCTGTCATAACCTGACCCATTTGCCAGCCCCCGGATTCTGTGTCTCGGTTCAAAATGTGCCCCAGCCAGTTCGGAGGCTGTGATTTGCTCTGGATCATGTACCAACTCTGCAGCGAACTAATTGTCCCTGGGAAGTCAGATACCCGTATGTTGAGGTGATCTCCAAAGGTGGGAGAATCACTGCCGACCAGGCAGATAAGCAAACCCTCCTATCTGTACCCTGGTCCATATTCGGCCCTCTCTTCTCTCCTAATAACACACCGCCTGACAGGGCCCAGTACATGTCTTATTTCTACTTAGAAGTTTCTTTCCCTGCCACACCCTGACCCAGCTAAGGTGGTTCTTTTCTCCTCTGTGCTTCTAAGGACCCTTGTTTACATTTCCTCCTCAGCACATATCATGTCCTGCCTTTATGCTTGCCTTAAAGTTATTCATAGCTGTGCCTTACCTCGCTGTATGTAAGGGTGAGCTCCTGTAGAGCAAAGCACATTATTGTCGGCATTCTTGTCCCACATCTCACCTGGCACAGTGCATTACGCGTGTATAGGAGACACTGGACACATGCCTCAGGGGACTGGAAGGGACACGATCTTTGAAGCCAAACAGACTTTGAATAAGGCTCTCACTTCTCTTATTAGCAGCATAACTCAGTATGAGTTACTTTCCCTGAGACCCTTGGCTTCTTCGTCTATAGAAATGGGAAAACCGCTTCTACTTTAGAGGATTGCAAGGACCGAATGAGTTCATGTAGCACCCGGCTCGGTGTCTGGCACGTAACGGGCACTAAAAACATGTTGGTTCCTGGGGCGCCTGGGTAGCTCAGTGGGTTAAGCCTCTGCCTTCGGCTCAGGTCATGATCCCAGCACCCTGGGATCGAGCCCCATATCAGGCTCTCTGCTCGTTTGGTGGGAAGCCTGCTTCTCCCTCTCCCACTCCCCCTGCTTGTATTCCCTCTCTCGTTGTGTCTCTCTCTGTCAAATAAATAAAATCTTTAAAAAAAAAAAAAAAACATGTTGGTTCCTTCCCCTCTGATGAATGTCAGACTTTATTTCTCTGTAGAAGCAAACAGCTTGAGAGCAGATCTGGTAATTTTCAGGTAAAGTTCTCCTAGGTTAAAGGTTGGATAATCCAACCTGATGAGGAATTATAAGCTTCACAAGTGTTCATATTCCCCTTAAAAGTCATAATTTTTTTTAAGATTTATTTATTTAACAGAGATCACAAGCAGGCGGAAAGGCAGGCAGAGAGAGAGGAGGAAGCAGGCTCCCTGCTGAGCAGAGAGCCCGATGCGGGGCTCGATCCCAGGACCCTGAGATCATGACCTGAGCCGAAGGCAGAGGCTTTAACCCACTGAGCCACCCAGGCGCCCCTAAAAGTCATAATTTTAATATTCAAGATTTAAATAATGGTTCAGAGATTTACTCTTCACTTGAGAGTAAGAAAATATGACTAGTCATGTTCAAACACAACGGAAAAAGACATCTAAGAGGGGACTTCGAAATCGGAAAAACTTGCATGAGATACGAGTTAAATCAGTATCTTTAGGATTTATGATGCCAGTTGTAGAAATTAAGCCAAAGGCATTTCCCTGATATTTTACTAAAACTCCTCCTATTTTCAAAAAGGGTTTGAAAGCCAAGTAATTTCAACTATTTTTTTTAATGGAAAAAAGAAAAGCTACAAGTGGGAGCAACGATGAGTCCCACATGTAAAGCTGCGGGATATTAGTGCGGACTCATCTGGCTGCTCATCGGCTACTATGGCGTTGATGTTTACAGAGTTGCCTTTCACGTGAGGTAATTAAACTTCAGGTGGACAGTCTGGAGACTTCTGTGTTTATCTGGATATTAGTTTCTTCAGATGGGCTCTGAATCAAAGGCCTTTCCTAATGAGCTTTGGATTCAGCCTCTGCGGCGTGTTTTCTGATAAAGAACGATGACTTCCCCTGGTGGCCGTATGCATGTGTCTTGCTGTAGGATCATACCTCCTTCCTCTGCATCAGCAAGCAAGTTGTGACTCCCTCCAGTTTTCTTACGTCAAGGCTGCTGAACCAATGATCCATAGTAAGTCCACATAGAAGACTCAGCTTCAATCAGTTTTGACAGAAAAAAAGTGGATGTTTCCAATTAGAAGGGCCTTCTTCTGTTAAATATGTATGTAGCTTAGTGAAAAGGAAGGGGAAAAATGAAGACATCTATAAGCAAAGAGTTGATATGCTCTGCTATAATCCTGTTGCTGTTTCTAATGGGGCTGCCTTATGGGAACGCCAGGTAGGAATGGCATTTTCATGAAAGCACTCTCAGAAATACGCCCCCACCAAGATTCCTCCCCTGTTTGTTTAATTACACACAGCACAGAGCTCACACAGGGTAAGCACGTATTTCTAGTCACTTGAGAGTCATTATTTTACTGGTTGTGGTTCTTGCACTTACGCCTTTAATTGTTGGCATTATTTGACAACAAAGGATTAAATATAAGGTCTTTCTACTGAGAGCAGAGTCACTAAAATAAAAAGAGCATTTGTATTTTAATAGATTTTGACATAGCTGATTATGTGCTAGGAGTTATAAGACACCAGATTTAGAAGTTAATAAAAATAAGTCCCTATGCTCAGAGACAGCTTACAGACTACTGTGAGACATAAGTGGGAAACAAAAACCATAGCGCAGTTTGACAAGGTCTTTAACGGAGGAACACACATAATGCTAAGGGAGCCTGTGAGAGGGAGGCGGGAGTGGTGGATGGCTCGTTGGGATTGTCTGGAGGATTTGATCCGTGAGTTACTGTTAGAAACAACACAGGCGAGGCATCTCATTAAGAGTGATTATGAAACTCCTGGGCACAGAGGCTGTCCTGTGAACCTCAGAACTGGCCCATGAGGCGGAGACTTAGGGTGTGGGGTAGAGGAGGTAAGGGGGTGGTAAGAGATTAAGCAGAGGAGTTCGACAGTGACAGATCACGAAGGACCTTATATGACCTGGGTTTAATCTGGAAAGTGAGGACGCGCCATTAAAGTATTTTGAGCAGAGGAGTGACTTAGCCAACTGTATGTTCTGTAAAGTCAAATTGACAAAGGATAGAGAGTGGAATAGTGGAGGGGTGGGCCTGGCAAGCCTGCCAACCGGAAGCCATTCAGGAAGCTGTTGCCTTGATTCAGATAAGATATTAGTGGAGGAGGGGCGCCTGGGTGGCTCCGTCACTTTAGCGTCTGCGTCAGCTCAGGTCATGATCCCAGGGTCCTGGGATCAAGTGTACATTGGGCTCCCTGCTCAGTGGAGTCTGCTTCTCCCTTTCCCTCCAGCCCTGCTACTTACACGTCTCTCTTTCTGTCAAACAAATAAATAAAATCTCTTAAAAAAAAAAAAAAAGTAGTTGAGGAGACCCTCACTTCAAGGATGGAAAGAAAACATGCATTTGAAAGGTAGGAATATAACACAGTACATGGGGATAAGAAAGAGAAAGGAGTAAAAATGAACATGGGGTGTCTGGGGTTTGGGCAGGTGGGTGAATGGTAGTGGAAGGCACCCAAAAGAGGAGACATGAGAAGAGCAAGAGGTTTTTGTAGAAGGCCAGAAGCTCATTTTTTTAAATGCATAACTGATGTGTCTATGGATGGCTCAGAGAAATCTCCAGTATGCAGTTCTGCAGCTGAGAGAGACATCAAGCTTGGAGATACAGATTTGGACATTTTTCAGCATATTAATGCGTATTAAAGCCATTGGAGTAGATGAGACCATCCAGGGAGAATGTATGGACAGAGGCCCCCAAAAAGAGCAGAAAACAGCCCACCACCCTCCCTGGAATATAGGTATTAGAAAGAGAATCTATAGGGACTAAAAAGAATGGTCAGGAAGAGAATCAGGAGAGACAGGTGTACTGGAAGCCAGCGTAGGAGAAAGAAGGGTGTAGTCCAAGACTCAGAGAATGCAGAGAGGTCGAGTAATGTGTGCATATGGCAGTTACTGGTGACACTCGCAAGCCCACGTGGAACACTGGAAGCAGAAACCAGAATGCAATAGGGTGAAGCAGTAATTGGTATTAAGTGTGCCACAACTCCTAAAAAAGTGCCATTTAAATGAGGTAATATAACATCTGTCTATAGGAATAAGGGAGTTTTCTTTTTGTCGGCAACTTGACACAACTCATCCTTGTGACCTCTCCGTGCAGTACCCCGAGCTGATGGTCGCTTCCTACAACAACAATGAGGACGCTCCCCATGAACCAGATGGCGTGGCTTTGGTTTGGAACATGAAGTTTAAGAAAACCACACCAGAATACGTCTTCCACTGTCAGGTAGGAGTCAGCAGAGTGAAAATAACTTCTGTCTCCCACTAGACCAAATATAGCTCATGCTGCCTTGCATCTCTCTGTCTTACGTGCCGAGGAAGAGCTGAGGTTAAAAATGGAATTGTTGACAATTTTGGAAAATTCCCCCACAGTAACCTAATGTTTGGGGAAAGTGGCATCTCTCCAAACAGTTAGGAAGCCCAGTGGGGGACTGTGTGTCATGTTCTTTCTATTTAAAACAGCCCCCCTGAGGATGAGTTCATAAAGACCTCGCACGTATGGAGAAATCCTGGTGTACCACTTCCTCTGCTCACAGCAGCACATGCTTGCCACCCACGTGGACATCCTCAGAGCACCGCCATTTCCCGCTTCCTCCTCCCTCTGACATGGAGTTCAATGGAACGTGGCCAGTTTTAAGTTTGCGGGTGCCATCTTGCATCCAGATAATAACATTTCCGTAGCTGCCATAGGCGAATACTTACCATGAATCTTTTTTGAATTGTTGGGAAACATAGCTGCCAGTTTTAGTTGAAGTGTGAGGATCACTTCAAACAGTTTTGGATGTTTTGCTCCTTGTGTCTCCTGACACACTTGTCTTCTTTTCTATCCAACATAATACAGGCTGAAAGGTATTTTACACTTGCACACATTTGGCTTGGCTCCCTTGCCATGACTCTGCCTAAATAATAGGCCTCAGCCGTGGCCAATACACCAAGTCCTTTATTATCGTCCCAGTCCTGTGATTAGGCATAGGAAAATGCAAAACAAACTTCCCAGCTCAAAGTTTCAGTTCCTCAAATATTACGATTCCGAGGCAGAGTGACAGATTGCCCCAAATACAAATGCCTCAGCCAAAGAGGGTAAACCTGTTGATATTTGGAAGTTTAGTGACATTTTATATCTAAGAGCTGAGTATCATTTCGAACTAAAATATGTTTAGACTTTAGGACGTTATCAGATGTAATTTGGGGAACAGGAGCTGCTGGAATAAAAGTCCCAGCTTCAGCCTGATTGAGTAACCTCTAACTCCGGCCATGTTTTTCTCATTTGCTTTCTTAAAAACAACAAGAAATCTAGGTCTGCATAGTAAATAACCTTTAGTTTTTGAACCTTTGAAATAAGAACAGTTTTTTTCTTTTTTTTTTTTAAGATTATAAAATTTGTCAGTTTGATACACTCTTTCTGTAAACATAGGAGCACAAAATCCTCATCTTGTTCAGGTTTAAGAGGTTTGCCAAATTACCAGCAAAATACTAAAAGGGTTGTATGATAAGCAGAAGCACATTTTGGAAAAACAGTGCCACCTAAACTCTTTTGATATTACAAAAAGTACATCTTGGTTTTTAAAAATTATAAGAGGTTAACACATTTTGTTTTGGTCAATGCACATGTTTATGATAATTTTTTAAATTGTATTAACTGATTATCGGTAGCCTGTGACAATAACAACTTGGTAAAATGCTTACTGTTCACAGCATTGCATAGTAAACAGGTCAGTAGGAGCCCAGTAATGTTGAATGAAGACACAGACTTTCAAGGTCTTTGGAATTAACTGGAATTTTAAAATTACCTACTTTACCACACAATGGTTAATGCCAGTGTTGACTAAAAGGAGCATCTTCTCTTTCCTTCCTGGTATCTTTGGGATCATTTACTGAAAATTTCACCAACACACATTTAATGTCATTATTAGTTTCTCCCTTAAATGATACAGTATATGAATTTTAGGAGAAAACTATTTCTTGATTTCAAAAAAAAGGAAGAAAGGCAGTAGGAAGGGAGGAGGTAGGTGCGGGTTAGGATGGGGGAGGAGGGAAAGTCAAGTCAAGTCAGAAGTACTCTCAAAAGCCCACCAAAAGACGCTAACATGTCTCTGTATCCCTCAAATCCCTACTATTGTCCTCCTTATTTCTGGTGGCCACAGCAGGTGGGGGTTCTAAACTCTGCTTAGCATTCTCACTGGGAGAAAAGTGAGGATTCTAATACTTTTGAACTTTGGGGTTCATTAAATAACGTGCAAAACATGTGAAGACTCCATATTCTAGGCATCAAAGAAAAGCTATAGAATTTAACCATACACATTTAAAGATGCTGAGAATCATGATTGTGCTACTTATATAGAAATGATAAGTAGTTCATATAAATGACCCTTCGTATTCATGAAAGCCACATTTATAAAATCTTATGAAAACCTAAATGCTGAATACCATTACAGTACTTAACTTCTGTTATTTAATTATTTCTCTTAAACTAACCTCAGTGTAGGGGATAGAATTATCACCAGCTTTAGAAAGGTGAAAGGAAAAGAGCTTCAGTCCCCCTCCTGAGAGGAGGAAAAGGAAGAAATGGGAATAGCAAAAGTCGTTACGAAGCCCTTCTGAGGATTCCTGGTGTATTAGTCAAACTTCTCCAGAGGAACAAAATCAATAGAGATAGATAAATAGATAGATGATAGATAGATAGATAGATAGATAGATGATAGATAGACAGAAAGAAAGAAGGAAAGAAAGAAAGAGAGACACAGAGATAGAAATTTAGAATTGGTACTTCTTCAGGAAACTAGTCTTTGCTCTTAAGGCCTTAAACTGATGGGATGAGGTCCACCCACATTATGGAGGCTAATCTACTTAAAGTCTTCTGGCTTAAATGCAAATTACATTTAAAAAATACTTTCATATCCACATTTAGACTTGTATTTGACCAAAACCCCAGATACCATAGCCTAGCCAAGTTGACACATTAAAATTAACCATCATACCTGAATTTTGCCTCAGACCAATCCAGGAAACCAGTATCTTTAATAACTCCTGAAGTCTCACTAATTCCTTATTACTTTGGGCTAGTAAGCAAATATACCTAGAAAGATCAACTTTGAAAGTTTTAGACTTTAAATGAATGGGAGCTTTCACCTCCTAAGAGGTGAGAAAAAATAGTAATTTGAGGACATGGAAAATGTCTCTGTGACATTAAATTTATGGGGGGTAAAAGATACTAACGTGTACTGAGAATCTGTTATTTACATTCATTGTCATAAACCCCTGTTACTCCCCCGATTAGAACCTGCAGCTTCAGAGAAGTCATGAAACTAGGGCAGGTGTCTGTGAATAGCCAAGACAAGTCTGAAGTCAGCTCTTTTTAACTCTGAAGTGCGTGCATTATGTCATACAGCATTTGTTGGGGATTCAGCCAGGTTCCTCTGGGCAGGTGGCTTGGGGATGGCGAATAGAGAAGAAAAGGAACAGAGCTGTGTTCTCCATCTTGGCTGACCATTGCCAACACCTGGAGAGCTGTAAGAACTATTGATGCGTGCATCCCATGGGCAGAGATTCTGATCATTAGTCCCTAGTCTAGCCTGGGCATTTTTAAAATCTCCCAGGTTGGGGTGCCTGGGTGATGCGGTCAGTTGAGCATGTGACTCCTGGTTTTGGCACAGGAATGATCTCAGGGTCATGAGATCGAGCACCCTGTTGGGCTTCATACTCAGCCCAGAGTCTGCTTAAGACTCTTCCTCCTCCCTCTCTCTCTCTCTGTCTTTGCACACCCCGCCCCCACATGTGCATTCTCTCTCTTTCAAACAAATAAATACACTTAAAAAAAAAAGTAGAAGTTCCCAGATCATCTGAATGTGCAGTAGTAGTTGGAAAACACCAGGATGTAGAGGCGAGATGAAGAAAGAGGGTGACAAAACTAGTCGGTCTCTTTATTTGGAAGTATGGGACTTTTCTTCTTGCCCCACATGTCCCTTTCCCTCTTTGGCCCAAACTAGGGTGCTATTTCTTGCCTTTATTACTCTGGTGCTGATTTCCTAACCAACTCCTTAGCCCCTTCCCACTTCCCCACCCCCACCTGCAGACACGCACTTGCCTCCTCACCTTGCATATGCACTCGCCTCTGTGGGGAATGATCAGAAGACCCAGAGTTGTTGTTCCAGGAATGGGCTCAAGAACATGTTGAACGTGACATGGGAAGAATGTGAATTGGAGAGTACAGTGTCTTTTGGGATAGTGTGGTACACCTAGTGGATATCTGTGAAGTTAGGATCAAAGCCAGGTCATATCCATGGCTCCTAAAAGAAAACCCAATTTCTGTAATACCAAGTATGGCTGAGCTAGTGAAAGACCAAACCCAGCGTTGCCTGGGCAGCCAGGGAAGTCACAGATGAGTTAGTGGTTGGCCGCTGGGGATAGTAAGGGCAGTTTGGTTACCAGCCCTGAACTTGAATAATTACAGTGTTAACATCATTGGTCTGTATTTTACATTTTCCTAGCATTTCCCCCTTCATGATCTCATTGATCCTCCCAAAGGGAAGTGACAAAGATGTTATTCTCTCGGTTGTACTTGAAGCGTTCATGGCTCATGGGCAGTAAAATCAGTCCTGGACTGGAGGCCCCATCTACTGGCTACATCGCACCATCCACCAGACCACATTGCACCATAATGTGGCGATGTGGGACTTGAGAGCGAAGGCTACACAGTCCATTCCAGGTGCATTTTTGGCAGCCTACCATTTTATGAGGTCAATTAAGCATGGTCCTAGAATTGGCTCTCCTTACCATCTTCTTCTAAACCTAAAGGGGAATTTGGAGAGCCCACAGAATTACAGTCAATACCTGCAAGATAAAATCAGAACCCCTACTCACAATCACTTTTCTTCTCTATCCTTTATGCTCTCTGGTCAAGTTTATTTACTACAACTTGTCCCTTCTAGACACTCCTCGCTGAAATCAGGCAGTTTGAATGTGCTCCCACATCCTCGTGTGATGTTCCGATAATTTCAAAAATAGACAGTGTGCTTCGTAGGAAGGAGTATGGATAGGGAAAAACCATGGGCGCCTTATGATGCTTGTACTGGTACCCTTTTGGAATACTGCATGAGCTATCCATTTCTTGTTGGTCTTTTGGATTGTTCGTACTCTTCAGAACAGCATCATTGCAAACCAATCCGATGGCTTGGAAAAACAGCATTTCTGGCACTGGAAAGCAAATGCACGAGACACAGGCATCAGTTCAGTGTTCTTTTGTAAAGACTGACAGGCTTTTAGCCTAATCATCAAAAGATTGCAGTCTCTCCCTGTTACAAATAGCAAGGCCAAATACTACTTCCATGGGCAGTTTCATGTCTTTGCTAAGCTGAATTCTTAGTGTGGGCTCTGGTCCTGCATTTTCTATTTTCATTTCTGGAAGAGCTGTCCATACTTGGAAAACATCGGTGGCCTGTGCATAGAAATCAGCCCGTCAGCCCCACCGCACAGCCTGGCAGGGCTCCTGCCATCTTCTGTAGTGGCCTCCACACGCTGTCATTAGATTATGCATTCTGACCACCCTGCAGTGCTTATCCTGGTGTGGTCTTTCTCTTTCAAATGGAATGAATAGAATCAGAAATACAGATCTTAGAATTATCTGTATTGAGGTAAGTGGAAAAGCTATATTTAGAGGCTTGGCCTGGTCGGAGGTTTTTATTTTTACTTTTATTTTTTCCTGATTTGGTTTCTTTGTTCTTAGCATTCTCTTTTTAAAGATCATTTGACAATGACCTGAGGCTGACAAGGACCTGACCCCCACCCCTTATTTCAGAGGGAAAGCAGACTGTAGAGTGATACTAATTTCATTTGTATCTGTGTTTAAAATCCTCAGTTAACTTTCTTCCTATGTGTGGTTTCTCTTCTCATTAAGATTCCATAAAGGGTACAGATGAGATCGCAACTCATGGCTTTCACCATCTAGTTTTTGGTTCTGCGTGAGGTTCCCACTGACCTTGAAGAGAACTACCCCCATGAAGAGGACGGGAACACAGAAGGGAATGTGGGCTGGTGGTTAGGAGGGGGACGGAAAGTCAGGGCTTGGCTTCTAGCTGCCCACACTGCTGAGTCACCTGGGGGAGTTGCCGAGGCTTTGTTGTCGTGTTGTGGAAAAGAGACTTCCTGCCATCTCAGTGGAACTATGAGGTTTATTGCAATGAACTTGATTTCTTCTCCTATCAGTTTTTGTCCACCCCCCCACCCCACCCAAAACACACTCACAAACACAAACACAGCCCAGATTGTGGTCCTTAATCCACATCAACAAAACAGCTATGGACATAAAGATAGAAATTAATTTAAATGCATTTTCCAAGGGGTATTATGATCAGAGAAGTGTTAGAATTTGATTTAGGAATTTCTATTTTATTTAAATGAAGGGTAATTTCCAGATGCCCTGACTAATTTAAAAAAAAAAAAAAAGAGAGGAAAGAAAAAAGAAAGGAAAAGAAAAGGCATTTTCTATATTTGTTTTCTTGAATGTAGCAAGGAGTGGTTATTCAATAGAAGTTAAAAAGAGGAGAGGGTTATGAAAATTATTAACGGGAAACCTCACTAAAATGAAGTCAGGAGGTTTCGGGAGAGGGAGCTCTCACCCCCTACTGCTCCTGGTCAGTTGCAGACCCCACAGGAAGAGACGGACTTGGCCTTGTGCATGGATACTGCTCTACTACTCCGGCCAGAGAAAGAAGCACTTCCCTCATCCCCACTCCCCACAGGCAATGGCTCAGCCAATGAAAAACCACCTCCTTGGAACTCCCAAGTTACTCCAGTGGACTTTAGTTGACAACATCCGTTCCACCTTACCCCATTTCCCCTTAAAAAGCATGCCTCTCTCCCCCACCCCTCCAATCCCACCAACTTGCCTATCGTTTTGCTGCCACTTGTTTGTCTTGGATTGCAATTCTCTTTTATTCCTGAATAAACCCATATTTTGCTGGGAAAATCACTGGCAGCTTTTAAGTTTAACAGGATGAAGGATTAGAAAGTTCTTTGACAACTAGGGCTACATATTCAAAAATGGGCTCCTGGGGTGACCAAAATCAAAGCTTATGATAGGTGCTTAGTAATTAGAGAACAAAGTGCATGGACACAGGACATGCTAACTCATGTAAGTAAACCCAGACAGCTTTGCTTGTGATGATGGGTGTACCGCAGGCTGGAGAAACCCAGAAGTGACACCTCAACCATTGTTGTGTAGATTATGATCCACTCTTTGAAGCAGACAGCTGTGGAAAACCAAAGAACACATCTGACGTAAATGTGAAATTACGTAATAGATACAGAATATATGGATCGGACAAGGAGGAGGAACAGCACAGCACCTACTTTGTGCCTTTAGGAAAAGGCATAAGGAAGTTTACACGTACGAGCACAACATGGACATTGGGAAATATTTCTTTTATGCCGATTGAGTATGACTGGTCCGATGACTGAGGCTTGAGCCAGACACTGATTCTTATTAAGTCACATAGCAGGAGCGTCTTTTCCTCTTTTGGCCCAGGAAGCTGGGAGCAGAGAAAAGGTCTTGCCGGCTCTCATTATCTGCCCTCTTTCTGGAATCTTCTCCCCAAAATAATAGTACAGGCAGAATTGATTATTGGGATTCATTTAGGGAAATTAGAATTATCAGCAGGATTTCAGCAGATGGATTGTGTCACAGACAATTCATTATCTGAAAATAGCAGTGGAGGAGAGTGTATACCTTACAAGTGATTGAGTGAGCTCTTTGGTGCGGAGGATACCATGAGAATACACCTTAGAACAAATTCTTTTTTAATTGTTTTCTTTGTCTTATCATCTCGTATTGCAAGTGATCAAGCTGAAATTTAATATTATTACAAAGCCTGAGACTTCCCAGTGTTTCCTCTGCCCCATTCTTGTGCCCATATTCCTGAAGGCACAGGACTCCAACACTGAAGATTTTATTCAATTCCCTAAGTGCCTTTCCTTCCTTTCCCATGCCCTGAACTAAACCGTCTGAGCTGGGCTCTCTCCAGTTGTGCTTCATCAGGGAATTGCCCCAGGAATTACTGATGCTATGCAATGAAAGCCAGGTGGCAATAAGAGCAAATTTTCCAGCCCATCCCTCCCCTTATCCTCACCACTCTGCCTCCCAGCCATTCACTGAAGTCAGAGAAGCCTCAGTGTCAGGGAAATGGGTATTTTTAGGGAGCGGGTTTCTACTGCCCTCTTAGGATAATTGTCAGGATAAAAGAGATTATATAGGTGTATCAGTCTGCTGGGGCTGCCATAAAAAAAAAAAATAAATAATGATAATCCCATAGGCTTGGTGGCCTAAACAACCGAAAATAACTTTCCCACCATTCTGAGATCCAGGTGGCAGCCATTTTGGTTTCTGGCGAGGACTCTCTTCCTGGTTTACAGACACCTGCCTTCTAGAGAGGTCCTCACTTGGCACCTCTAAGAGGTGCTATACAATGCCTTGGCATCTTTATATTCTAAGCACAGATCCACTTCTGGACTTCAGGCCAGCTATTTCTTAAATAGACCTTTTTTTCCCCCCTCTCTACAAACTTGACCAAAACCTTTTGATTTACGTATGTCTTTAAGTTGCCTAATACTGTTGGATGAAAGAGGTTGTTTGAACATACCATGTTATTAACAAATTACAGAGATGTTCATAGTCCCCAGTAGTTACATTATCATTTTAATTCATTTCAGATTAGTGGTTCTCAGTAAAAAGCTATCCCTTCCATTTTTGTGATTAATTCTTGAAATTCCTTAAAGGCATTATTATTGAAGAGAATTTGTGAAAGTGGAATCATCATCCTTATTTCTGGGGGAAGTTTTTTAACCTTTGTTGTAACAAGTAGTCTACACTTTGCTTTTACCATGCTTATATTTGATTTAAAATTTTAAAAGGGTATGTTCATTATTAGCCAGAGAATTAAACAGGGTGTTGCTTTTCTTTTCTTTTTTTTTTTTTTAACGATTTTACTTATTTGTTTGACAGAGATCACGAGTAGGCAGAGACGCAGGCAGCCAGAGAGACAGTGAAAGCAGGCTCCCTGCTGAGCAGAGAGCCCAATGCGGGACTCTATCCCAGGACCCTGAGACCATGACCTGAGCTGAAGGCAGAGGCTTAACCCACTGAGCCACCCAGGCACCCCAGGTGTTGCTTTTCTTACGTGAAAGATTTAGCTTAGCCAATTTTTAATTGTAATCTCTGCATAAATGTGTTGAGCTCATACCTCACATACCACAAATCATTGGTGCTGAAATAATTTCATATCTACACTTTTTGTTGTGGTCTCTCAAGCTGACATGCTTTCTCCTAATGACTTGTGTAAAAAGTATTTCCAGCACCTATGTTCAGTAAGGTGGGTTATTCAAAAGTACTTCTCTGTTCCTTAATGATTTGGTCGGTCATTATGTTGAGTATAAATTTATCCTTTATATATGAGAAAAAACCTTTATTACTTTAAAATAAGTTTTAAAACAATGAAATAAGTTTATTATAACTATGGTCTTCTGAAAAGAGAAAGGGACAGGAGCAAAAATTGTACACAAGTGCCCACACTCGTATAAATACACACACACATACCCCAAGACTCTAAAATCCAAGTCAAAAGCTATATTTCATAAAAGAGAATTATAGTAATGTTGATGGTTTGCCAAAACCTCAAGCAGTGACAAAATCCACAGAGTGTCCTGAAAAGGATGCCTTTGCAAAACCATGCCTCTCCAGATGGTTTAGATTAGAGATGTTTAAAAACACATGGCAGCATTAGTTCGGTTTAGAATTCATAGTTAATCCAGTAGATAAAATAATGCAAATTTGAAACCCTAGCCTGTGTATCAGAAAAATCATCAAATCTTACGATTGCTCTTAGGGGAGGTTGGTATGTGATGTGTTGATTTTTAAATGATCTAATTGAAATAATAAAATTAAGCAAGAAGGGGTAAAAAAGGATTGAAAATGCAAAAGTATAAGTAAAAACTTTCTTCTCTGCAGAATATTTATTCCTTTGAGCTGTCATATCCAATCAATTTGTATGGCATTCGACAGCCAATTGTCATTTCCTGAGATAAACTATGTAAAGAGGTTGCATTACAGAGACAGCATGAAAAAAATGGAAAAAAATAATTCCAGACCATGAAGCAGAGAGAGGCCACAAGGTCCCACAGGGTGCCCCCGGGATCTGCGTCACCTTGCTCAGAATGGCAGATAAGCAGCTTACCCTCGAGTTTTCCCTTTGGTTCCTTCAGCTTTCCCCCTGTGTGTACTATTTCTGAGAGAGAGAGAGTCCTCTTGCTCTACATTTTAGTAAATTATTTTGCCTTCTATGTGGTTTTTAATCCTGGTGGGGGCTCTGTGCAGATGGTGAAGTCACATACTGTGTTCTCCTGAATGAGATGTGAGTAGTTCCCCTTGGGCCCCCAAAGGCTCCATCACTAAAAGCCTGGCTCCCGCTGACCCTTTCCTTGTGTTGAAAATCAAAAGTATCCCGCCCTCTGATCTCACAATGGGGTAGCCAGCAAAAAAGTCCTGGAAAAGAACTTTTGTATGGGAGCATTATTAATGTAATGATGTATGTTATCATGTGTGCTACCTGCCGCACAAGTGAAAGCCTTCAGCTGGGCGAAAATCGCCACGAGAGGAGTGTTCACGCAAGAACTCAAAGCCTTTCAGAAAACACAAGACAAAAATTCAACAAAAATAGAATCAGGAGGTTTCAAGCAACAGTTGATGGGCTTCAAAGGGCTTGACTCTCCAAGGTGGCACAATATTTAGTTCTCCTAGAAAGAAACACATTTTGAGCATTTTCTAAGTATAAAAACTGGAATTGCGGCTTTTAATGTCTGAAAGAGCTCCACAGTCTAAGCAAATGTGCTCTGTTAGTAGCAAAGTTACACACACGCACACGCATCTGAGCACACGCGCACACACACAGAAAGATGTTGGAGAGGGCACACCCTGTGGACAGAATTTGCATGGATTTTTGGAGATTTCTGTCATAAATTTAATTGAGTTTCATTTGAGCAACAGAGACACTGCATTGGCCAATCTTACCTGCTGACCCACAGTTCTGCCTCCATACCCTTTTAATGTGGGTAACCAGAGATTATATTTTTGTTTCTCCTTCTAGTCATTTTTAAATGGAAAGGCATCCCCAGCTAAGTCAAATGACCATTTTAAGAGAGTTTAGCCGTGTCCTGCTCTATGGGGAGCAGAGAGATTTTTTGCTTTCTCTTTGTGTGTGTGTGTGTGTGTGTGTGTGTGTAAATTGTTTCCCATATATGAGTTAATACTCCTTCCATTAGACCTTTTAATATATAAACTTGTAGAACCTCAGGGTTTGAAGGAAACTTCATGGTTTTCGGGGTCAAACACCTATTCAGTACCTGAATTCTTTTGAATTCTCTTTTCCATCTTCCCCTGTGAAGCTGTCATCTTGCCTTGCTTAAACTTCGCTCATGCTCCTGTCCCAGAACAGACCATCCCCTCTCTGGCCAGTGCTGCCAAGGTTCCCAGGGTGCCTGCAGCAGAATGGCCTTTCATCCAAAAGGATTATGCATCACAGACAGGCAAAGTCACCCCAGAATGTCAAGGGGAACAGTCTCTCCAACAAGGCACCTGGCTTTGGGTTGCTATGGGAGAGGGAACAAGCCCATGAACACAGTACTGTCTGCCGTCCTCCCGACCCCACACACACACTTTTCTCATGTGTCTCACCATCTTTGCGCTCACCTGGCCTTCTTTGACACCATTCCATTAAAGGCACAACAACCTGCTGTCAACCTGTTGTTACTAAAATTGATGAGAAGACTTCACTCCGGGGGAAGGTGTTCAGTGAAAGGAAAGTTCTATCTGTGCTCTCCATGCCGCCCCTCCCCCACCCCAAGCCACACTTCTGATCATGCTGTTTACCTGTTTCGTTTTATCTTCTTTAATGTGTTTGCTCAGATTGTGAGGACTTGCTACATTTTGGAACTAGATTTCACTGGATTTTCCCATCTATATATTGAAGCTGCTGAGACAGGTTTAACACAAACCTGCCTTTAGAACATTACAGTATGTTCTCCCCTTTGGAAGAGGGTCATCTGAGCCAAGTTCTGGGAAACTGAATCACAAATTCAGACAACATGGAGAATGAAGGCCAGTTCTTAATCAGATATGGCTCACCAGAGGAGACCTTGATAACTAACTGAATTTTTTTGAGAAGCAAATAATCATAGGCTCCAAACTATTTTTTTTTGTCTAAATAGGAATTTTCATGTATCAGTTTCTCTACTGATTTGGGACATTGTTACAGAAATATGAAAACATATTTGCACCAAGAATATGTGATAACCTAATCTGGTCATCTAATGTCAGGGACCTGATTGCTTTAATGAAGAGTTGCAAAGGTTTTGTTGTTTGTACATTATATTTCATAAGTGGACATTTATGAAATGCTGGAAGGTCTCAGAAATCATTTGTTCCCCACCACTATTCTTCATTTAGTTAGAAAGTACCACTTTTCAGTCAAAGTAAAGGGAAACCAGTTATCCTTTATTTATTTATTTAAAAAAAAATATTAAGCTGATTTTATTTATTTAATTTTTTAAAAATTTTTCATTATGTTCGGTTATCCTTTATTATTCTGTGGTAACTTCACAGCTGATTAGGTAGCTCTTGTGTCCTAGGAATAATATCAAAACAAATGGAAAAGAGGGGTCTTGAGTTTTTTGGACCTATATTATTTCAAAACCAAATTTAAAATATTTCCCTCAAAAAATTTTTTTGTTCAAAACCCTCACAGCTTTTATAATGCTCATTTCATGGACGCTTATCCCTAGATTTCCAAGACTGTTGAATCTTATCTATCAGTACAGTACATTCAAGTCAGAAATACATTAATTACTGCTTTCAACCCCAAGGTTGGATAGGAAGGATGTATATACATGTGAGCAAATATATTGCTGTTCTGCATTGTTCCTGCTGAAACCCTTGAGTGAGTATGAGTGTGACTGATTCCTAGCAATAATATTGGGGCACATAATCCTGGGACGGCAGAGCACTGCACAGGGTGTCACACTGGGAAGGAAGAAAGCATAGGCATAGGGTAAGGCTCTTCAATTTCACCTAGAGAGGACAGTCTGCCTTATTCTCAGGTGGGTGGCCAGTCAGCCCAAAGAGAACCACTTTAAGCATCTGTACAGCCTATTTCTCAAGAGACCGATGGATTTAGGCTGCCTCGTTCACATGTAGCAAGGTAAGAAAGATGATGCTTTGGAAAACAGGCCATATCAGTTAAAGCCGAGTTCGGCATAAATGCCAAGACTGAGCAGGAGAATTTTTACGGGCCCCAAGCCTGATTACTTGGAGCCCGAATTCTGTTCCCTCTCTCTGGCTCTGAGCCCGAGGGGCCACAACCCATTTTGGTAGTTCAGCTAGTTCCGTCACCACCAGTGTTCCAACAGGGAAGTCAGACGGAGAGGAAAGGAAGCTCACCAGGCTGCCCAGATCCATGTTCACTCCAGCCGCTCTATTTATTATTCCACTAGGGAACGCTCTGCCCTTGAAGGCCGATCCAAGGCGGGTGGGATCGCAAGCAGCAGGTATGCCATGAACAACAAACCCATATTCTTAACATATGTTTAATTTGAGTGACTCTCCTCCTCTAAAATACCTCTTGATTTTAAATCCACATCCTGATTTGCCCACTCTTGTTACCATTTTCTGCTGCCTGTTCTGAATTAATCCTTTGAGGTGGTCATTCCCCGGAAAGAAAAAAGGAAAATGAGAAGAGAGATGCAAAGTTGGGAATGTGAATGAAAAAGGATGGGGGAAAGCCGAGGGAAGGGGACCATTAAGTAAGTCTGTTTTCATGAGCTGGCTTTTCTTTGAGCAGTGTAAGATGGGAGAGGTAGAGGGAGAGAAATACAAGGAAGAAGTCCTCAAAAGGTTATCCGTTAATGTCCCTGCTGAAGAATGGGAATCATTTTTGCAATAGAGCTCAATTCCCAAAGATTATTTTGATTCTCCATCGTACTTCATCTCAAAGAATTGATATAATCTAAAAGTGGTTAAAATGATTAAAATAGTTTCCACAGTAGAAAATTAAATGATTTTACTAACTGTCAAAGTCAGTGTTTAAACTGAGATCGTTTGAATTATATTTTTTATGGTGATCATGTCACTGGGATGTCTAAACATCCTTTATAAAAGTAATAATCCCTGATTCTGATTTTTCATCGACAGAAAACGGAGTAAAGGTTAGAAATATTAGCCACCAAATGCTTTGATTTGTAAAACCTGCAGAGAAGGTGGGTTTTCCTGAGGAATTCTGAGTTGAAATACATTCTCCACCTTGGAACTATTAATCCTTTAGGAGGTTTTTTCTACATGTTTCTTAGATATATATCCAGCTCAGAGGATTATAAAACTGCTTCAAACACTTGATTTAGAATATATTTAAAAGGGAAATAGCGATACCGTATGCTATTAGATATACTCTAAAATAGCAAAATACTCTATTGCCGATGTCATCAAATTCATTTTCTCTCTATGTATTAATCCGTCTCTTTCTCAAATCCTGGCTTTCCTGGGCCACGCCAGACTGGTTTAATGAGGTCTTGGTAACAGTGTAAACCATACATCATAGTTCTCACCTCATCTGCAATTTAAGATTTCTGGTCTCTGAGCATTCTCCATCTTGTTTTCTGCGTCCTCCCAGAGGAGGTCACGAGTATGTTCACGAATGAGGTTTCGAGGCCTAGCTGTGGCTACAGGCAGCTCGCTGGGACTCCAGCACCCAAGGCCTGCTGCCTCCGCCGGTGACCGCCCCATCAGACAGCAAGGGCTTGCCCTCGCTCACGGGCAGAGCAAGATTACAGCCACGTGATGGGCTTCGTTGCTGTGGGGCCATTGTCACAGATCTTGTTCCAGAGCCCTGAGCAGCCTGGTAACTTCCAAAACAAGCCAGTCAGGGCATATTCCATGAAGAAAGAGGCAGGGTGAGTCTCTCCCTAAAGAGAAGATCCTTCGTGTCAAGGAAGCCTGAATGAGGCAAGCTGGTACTGCCCTATTTCCAAGGTTAATACATGGTCTTCAGTCTCTAGGGTTGACCAGTAGCGCCCCAACGTTAGTAGAGTCCTGGCAGACCCACCGCACGGGTCCGCTCTCGATGACTGTCTATGTTGCGCACACCGCTTAGGCTCAAACCCAACTACCTGGCTAAGCTTATTTCAACTGTGAAATGTAGTGGTCTTTACTGCAACCCTGGGGCAGATCGTATCTTATCCAGAACAACTGCACAGACCTTTATGGTGCCTAGCACCCTGCTTACGTGCCAAGGCTACAATGATGGGTATGGTCTGTACTCGGACTGTGAGGAATTCATCCCTCTTCTCTTAGGTCAAGAGCTAGAGTGGATGATCTGCAGTAGATTGCGAGCTATAAACCTGAACTAGTTAGTGCGTATTTTACCCAGAACACCCTCCACGCGGTGTCGTCTGACTTCAGGCTTGGGGTCAAATGCTGAAACCGGAGTGGAAATACAGGGGTGCTTAGGTTAGTCTGGGGAACCAGCCTTTGGAGGGCTGAGCTAGCTTGCATTAGGAGGGAGGCGACCTCACAGGAAGAATACCTACCTCCTACCTCAAGATCCTGCAAATGGTTTGGGGATGGTTGGTGAACCACAGGTATTCCTAGGGCTGGTTCTTATTAGACAGGGAAAACGAGAAACCTCGCTTTCCCTCATCCTTGCTGTGGAATGAAACCAATAAAGGCAGTTACTATTTAGACAAGTGAGTGAATGCTGTCCATTTGGGAGAGAATGTTCCTGGGGAGGAACTGACCAGTAGAGGCCACTGAAGGGCTTTTGGGGACAGGGGGGAGAGCACAACCAGACAGTAAAAAATAAAGCAGGAATCAACGGCAACTCTGCTAACATCATTAAGTTAAATCTATCTAAATCAAAAGCAGAAGGAAAACCTTACCTTTGCATATGTATTTTTGTCATTCTGCAAATAAAACATGTAGTTCAAAACCTGGCACAATGACTGTCTGTACAAGTCCGAATCCTATAGAAGAAAAATACCTTAGAGGAGTTTGTATTGCCAGATGCTTGGCATCATGTAGTCAAAACATTTTGAATGTGTTTTAAAATAGTCTTCCAGATGTGTGACAACTTAGACAACTAGCTAGAGCCCTTGTCTACATTTTAGAAAGGCGGGGGGACTGAGGTACTTATTCAAATTATACAGGAAAATGAAACATTTACTGCCTTCTGAGGCTGATTGCCTTAAAAAGACGTAGGGTTTTTTGGGCTTTTTGATTGTTTGTTTTGCCCTTTGACAAAGTCCTTCACCTCTGCATTTGAGCTGGCCAACATAGACATAGATGGAACTTTCCACAGTACTTGTATTTGCCATGTGAAAGACATTATCACCACCAACGAGGGCATTTTCTGACTCCAGGAGTAGTTATTTAGAAATTCAACTTTGTGTTTATTTGTCCTGCTTCTTGATAGTGAATATTATTAATTCCATATATCCATCAGTTTGCCCAGTTTCTTTACATTTTAAGGCTCATGTTCAGAGTACTGAATTGAGTAAGAAGAAAAAATACATAGTAGAGATTTGTTTACCTTTGAACTAGATTTTCCCATAGTAATTCACATTCTTTAGTGAGAGCTATGTGTTGTGTTAAACCCAACTCAGGAAGCTTATATGTGCAAACCGTAGGTGCTAAATATTTAGTGACCTATTAGAATTGCAGGAAAAATCATTCAGGGGAATTTATGCCTTGTGAGGCTTGCACAGTTATTTCCGCTAGACCATAGAGAGATATTTCATTTGTACTTAAGATAATCAGTAAGTCAATCTGTGGACTTTGTCACTGATAGAATGCAGTGTGGTTACCACTTTTATAAAGAAGAGAATGCCTGGCGGATCCAATTCTGAAGTGTTACTGCATGTCAGTCTAGTTTTCATTACCGTCAACATACTTAAGGTACAGTGTAACATTAATTTACAGTTATTCCCAGTTACTCTTTAATATCAGTTATATATGATACATTGATAGGACCGGCATTAAACAAATACAATAAGTTATCATCCCTTTCTGAATGCTACCATTAAGTCAACGATAAGACAGGGTTCCTGTAATTGTTTTGACTGAGAACTGGTAGAAATTTGCTGGAGTGACACAAACTAGCACGCATAAAATGTCAGTTGCTTCAGAACAATGGAAAACTTCACTTAGCAAAATCCCTTCCAGGTCCATTCAGGTCAAAGTAAATGATAGATATCCCTCCTTTCTGATGGCTAAGTAATATTCCACTGTATATATGGACCACATCTTCTTTATCCATTCATCTGCTGAAGGGCATCTTGGCTCCTTCCACAGTCTATAGCATGGAGAACATTAGGAGAAGGAAGGGAAAAAAGAAGGGAAATCAGAGGGGGAGATGAATCATGGGAGATTATAGACTCTGGAAAACAAACTAAGGGTTTCGGGGTGGGAGTTGGCTTAGCCCAGTGACAGGTATTAAGGAGGGCATGTATTGCAGTGAGCACTGGGTGTTATATGCAAACAGTGAGTCTTGGAACACTACATCAAAAACTAATGATGTACTGTATGGTGCCTAACATCACATTAAAAAAAATGGAAAACTTCAAAGTGAAAATGTGTAATTGTCCACCACTAAAGTTCCTTCAGGTTGCCCACCAAAATCATCCTGCGTTGGTGGGAGGATGATTGGGTGCCCGCTGGAGGTAGCTTACTGTCATATATTTTTAACGGCATGAGACAAATGTGAAAGAGTTTTCACAGGAGATATATGGGGCTTGATTGACATAGCGGTTGGTAGCACCTCTAGTGGGAGAGTAGTTCAGGGACAGTGACTTTGCTTTGAAGGATTTATTTTGGAGGGTGGAAGGTACATGACTTGGAGTTTGTTCATCATGAAGAAGAACTTGGATTTTCACATGTAGGATTGCATATGCTCCATGCATCTTTACTCCCGCCTGAAGGTTACCACTCTCTTTTTTTATTGGTTGATCTTTTTGAAATAGTAATTGGAGAGAGGAGTTTAGTATGAGATGGAATGCAAGGGAAGTGGAAAGGGGATTTAAATCTCTATCCTGGCTGTATCTTCGTCTCTATGTGACAGTAAGCAATTCACTTAACTTGGTCAGGAAAATCTGTCACAACGGATTATATTCTGTGTACCAGATGAAAGAGAATAAAATAGAACCAGCATGGATTTTTGAAGGTAAAACAGAGTCAGGTGAACATGGGCTTGGACAAGAATGAAGGTTGTATGTTTGAGAGCAATCAGAAGTGTACGGTGTACATGTGACCCTGACTGTGGCTAGTGATGAGCTATGGGAATTTGCTAACCTTACAAATAATTCAAAGTATTTACCATTTCCTTAAGATATTTACAAGTTCATCAAGTATTTATTGAACACTGCATTAGGCGGAAGAATGGCCACCCAAACATGTCTACCTCCAAATACCAGAAACCTGTGGATATATCCCCATATGAGACAAAAAAGGGCTTTGCAGATATGATTAAATTAAGGATCTTGAGAAAGGGAGATCATTTCAGCTTATCTCAGTGGGCCCAATGTAATTATAAGGATGGGTTCTTCTCAGTGAAAGAGGGAGTCCGGAGAGTCAGGCTGAGAAGGAAATGTGATGATGGAGGAGGCAGAATGAAAGTGATGTGATAGGAGCAAGACTCTAGTAGCCATTGCTGCTTTGAAGGTGGCAGGTGGCCCTGAGCCAAGGAATGAAGCCAGCCTGTAGACCCTGGAAAGAAGGCAGGGAAACTGATTCCCCCCTAGAGCCGGAAGGAAGGAATGCAGCCCTGCTCACCCCTCACTTTCAGTCCTCTTAATCTCCAGAAGTGTGTGGTTATAAATTTGTATAGCAGAGCCACTCAGGGGTTGGTAATGTTAGAGCAGCAATAGGAATGCACATACTTACTGATTCTTAGGAACTGTCTTGAGCACAAAGCTCAACACAGAAAAGAAAAGCATACCTCTTGCCCTTGTGAGGCTTACAAATCCAACATATCCATTATATTGCCTATGAGGAAATTAAACCTGATCGAATTAAGAGGTTTTTCACACAGAAAATCGGTCTTGATTATCAGCCCATGAATCTTTATATGACAACATCTGTATCATATGAATAGGAAAAAAAAAAAAATCCCATCCTGCCTCTCCTGCACAGATTTTTTGTGTCACCCTAAAGGCTGCTGTCCTTCCACCAGCACAGGAAACAGCTTACTATAATTCCCATCACTTTTATTTATGACAGATCATCTGTTGATTTTAGGATGGATCATTTATAGAAAAACAGTTGGGCTTTTGCATTCTGAAGAGCTGGACCTGCCTAAAGCCATCAAATGAAAAGAAGGTGGCCTTGTCCCTAACAGTGGTGCTTAACCTAAATGAAGAAACCATCCTAAAGGAGTTAAGTCACATGGACAAAGTCCCACAGCTGTAGCAACAGGGCCCCTGACACAACTGGAGTTTCCTGACCCCCTCCCCGGTCTTTGCCCATTTTCCCTACAGACACTGGAGTGCCTGGATCCAGCTGCTCTTTCAAAATCTGAAATAGGAATGGAGTCCATTTCACTAACCCACTTCCCAGCACACAGTGTGGATTACAAAAGGAAATTAACATGTAAAGAAACCTTTTGGAAACTAAAGGAGCCATGTTAGTTCTCTTGCTATAGTATTTGGCTGGTCTCACAGTTGGTGTCGTTTTCAAGTGTGAGGCTTGATTTAATGGAGACAGCCAACAATTGTGGATCTAATCAAATGGAGCTCAAAGCACATAACATTCAGTGTGAGGGAGCTAGAAGAAACATTTTCAAGTTTCGGAGTGGTCTGACAGGAAAAAGGCAAAAAGTATTCAAAGGGAGTTGGAAAATCAGGCTGAGGGATCTTGGTTTTCAGGTCTGTTCTAGTCAGTTTGTGAAGTATTGCAGACAATGCATGATAATTTATCACACTGATACTCTTAGATTGGATGAAACCCAAACACAACTGAGTTAGATGCAGATTAAATTACCTCTTACTTAAAAAGGAGGGTGGTCTCACCAGCGCAGGATGGAGTTCATTAGCAGGCTGAGAAGGTTTTTTTTTAACTCTTCATCATCTGGTTTCATATTGTCGCTGGTTCCTCAGGAACATTGGACACCTTTTTTTTTTTTTTAACCCTCAGAGAGGTACACAAGCTACTGCCACCAATTTCAAAGACAAAATGTTCCTCCTCACAAGTCTGTAAACAAAATTCAGATGACTATGAAAAACCACAGCACTTCTTTACAGAAAATCTTTTTTTTTTTTTTTTTTAGGGAAAAGGAGAAAAAATATTCTCTTTGTGTATTTTTATTTAGATACCACAAAGCAAAGTATTCCACTGCATTAAGATAATGGACTGGCATGCATGTTGGGTGTACTCCAGCAGATGTGTTTAGGAATTATGATCACGTTTCTTCCTGCTGACCAGCACTTATCAGCCTCATCATTCAATGAAGGGCATGGCTCAGACAGGATTCTACTGACGGATGGCCTTTCATATGGCTCCGCATTCTTTTTCCAAAACTGGAAACTTCAAACTCCATGTAAATGGCCTTTAATTTGTACATTCTGAGTCTTATGAGGTAGGGTTAGCCCCTAGGAGACAAAAAAGGACATAGAAAAATCCCCGGAGTGCTGTAAATTTAGCCATGTGATCCCAAAGGAATTTTTATTCATACAGTTTTGTCTCTGAGTTTATTATTTTGTCCTTCATTTAAAAATCAGCTCAGATTGAACACTGGGGAATTTGAAACCTACTTATCCAGTATACCTACATGTTATGTTAAGAGGGGACTTATTTCCGTTTAGGAATGAACAACTGGGACAGATTTCTATCCCTTTCCACACTCTAGTCACTCTCAGTCTTTGAGTCTCTTGTTAAACATCAAAGAATCTTCAGTGGAAAAAGCGTTGGTGTGGAAATTGGGGGCTGGGTGGGCCTTGGGATTGGGTGACAATCACAGAAGTCATTTCACCCTTGTCTCTTGCATCCATCTTTTAGCAAGCACTTAAACCCAGTTTTTTTCTGTCCTTCTCAGTACTTCAAAGTCATAGTTTATCAATAGAGCCACCAAGCTAGACATAGTCCAAGAGGTCATCTGGTTCATCTCTGTGCCTTAGGCATAAGCACGTCTAAGTAATTCCAGGCAGGTAAAAAGAGACAAAGAGTGCTTTTGCCTGTACCCCACTCTTCTTGGCTGCAAGACCTCACTTCTCCTGTGTTTCCCCCAAGATCTGTATTTACTATATTGTCTTAATATGAGAAAGGGCCTATTTTTGCAAAATTCTTTTGTTTTCCTGCTAAATTTAGAGTGATCTCACTGATTCCATGCACCGTCACAGCTGGCAAAACCACCACAGTAAATTAAAGAAAAAAAAAAAAAAACATGTGAAGAGCAGATGCAGAGTGGAACACTTTAGGTTGGGTGTGTATTTTTTTTTTAATGGTCCCCCTATAATTTCTGACCTCAGTGGCTTGGTAATAATCTAATGTGGGATATTCCATGACTCTTTGGGTGGATCCTCCAAATGGAGATTTACTTTATCAGCAGGGGGTTGTTGAGTGACATTCCCAGAGAGACTGCCTTTTCCTCCTCCTTTTTCCACCTCAAGCACAGAATCCAAATCCTACAATTCAGAAAGAAGTTGTCCATGAAGTAAGACAGATCTATCATGCATCCTTGCTAGTACAACAGTTCTAAATCTGATCACCCTGTTTACTGTTGTGTTTTTAAAAAAGAATACATGAGCACTGAGTTCTGTCGTGTTCTACAGCCGAACGCCATCATTGTTTTGTTTTAACACGGCCAAGGAAGAATTCACATACTAAAAAGCTGACTCTTCCTTACATGGCTTACCCTGTCAAGGTTGGGGGAGGCGCCGTGGGCAGGAGGCCGGGGGCGGGGGGGGTGGGGGGGGAGGAATGCTGTGTTTGCCCTCTTTGTAAGGACTTAGTACTTTTTCAATAAAAAATAAATTTAATTTGTGGCTACACTTCAAGGGAGATGGTTTGATGGTAAGAGTAGAGGAGTCCCAGCTCTGGATTTAGAGAAGTCGTGTGGCTGAATCCCTTAGCGTCACTTTCATGTGGTCCGGTGAGCCATTCTCAGAAACCGCAAACATTTTTGAAGATACTGAAGAGGAGACAGTCACAATTCTTTCCTACCTTTTTTTTTTCCTTCTTTCTTTTCTTTCTTTTTCTTTTTTTTTTTTTTTTTTTTTTAATCCTTCATGTTTTAACAAGTCCTGAAGTTAATGCTGCTTACACTTTTTTCCTGTCAAATTGGAAGTCTTTTCCTTCTCTTTTGAGGAAAGTAATATGTTCTCTGTAGTTCCTACCTCATGTCAATCAAAGAGGTGAATGTCCCAACACGTGACGTATCCAAATATCAACTTCCTTTTTTTTTTAACTAAGCAAGATTTAGATATTTGATTTGAAGAAAGTTGTTGCTTCTTCACATATAAAGTAACCCATGTATCCATCTCTTCCTATTCTTTTTGTCCTTCTTAGTAAAGTAAAAGGTTACTTTCAGCTTGTACCACATCCCTATTCCAGCCTAGGCCTAGCAACCTGGGTTTCCTCTTTCCTGGAAAAGCCACACTTTTCCAGGTGTGGTAAGTGGTAAGTAAATGATTAGAAGTCCGTACCGAAGAAACTTCTTTGACCCAAGCATTTTTCAGTGAGCATTATCGGCCAATATAATGGTATAGCCCTGCCTCACTTTATCCATAGTAAACCTTTTGGAATGAACAAATTTATAAAAATGACATATGTATGTGTATGTTAGTGGTTTCTTTCTTTCTCTCTTTCTTTCTTTCTTCTTTTTTTTTTTTTTTTTTTTGGTCAAAATGCTTACAAGACCTAAAAAGATTTTGGCTCTCATCAGAAAGAAGGGAAGTCTGAGAAACTGTCACAGTCTAGAGAAACCTAGGGAGGTAAGATGACTAAATGTAAGGGGGTCTCCTAGATGGGATCCTGGAACAGGAAAAGGACATTGGATTTTGGTACCAGCGTATCAATATTGGTTTCTTAGTTGTGACAAATGTACCACATGAATGTAACAATAGGGAAGTTGTTAACTGTGGGGAAAATGGTGTGAGGTGTATGGGAACTGTACCATCTTAACTACCTTTCTGCAAATCTAAATTTTTTTAAGATTTTATTTATTTATTAGACAGAGCTCACAAGTAGGCAGAGAGGCAGGCAGAGAGAGAGGAGGAAGCAGGCTCCCCGCTAAGCAGAGAGCCTGATGCGGGGCTCGATCCCAGGACCCTGAGATCATGACCTGAGCCAAAGGCAGAGGCTTTAACCCACTGAGCCACCCAGGTGCCCCCCTTCCTGCAAATCTAAAACTATTACAAGACATTTATGAAAAAATAAAACAGAAATATGTGCTGATTTCTCTATAGAACTCTTACCAGTTCTGACAACTGAAATAGGAGCCAGAGAGCGACTTTTCCTTTTATAAGCAAAGTTTGTAAAGGAAACAGACTTTCCTTTTACAAAGAAAAAAGACTTTTCCAGTTGTTCTGCAGTATAATGTAAGTCCTATCCAGTCTGACACCTAGCATGAGGAGGGTTTCCGATGCTTTGTGTGGTTTGACAGGTTGGAGCAGTTACTTTCCAAGAACAGCTTTGCATTTTAAAGAACTTTTGCCAAGATTCCTCACCTTGCTGTTGAGTTGGTCTTGTCTGCTAAAGCATGCAGGAGTGCTCCTCCCTCCTATAATAATTAATAATTCACATCATTATTTGGGGGGATAATCACTCATTTAAGAAGAACTTGTTTTGGAATGGCATTTTTCATTTGGCTGTATAGTGACAAGATGAAAACAAAGCATCTTCTCCCAAAGCAGTGACAAGAAATGCAGAGCTTGTCAGTAGTGACACGATCCGTCCCCAGCTGCTCGCTCTTCAGTACACTCCTATGGAATGAGTAATTGGTCTCAATCAGTTCTCAGCAGGAGATACCCACCTCATGGTAAATATCACTACAATCGGTACTAATTAGCTCTGTTGTCACCTGTCACAACGGTAGGCTAAGAGCTGAGACGGGTGATCAATCTATACACGGCAACACAAGCCCAACTGGAGAGGGGTTGGAGAGTCAATGCCAAGGCCATCATAGTGGGCAGAGAGGCCAAAGTCCCTCTCTGCCATGTGGACATGAATGAAGTTCAGTCAGTGATTACAAGTTCCACAGTGTGGAGTCCTAGGTGTGGCACTCTGGGGGGCACTTGGGCGTCTCAAAGAGAAAATGCACCCGACATTCAACTGAGGCAGGTTTTCATGGCATTTTGGCTTCTAAATCAGCCAGGCTCTCATTCAAATCTGGGCTTTGTCACCTAGTATTCATTTGATCCAAGTCAGTGGCTTTATTTGCCCACTCCTGGGTTTCCTAATCTGAAACAATGAAGGCAAAATTATTCACCCAGTAGGACTGAAATAGCAATATCTCTGTCTCTGTCTATCTCTGTCTCTGTCTATCTCTGTCTCTGTCTATCTCTGTCTCTGTCTATCTCTGTCTCTGTCTATCTGTCTATCTCTGTCTCTGTCTATCTCTGTCTCTGTCTATCTCTGTCTCTGTCTATCTCTGTCTCTGTCTATCTCTGTCTATCTCTGTCTCTGTCTATCTCTGTCTCTGTCTATCTCTGTCTCTGTCTTTCTAATCTAGAGACATGTAAATACTGCTGTTCACCACAGGTCTGGCGCTCGATGGGTGCTCAAAAATTGTGGAATTCCCCCCATTAAGCAAATAACCATGTAACATGGTGTCACAATGCTAATGTTCATTATCCCTCTTAATAATAAACAGGAAAACATTCAGATGTTCAGGGTCAGCATGAAGAACGATGCTGAAGGGAATTTGGGGACCAAACCTTTACTGCCCTTTTTACTGATCCTTTTTTAAGAGCTCATTCACTCGGGAAGGGAGAGGAAGCAAGGGGAAATGTAATAACTAGCCAATAAAATTACAGGGAATTAAGCAATGGCTAATAGCAGAGGAACGTTTATTGGATCATGTGTGTCCCTGTTGGGCAGGTTGTGACCAGAGCACACGGCGCGTGAAGGAAACATCCCAGGGATGATCTACATTAATGCAAAAAGAAATACATCTCACTGTGACTTTGGGTCATATTCTACTAATGCATTGTTTTAGAATTGGGTTCTCCAAATTTCTCGATAATTCAACAAGACCCTGGGTGCTAGTTAAATTCATAGACCGCTGGGCCTCTTTGAAATCCTGGTTCAGAAGTTCTGGGCTGGGACCCAGGAATAATGTAGAGAATAGAGTTTTTAATCAACTCTCTATGTGCTTCTTGTATTCAGATAAGTTTGAGAACCACTGATTTAAAACTGTACTTTTCACTTGACAGCAAATGGGAATTTCTTGTGTAATTTTTAAAATTACCCAAGCCTGGGTCTTACCCCCCCGCCCCGAAATTCTGATTTAATTGGTATGTGATGTGCCTCGAGCATGGGGAATTTTTTAAAGCTCCTTAGATAATGCTAAGGTACAGGCAAATCTGGAGCAACTGATTTAGAAAATAGCCAAAGGGGTCCACACACCTATTCGGGTGATACAGGTGAATGATAAATAAGTAATAATTAGGTATAAAGTCACATCACATATAAGTAGGTTCCCAGCACTGATTCAAGTTGTAAAATATGGCTTTAAAAAATCTCATTTCAGAAAACTTTTGGGGAGTAGTCTGCAAATTATCTCATTGCCCTGGAATTTTGTTGGATTCAGAAGTACTTGCACTAAAGGCACTATCAACTATGGTTTAGAACCTCAAGTCCCCAAATTTCCAGTGCGTGCTGTACAAGTCTGCATATGAATGACATTGTGACATGAATCCAATCTTGACTTTCAGTACAATCATCTCTGGGGCTAACATTGCACTGTTTTTCCTCTTCCTTCTCTTCCTCACTATTCAAACTCATTAAATATCGGGATTTGGAATTAACTACCCACAATAGGAACGATAACCGTCCATGAGGATCTGTGAAATGGAAGAGAGAGGGAACGTCCCAGACAGGAGGCAAGGCTTGCAAAAATAGGGACTCCAAAGAGTTAAGCCATGTAGCAAAAGGTGTAGTCACGCTTCTAGGAGACAGTTGTCAACCCAGCTCATCAAGGCGGGACCAAGTGTTATTATGAGAGTTGTTTAGGAAGGATTTACTGAGCAAAATGAGGGGGTCATCTCGACCTTCTCTTTGGCTGGAAATGTTTCTTCAAGTCACAAAGTAATCACTTCTAACTCTAGGTGGGAGCATGCTGTTGATCAGTCTTTAATCTGCATTACTAACTTCCAGTCTTCCTTTTGAGGAAATTCAAATTATTTATTTTAAAAGCCTGTGGTGAAATACACAACATAAAATGTATCAACCTAACAAGAGAAGAGAGGCAAAGAAAATGACCTGTTTGTAGGCAGGGCAAGAACTATCATGCTTCTCTTATGAATTGAGAATTGAGGCTGAGATACCTCATTCGGGTTGGGATGGCTGCTAGAAAAAACAAAACAGAACAAAAGCAAAAAATGACAGGGGTCATCAAGAATGCGGAAAAACCAGAACTTTTGTGCATTGCTGGTAGGAACGTAAAATGATGTAGTCACTAAAGGAAACAGGACAGTTTTTTTTTAATTTTTTTATTTTTTATTAACATATAATGTATTATTAGCCCCAGGGGTACAGGTCTGGGAATTGCCAGGTTTACATACTTCACAGCACTCGCCATAGCACATACCCTCCCCAGTGTCAGGAAACAGGACAGTTTTAAAAAATTAAAAACAGAGTATGATCCAGCAATTCCACTTACAGGTATCTGTCCAAGATAATTGAAAGCAGGATCCTAAAGAAATATTTGTATGCACCCATATTCATGGTAACATGAGTCACAAGAACCAAATGGTGGAAGCAAGCCAAATGTCCACTGACAGATGAATAGATAAACAAAATGGGGCATAAACATACAAGGGAATATCATTCAGCCTTAAAAAGGAAGGGAATTCTGCTACCTGCTGGAACACAGATGTAGTACCCCTTGGAGTATTACATGGGTGCCCTAGCCCCATTAGGACATTGTGCTGAGTGAGATAAACCAGTCATGAAAGGACAAATACTATATGATTCCACTTATATGAGGTTCCAAGAGTTGCCAGAGTCCTAGAGACAAAGTAGCAATGGTGGTTGCTGGGGGCGGGGCCAGGGGGAGGGTGGACCAGAGAATGAGTGTTTCATGGGTACGGAGTTCCAGTTGGGGGAGGTGGAAATGTTCTCAGGTGGATGGTGGCGATGGTCGCACAACGGTGTGAATGTACTTAGTACCACTGAACTGGACCCTTAAAAATTGTTAGATTGATACATTTTATGTTGTGTATTTCACCGCAGTCTTTTAAAATAAGTAGTTTGAAAATGTGCGAAACAAAACAAAACGCCAGTGTAAGGCTGAGAGGATTCCTACAGCCGGACGGCGTCAGAGCAGGAAGTCAGCTTTAGGACCTTCGAGGGGGTCAGCCTTCCTTTCCCCTTCTGTGGCTCTCAGAGAGTGGAAATAGAAGATGTTCTGGGAGAAGTAAGGAGAATTGAACAATTTAGGTGGAGGAAAGAGTGATCATTATAGTCTAGGCAGTTGTCCTGAAGATAAGAAGGAAGGTTGGTGAGCTCCACAAATCAGAAGGTATCTGTATGCTAATACTTTTACCCCCCAAATGATCCTCATGCCCATCACTGGTCATTCTCCATTACCCCCCCCCCCATTACCTCTACCTTAAGCAACTACCAATCTGCTTTCTGCCCCTATGGATTTGCCTCTTCTAGACACTTTGTATAAATGGAGTCATACAATATGACTCCTTTTGTGACTTAGCATAATGTTTTCAAGGTTCATCTCTGTCATAGCATGTGTCAGTATGGTGTTTCTTTTTCTTTATGAATTACCATTCCATGGTAGTCTTTACCACATTTTGTTTATTCCCCAGTTGGTGGATGTTTGGGTTTTTTTCCACTGTTTGGTTTTAATGAATAATGCTGCTGTGAAGGTTCATGTACAAGTTTCTGTGTTGTCATGTATTTTCCATTATCTTGGGTATATAACTAGGAGTGGAATTGCTGGCTCATATGTTAGCTGCATGTTTAACTTGTTCAGGAACTGCTAGACTGTTGTCTAGAGTGGCTGCCTCATGTCATGTTTCTACTGGCATCACAGGAGTGTTGCCATTTCTCCAAATATCCTCACCAACACTTGGCATTCGCCCCTTTTTTGCCCCCCCCCCTTCAGCTTTATTGAGATATAATTGACATGCTAACATTTTTAAATCCTTGCCATCCTTCTGGGTAAGAAGTGGCATCTCTTTGTAGTTCATGCACGAGCTTTTGTCTTCTCAGCACCCAGGCCAGGTCTGTCTCCCTCCCGCTACACAGTAGCAGCTCACTACGGAAAGATATGAAAACTCTGAATGACTATAGGAAAGAGGATCATTGTGAGTGGTTTCTAATCTTTGAGAAATCAAATTTTATTTTTTTAAAGGTTGTATCTATTTATTTGATGGAGAGAGAGTGAGCACAAGCAGGGGGAAAGGCAGGCAGAGGGAGAGGGAGAAGCAGACTCCCTGCTGAGCAGGGAACCTGTCGCAAGGCTCAATGATCTCAACCGAAGGCAGGCACTTAAACAACTGAGCCATCCAGGCGCCCCAGGAAATCAGATTTTAGAATGAGCTGCTTTTCATTTTGTGAACACAAACTGAGTCAAGAGATTGCAAGCAAGCTCACTGCATCTTGGCTCCTGGGCACTCCGTGACTAATGGGGAGATAACTTTCAATAGATGGTCACTCTCAGAGTTTAGAAGAATGACATGTACGCCCTGGGATAGAGACTTAGGCAGAAGAAAAGGGAGCTCTGAAAGAAAAAAAGGCCCTTTCCTCCACCTCAATTAAAGTGAAGTGCCTGACTCATGACTCACGCCTTGGCTTCGCCACCTTCACACCTTCCACACTGTCAGCCGCCTAGCGCTACAGGGCTGCCTGTAAGAGGGGTTTTCGACAGCAGTGTTCTCCAGTTGCACGTGTTTCCATTAACAAAAGAAATATCTTTGTGGGTTTTGTAGGTACTTGCAGAAGTCTGTTCTAGCTCCCTAGTAGCCAGAAGCATCTGATCTGTCTGCCTCACAGCCCTCTGACAGTTAAGCATTTGCTTTTAGGCAAATAAAATGTCAGCCACCATTAAACAGCATATGGCAACAATATGGCCATTCTCTCTGGGGACCAACCTCTCCCCAGAAGAGATGGTACTTGAAATAGTAGATGCTTTTGAATGCAGGACCCCTCTCCCTCCCACCCGGGCACGGTGGCTGGGGAGTGGGCAGAGCGCCACACACAAAAGGACTCGGGCAACCATATCAAATGTGAACAGAAGGGGCAAGCTGCCCAGCCAGCAGTGACCAAAGGCTGTTTGCCGTGGGCATCTGGGGCTGTGGTTAAGGGGAAGTACCGTCCCAAAACTGGCCAGGATTAGCTCTCTAAAATAGAAAACAGCCCCCACAGCCACGGGAAGAGGGGTGGGGGCCGGCTGCAGTTGAATGCGGTGGGGCTGCCTCGAGCAGAGGGAGCCCTTGAAAGTAGAGTCTCCACCCGTCTCGTCTCCTAATTCACCCTGTGAATGGGGGAAAAGAAACTGCCTTTTCTTGACATGGAAGAGGAGCATGTGGAACCCCATCTAGTGGGTCAGTTCGTATGCAAGTGGACGTGTGGACCGGAAACTGTCAACAGAGATGCCCCTATGCTCTGAACAGAGTCCCCAGACCTTGCTGGTCCTGATGGGCTAGAACTTAGAATATGCAGATAATCGAAGTGCGGTGGTAGTCCTTTTGGGAACTCTGGCTCCTCATGTGGTATTGTCCCTGTGTGACTGGTGTTGGAGTAGAGTCGCTCAGACTCACTGGTTTTACATCAAGCTTTTACTGTACGAGTTCATCATATTTCTGGGCCAGCTCCGTGAACTCACTAGCCTCGGAAAAACATTCACCTGTAGTGCCGGAAAAATTTACATTGACTAGACATTAACACTGTCCAGAAATTCTCATCAGCTATCTCATTATTCTTCCACTCATGTAAATGACTTGATTTGAAGGTTTTGAGGCCATACTTTATTTCTCAAACTCAATCAAGGTTCTGACATTTTAAAGAAGAAAATAAGGAAAAATTTAAAACTCCAGAAATATCTCTAGAGGTCTATATTTTAAGGAACTAAGAATGACAAGGTAGGGAAGCTTCTTGTTTCCAAGTTAATTTCATTTGTCTAAATTGTAATAATCATATAATTTAATAATGCTTTATTATGACCCTGAATAATTGAATTGGCTACAAAATTTTAAATGCCTAGGAAAATGATGAAGTTTTCAAAATAATATTAATATTCTTAATAATGTTTTTTCATAGACTATGTCTTCAGAAAATGTACTATGCAAATGAGAACAACAAGAAACACTGCATATTTTAGTACCGTCAATCAGTTTTTCTGGAATGTTCTTTTTACTCTTTACCAAATCATTATAACTGACAGGGTGATATCCTCCTTTGCTCCTTATGCTAATGGTCAATAAATTCCAAGACAATTGGCAACAACTAGGTCAGTAGCTGTATGAGCTGTAGGAGGTTGCCGGGGTTCCTCTAAGACTTTACTCCTAGGGGCTGATGCCAACTTTCCAAATTAGAAGAACTTTCTCCGTTAATTGGGGGACTGTTCCCATGTGACCAAGGGAACCTAAACATTTGGATGAAAAATAAAAACTTCAGTCAATCAACCAGATTACATCAAACCTCAGGGTACTTAAAAACATCTCAAGAAATGACTACATTTTAAACTTTACATCTAGATAATTGAGATCCTCCTGCCTTCATGTGTCCATATGAATGACAGCATGTCAAATGAGGCCCATCCTGGAGATGTCTTGAGCCTTTCTATTCTAGAATACATAGAATACATATGACACTTAATGTACGAAGCTTAAAATATAAGCAAAATTGATAATCACGTAACTACTCCATTGCTAATCTTCCAAATAGAAAATGAAAATAAGTGTGTCTACTCTTTGTCCTTATGTTTTGGTTTGCAGCAGAACAAAGTAGACTTTGGTGGTAGAACTCTGGGCTCTAAGATACCGTGACTCTTTTTTAACATGAGCTTGACTTTTTATCAAATGCAAATAGAACTCTGAATTCTCGATTGCAGGCATTTGTCACACTTAAAGCTCTTTGAAATGGTTTCATCAGTACTTGGTGGGCACTATGTGTTTGATGAATAAGTGAATAATGAACAAATAATGAAAAAGTAGGAATCAGACAGCGTTCTTCCTTTGTGGAATTGGATTCTAGGTGATTGACAACTATGTGTTTCAGTTTCGTAGAAGGACCTCCACTGTTTATTTTTCTCTAGTCTATTAACAAACTGTGCAAGGCTTGGAATGGCATTTGCTGAGATTTAACTGAAACACAGAAGCAATCAAGTGGTTGAATTCTGGATTTTTCAAATTTAATGACATTCCTTTATCCATATTGATTGGAGCTTTGGTAAATTCAATTGTTGATACCACCTGGGTAATTTTAAGTCTCTGAATCTTTAAAGAAAATGTTTCCCACATAGCTCAAGCAACATAAGAATTTCATCAGTTGAAAACTAAGAATCACTTCTGTGGGATGTGTAAAACAAGAAGCTGACCAGCATTATTTTCTTTTTCTTTAACTCAGTATCATTATTGAGAGTTATTCTTGAACTTTATGAAAACCAGATTGGGGTGCAAGCATGTTCTCCATCTAATCATGTTCAAGGAATTGGAACTGAAAATCATTCAAACTAGGAAAACACGACATTGAAAAAAGAGTCTGCGTTCTTTCTTCTACCTCAGCGTGTCTGAGGCTCTTTCTGACAAGGAAGACTTGGGCTAAGAGTAGATACGATCTTTTTAGAAGTGGATGTTTAGCTTCCTAGTCAGGAAGCGATCATAAATTTTTTTTTTTCAGTCACGTTTTTACTTTGCTGGCCTATCACTTACAACCTTTGATCCTCTCACGTTTTTCCTCAGAAAGCTGTGATTAATCACTATCGCCCACGGGGGAAAAAATCCAGATAGCGCCTGCCATTCAAGGTCCTCTTTTGTCTGGCCCAGGTGACTTTCCTCTCTAGCCACATTCCCTGCGACCCGCCTCTTCCTTGCAAGCTCCTTCCCATCAAAACCAGACCACTGGTTTGGGCTGTTCAGCCTCCAGTCCTTCATCCTATTACCCCATCTCTCAGGAATGCCTTTTTTCTTCTCCTCTCCACTTGCTAAGTGTTCCGCAGCTACTTCAAGGTGTGAAACGTTCCATTCATAAGGTCTTGCTAACCATCCACCCTTTCTGCTCTCCCCTTTGGTCCCCTCCCCTAGCTAAACCTAATCTTTACCACCACCCCCGTCACACACACACGTGCACGCACATGTGCTACTATGATGACTTAGCCGTGGAGGGCATCACCTTCAAGATTGCTCTTGTGTGTTCAAATGCACAAAGATGTCAAACAAGGGACAAGGGAAGCCAGCGACTCTCCTTAATCTCCACTCACCCAGGCATTCACCCCCCACGTGACTATGTCTATGCAGAGAGGCGTCTTTCTCTATTTCTTAGGAAGGCTTAGACTAGCAGCATATGCAGCTCTGGTCACTGGCATGGGAGCTTTTTAGTTTCCTTTATCATGGCACAAGTTTGTTGAGCGCAGTGACTCCCTTTGTATTCCCATCACCCCCGGCACAATGCTTTTCTCACATGTAAGGTTATTGAAAGGATGAAATGTATTTATTTTTTTTTAATTGCTTCCACATACAAACACAAACATGGAAGCACTGTGGGAATCAAAATGGACTTTTTTGCAACTGTGGAATGGCCAACTTATCTGATTTTAAGTGTATCATGGTTCTAAGTAATTTCCTCTAAAACATAGTGCCCAGTAGTCTTTTGCGGAACTTCAGAAACCACATTCATGACGCTACGACAGACCCTGGTAGAGTTGGACTGAAATCCACTTCTGACTCTTTGTTAAAATAGGCAAAGAATAACATTAAAATTTGTCTGAAGTGGGCAGGATCAAGGTCCTACCACCCGTGGGAGGTGAGGGAATTTGGGGAGGAACCAGTTGGAGCAGTCTGAGGTCAGTATACTTCCTAGAAGTCTACATTAAGATGAAAACACAAAGCCTAAAAAAGCACCATGTCTTAAGGTCCTTGAAGCTTTGCCAACACTGTATATAGTACAGCTCGATGTGGCCATGCCCTCAAAGTAAAGAATTGCTTTGTAAAGACTTTTCATGGAGAATTAATATTACTTCTGATGCATTTGTGTTGATAAAGTGGGAAATGTCCACAAACCAAGCTTTAGATACCACAAGACAACGATGCACACAAGATAGGTTTTATGCCTATTTGAAGACACGGCCAGGATGTCAATTTTCAAGTTTGGTAACCATTGACCAACACCTCAAGGGAAGAGTCTGTGTCCAGGCACAAAATATTCTACTAACTACGCATTTAACAATTGCTTTATGTTTTCCAGGATGTGTTGAGTTGATGTGATGAGCTGTTTTCTTTTCTGGAAGAAACAAGCCTTCACCCATTTCACAGTACATGTTTCTCCCCTTTCTCCTCCCAGTCCTCTGTGATGTCCGTGTGCTTCGCTCGTTTCCATCCCAACTTGGTGGTTGGTGGGACTTACTCAGGCCAGATTGTCCTGTGGGATAATCGCAGTCATCGAAGGACACCAGTGCAGAGGACACCCTTGTCAGCTGCTGCACACACTGTAAGTCAGATTTTGTCATTTCCCTGTCAGCTACCCCAAGCCCTGAAAGGGGACAACTGACAGAAGTACGCCCGTTGTCAGTAACAAGCATGTACTTTGTAATGAGTGTATCCTGACTGACTGAAATAAAGCCAAGTGAAGAGGAGGTGAAGGAAGCACTGGGCGTAGAGAAATCTCTTAATGATCTACAAGTTTTAGCACAGAGAAGGGATCTCTCTGGATGCACCAAAGACCATTGCTTGTGGTGGGGATGGATTAAAACTACAAAAGGACACAGGGAGAAACTTTGGAAGAGGCATCTGTGAAATTGTTATGAAGAAACTCTTTGCGTTGACATTGTAATGTGGAAACTCGTATTTTCAAATGGGCCGTGAAGAGTAAGCATTTCGTGTCTAGGGATGGTATATGGGACTTTTGCCAACAGTCCTTTTCCAGTTGTGATTTGAGGGAGTGCTATGACTTTAAATTCTGAATGCATGGTTGTAAGTCTCAACAGTAAAGTCTACAGTGACAATATAATCCCACGGGTTAAAAGTCAACATCTCAAAACCATTACCCACAATTTAGCAGAAGAGGTTCAGTATAGTGTTCATAAGACAACTACTCTGTCATTTCCTTTTAGAGAATGACAGGTGTGTTTAGCAGTTGTTAGGAGGAATGAGAAGACAGGCATGTCTCCATCAATCCTTGCTACCTTGACATTCCGAGGAACTGATGTTCTTTCTCTGAAGTGCCCAAATTATGCCCAAGGATACAGCTCTACTATTGTTTCAATTTCCTTAATGTGGTTGCCTCATTTGTTCCATCTGCTGGCCTCAAAACCTTTCTAGCTTTAAAAAAGGACTGCTAGCTGCTTCAGCTAAGACCATGAAGAGGAAAATTCTTCCACCCTTGTAAGATTGACAATGGGAAATGACAAATACCAAGTCAGCCTTAATTCTGATTGACTTGGGCCTAAGACACATGCAGGTGAAACTAGTTCTTGGGAATCTTGGAAAATTGCTCTTGCCTACCCCATTTCTGCAAACTAATAACAGAAAATTGTGACCCAGGAGAAGATGGCTTGATGCAGGTGTTTGCTCAAGTCCTATAAAAGCACTTCTTGGCTGGATGTGGATATCTGGTGGGTTTCCGAGCATATCTTGCGAAATTTCAAAAATTATAAATCCAAATGTTAGAGCAATAAGTTTCAGGGAAAAATCCAAATCCAAGAGCTCTTCCAAAGAGTTAAGCTTTCTTTGTCAAGTAACTTAGGATATGAACATCACAACTAAAATACCATTATTATCAAACAGTAACCTATTTCTGTTTGAAAATAAAATACTTTTTCCCCCTCTTTTGCTGCATTTTGTTGAGTCCATAGCTAAAAGGGCACAGTTAATTTTGTGACTCCCTTTCAACTTCCACTAATGCCTGACTGATTGGTACCAGGATCAAAAGTGGTTAAGGAAAAAGAGACCTGCCACAGATTACTAATTTCCTTTCACACCCACCACACATATGCATTTGGGACAACAGGAAATCCTAATTAAAGCAAAAACCCTTCTGCCACACAGTAAGTTTATTCCTTAAATAAATAAAAACAATCTGGCATGTATACTGGAAAAATGAGCTGTAGCTTTGCTTTTTTCTTTCCATTAAGTAGAGTTGTGGATGCCCGTGTGTGTGTGTGTGTGTGTGTGTGTGTGTGTGTGTATAGCCTTTCCCACGTGTCTGCTTCTGTTCTGGTTTCTTTACATCTTTCTCTTTTCTTTTAAGCCGGAGTTTTATTACTCATGAAAGCACAGGCCAGTAGTACTGATTAAAGGCAGGGTGGGGCTACCACGCACATTCTTTCTCTAGGCAGTTGGCTCTACACATTCTTCTAGTTGCTTTCCTTTCCCTCCTGTAACCACCCTTAAGAGTCCCAATCCACTAGAATTTTGGTGCTTTGTGTTGATGCCTGGTGGTTAACAAAGAAACCCCATTGGACTCTTGCTGAAACTCACTAGGTGGATTGTAGGTTCACAACAGCATTTGGACCGTGCTTTCCCATGCTTCGGTGAGACTGTCCGCTGCTTTTAGTTGAGGATTTGTTTCATCCATTCTCCCACTTGATTTCTACACAGAGCTTTGAATGCAGTGTGGCTGGGGCCTTGAGTTTCATTGCTCACTGCTACATGTTCCACATATGCCAGAGGCTTGGGAAAAACCACTGTGCACAGTCCCACAACTGGTCAGTGCTCTTGAAACTTAGAGACCTGATCAGGAAAGCAGTGAGTTTCAGATCCTTGTTGGACTCACCACTGGCCACAGCCACTAAGGGCAATTGAAAGTTTCTGTAGGAACGTGCCATGAACAAGACTTAGGGATTCAGTTGGCCGTCCATCGGCACGGGTAAGAGAGGTGATGTGATAGCCAATAAAACCAAGGCATCTTGGCATACATCAGTACAGGCGGACTTTTGATCATGCAAGAAGTGAAAATTCAACATTTCCTACATTTCTGTATTCTGTTGGCCAGAATATAGGTCGACAGTGGTGTTTCATTCTCAGAACTTAGCTGTAAGAGGAGCTCAGACAAAACGTAACGTACTCAAAAGGGAATGACCAGCATCAGGAGAGTATTGAAAGCCCGAAAGCCGAGTACTCGAGACCCATTGAAGAAATTGGCGAGAATTAGTCTGAGGAAGACAAGGCTGGGGGAGAGGGGTATATAACATCAATCTACAAATATCGTTTGGACTTGATGCGTATGATCCCAGAGGGCACTCTACTAAATACAAGCCTCTCCATGAGCTTTCTTTATCCCCAGTGGTGGAAGGAAGAACTCCCCAGGCATGGGCGCAAAAACTGACTACCCTTAAGAAAGGTGTTTCTGCGGAGTTTGGACCACCTCTTGGTGGGGACAGATGAGTAGCTGCCCTAGATGATGATTATGGTTCCCTCTGACCAGCAGTTTATACGATAATAATAGTTTGGGAACCATCCTTTATATAATATCAACTTTCCGATATTAAAGATTGTTTCATTGTCATTGTGGCTAGATACTACGGACAGTAACTCATCAAGAGTAAGACTTCGACTGTCAGCTATTTGCAGAGAGAGGCCCCAGCTAAGCTGTGGCTTGGCCCAGGATGGCTAAGCTGCCTGAAATCTGACCCACAGGACTGCTAGGTTCTGCTTCTGCTAACCTTCCATTTAGCATTTAATGTGCAGCTGCAAATGATTTTAGCCTACCATTTAGGATTCTACAGAGTAGGGTAACCTCCTAGAGTTATGACGGGAGGTTGGAGCATCTTGCTTACGATTCCCGGGATGTATCAATGACCTTCCTCAAGGCCCCGGCCAAATCGAAGCCTCCGTAGTAGCCCAACTGATGTTTTGAAAAATAAATCTATCATTATCCTAGATTTTGCAGCAACAGAAATGAGCCTAATTTTCTCTCTTGGGGTGCATGATGCCAGTAAGCCCCACTGCCCATATCTCTCCCTCAAATTAAAGAGGCTGATGAATTTTAACCACTTTTTTTAGAAAGAAATGTGAACAAACGTTTGGCCCTGTGACTGTAATGCAGCACCCTCCACATTTAGTGACACATACTCGTTCCAAAAGTCAATAGTTGTACTCTTTTGAAAGCTGCCTTTTTCATCACTCACGGTGAGCTGAGCAGCCAAGCAGTGTACGGCTTCGGCCCCATCAATCATCATCTGCGGCGGCTTCCTCAGCTCCGGCCGACGGCCTCGGACGGAGCGAGGTGAAGCTGGGTAAGTGTTTCCACTGCTAGGCGTTGCTGCCAGAGCTTTTAGAAAGCAATCAGGTTCGAATCAAAAGTGGCAAATGACCCGAGGCTTGTGTTACTGTAGGATTATGTCAGTCTTTAATCCTCATTTTAGAGTATTGCATTTGACACGCCAATGGAAGCATTTCCTCCTGGATCGTCGTCTGATTCCCCCCTTGTTTACGTTTTCGCAGCATCCCGTGTACTGTGTAAATGTTGTGGGGACCCAGAATGCTCATAACCTCATCACCGTCTCTACTGATGGCAAAATGTGCTCCTGGAGCCTGGACATGCTCTCGACGCCACAGGTGGGTTTGTTTTCCCCTACACAGAGGAGCATCCTGGTTAAAAGAGATGCTTGCCTAATGGAACATAGTTCCTAAAAGCCAAACCCTCACATCCTATAGGAGCTAAAACCAATGGATGCACTTGAAAGAGTGGGGCCTGCTTTCAGCAGTCTCCTCCTGAAGCCAAAACCCATTTCCTTTACCGCAAATCATGTAATTATTGTAATACGTTAATCCTTAGGTCAGTTTCAAGTGAAAATGAAATAATCCATTTTAAAGCATAGTAATTATAGAAGTTGCCTGTGGTATGAATCCTACTTACCCTACAGCATGGTTAAACAAATGCAAACGGAGTCGGAGCCCCACAGAGCAATCCCCTGTGGGCCCTTGCCCTGGAGGAAAGGTGTCCCCGCACAACAGAAATCCAAGCCCTTGCTTGCATCTGTAGCCTAGACGACCGCCTGCGTGCATGAAGAATCTGTCCAACCATCTGTTTTCTCCTCTGGAATGTTGGTTATGATGGCTCCTACTATTCTTTGCTCAACAAATGAGAAGTTGAAAATGCAAACGTTCCAAAATTTCCAAACCACTACTGATTACACTAATGGAAACCAAACAAAGAAGCAAAGGGGAAGAGACCCTTGTGGGGGAGGCATCTAATGCGACTTGCAGAGGATGTGTGCATACAGGCTGCGTACCAGCGCGCATCAGCACACGCGGGGACGCATTCTGTCCGTATTTCTTGGTGGGGAGAAAAGCATTTCATTGCCCTCCAACCAAAAACGCAGGGAGGGGTTTAGTGTTAGAGACTGTGACAAAAATGTGAGGTTATGTCAAGAAAATTACAAAGGTATGTAGGCGATTATTCTCAGTGTTAACATTCTGTTCCATTTCCCGGAATAATGACCCTAGAATGTCTGGCTCACGATGTTAGAAGACACTAGAGTTTCAAGACACGTAAGGAAATGTGAAACCGTAAAGAACCACCCATAAGTCTCAGAAAATACAGATGTAGAGAATATTAAGACTAAGTAAATTCTTTTTATAATTTTGGGTCAGGGAGGGCTTTGGTGGGGAAGAGCCAAAAAGCTCCTAACTATCAAAGTTCATTTTCTTTGGTCTTTATCATCATACAAGTCAGGAGTTGTGTGTGGCTATTTTATGACTTTGTCTTAAAATTCTCAGCAATATGTTGTTTGTTTTTAAAAGCATGGAGATCACAAACAGATATAAGCATGAACCCTCTAATTAGGAATTTGTAATTGCCCATTTGGCTGATTAAACGTGTATTTGTTTAAGTTAAAACCAGTCGTACAGGGGTCGCAAGACCATTTTTATTAGTTTTAGTGTGCCCACACACTCTGGTCCTTGTGCAGAGACGTCCAAGGGTGGCGGGCAGACCCGGGAGCATTCAGCAGTCACCCTGGTCCCTCTCTATTCTAAGAAGGTGATCAAGAGACTGTACCTTTCCTGCTGCTGATCTGAGTGATGGAGAAGCCCATGGGACAGCCCGGTTTTCTGTACCACCGTAGGGTCCCCTCACAGATGCATGCACCGTGTATGCCGCTCTCGTGTACTGGGAGCATGTTACACGACCATATGCGCTGAGCGACCCAGACCCTTAGCACAAGCAGCTGATTTCTGGACTCCTCCGCCCAGATGACCTGGCTTACTTGTTTGCGTGACAAGACTATAACAACTAGCAACTATAACAACTATAACAACACGATCCCCTACCATGATTTTTTTTTAATTGCTTCAGGTGCACAAAGTAGGCTGTTTGATGTAAATAGCTAGAAATATTTAGGGATGTTAGTTACACTTAATTACTCTTCCCTGTCATTAAACTTAATTCAGCAGAAGGTCTCTTAAAATACACTTTGATTCCCGATTTTGAGAATAATCTGAGATAAAATACTTCCATTTGCTACTTTAAAGACTTAGCTCAGGTTACACACCCAACGACTGCCCTTCGCTCAATCATGTCCCCGTTGAAATCTGGTTTTTCTGACTTGAGCGACAACTTTCCGGTTTGCGTCCACAGAGGACACGGAGTGCTGCTTTGACAAATGTGCTTGGTACGTCTGATATTAATACACGTGTATTCTCACGAACAGCTGATTTCGAAAATGTTTGTAAATACAAGGGTATTGTGTGTTGTATTAAAGCCTGGGGCTGACAAGTGTAACCATTACAGTATTATCTTTAGTTTCTGCACCATTAGTTGTGAAATTCTCACCTGTCATCTCTGCCTGACTTAAGCAGCAGCAGCCCACACTGATGAGATCCAGCCGGCCTGAAACCAGAGATACACAGAAGCAGGAATGTCAGGGGCAGTAAAGCGTGGTTTCTGGCACAGCCGGGGTCTTCCGTAACGCTGTGTGAAAAGCAAACAGATGATTGAGCCAAATGATTTTTCCGCGCTGTCTTTGGCATGGCGAGGAGTTGACAGAGGGAACGTAACCGCGCCGTGTTTTGGTAGGAGAGCATGGAGCTGGTGTACAATAAGTCCAAGCCCGTGGCTGTTACCGGAATGGCTTTCCCGACGGGAGACGTCAATAACTTCGTGGTTGGCAGTGAGGAGGGCACAGTCTACACGGCCTGTCGTCATGGAAGGTGATTGTGTGTTTTCTTACCGATGACGTGTTTCTCACTCCCGAGAGTCTGTTAGCGGGTTCTGGATTAGAACCACCTTGCGTTATGAGAAAAGCCTAACTGAAGATATACAGGTCATACCTCGAGCTCCCATTACTTTAGAGCATCCGTCTGCTCTGATCCTTAGCTGTCGTAAGCCTGGGATGGCTCACACTGCCTTGAGGAGAAAAGCCCAAGCTTCTTGGCATAGCATATAAGACCCTTGACTACCTGCTCCTTCCAGGCCTCAGCCTTCAGGCTCCGGCCATTCACCCATGGGGAATAACACTCCCCAAACGCGGCTTACTGCCCCCCCACCTCCATGAGTTCCCACCCTGTTTCTTCTCTTCTCTTCTCATCTTGGCCTCGTTTGTTCCTCCTCAGCCTTCAAGAGCCAGCCCAGAGGTCCTTCCACATGGAAGCCTCTCCTGACTCCCTTGAGCAGAGAAGCCTCCCCTCCTTTATGGTTTCATAAATCTGGCCTTCCTTGTTTTCATTCGTGTTTCCAAGGAATACTTACTGAGACCCTACCATGTGCCCAACACCGTGACATCATGAGGATGAACTAGGGAACAAAACAGACATGGAGGTCATAATCTGGTTGAGAGTGAAAGACAATAAGCTGATAAACACGGGAGTATGTGGCTTGAGATGATGGGTACTACAGAGAAAATTTAAGTCACATAAATGGGGTTGGACTACAGACTGAAAGATAGGCTTGCCATTCTATATATTTGTACATATGCTTCTACAATAGTATTTTTTTAAGATTTTATTTATTTGACAGAGATCACAGTAGGCAGAGAGGCAGGCAGAGAGAGAGGAGGAAGCAGGCTCCCTGCTGAGCAGAGAGCCCGATGTGGGGCTCCATCCCAGGACCCTGGGATTATGACCTGAGCCGAAGGCAGAGGCTTTAACCCACTGAGCCACCCAGGTGCCCCTACAATAGTATTATTTACAGTTTATTTCAACTACTCACTCATCTGCCATTTTTCTTGTACTAAATTCTTTCCATTTCGTCATAGATCTTCCTGCCCGGGGCCTGACACATTGTAAGTGAGGAGCTAAAAATCTATAGGGGGAATCCAGAAATAACAATAATAATAACCCAAATAATGATGACCCAGATAACATAGAGAGATGCCTTGGGGCTCTTCCTCCCAATCAGAGAGGCTGGAATGGTATAAGATAAAAGCCACCATGAAGTTTCCAAGTCATAAGAATTCTGCCTTGACTGAGACATTGGTGAATGCCCCTGGAAACCCATCACGATAACGTAGAATCCAATAATTAGAATTATTGTAAAATTGCATGCAAGACTTAATGAATGGCCTCACCATCTTTTGAAAGGTTCACTGTGTTCCAAAGTCACTTTGGTACTTAATTTTCTTACAGCTTAGGAGTTCTAATTCAATAGATAGATGTTTCATCTCTTGTACTCATCCCAGGCTGTTTAGATTTAATGAGAAATCAGAAGTTGCTCCAAGTTTATTTTATACTCCTGTATTTTTGTGATTTGTAGAAGTAATAAGCAACCACAGCCCAATGATGTGATTCTTCCATTCCCACAACATGAACTGTGATGTTCCTACTGTCCTACACATAAAAACAAACAGTATTTCCCCCGCTTACATGATTTAAAGATGAGTAGGAAGAGATGCCTCATAGTTCTATGCCCATAAAACTGGCTAAAATCATGCATTAAAGTTTTATGAAAGCATAAGAAGACCCGATAAAGTTGTCTATTCATGCAAACATTTGCTGCACACCTACTTAGAGCTCAGGGCACCGCTAGAGCCTGCCAGGCATGCAGACATTGTATAAAACTGCTTCCTGCCTTCCAGACAGGGATGATGATGAGCAAGGCCAATGCACATTCTTCTGCAGTACGGGTAGAAGGTCATAAGTGACACAAGAGAGGCGCAGAGAGCGCAGGGGACCAAATACAGGGCCACAGCATTGTGTACACATTTATTAGAACCAACAAGGCACATAGGTTCCATTGGCTTAATCCAGGACCTTAATTATCTGTGAAAGCTACAGAACATGTTCACTGATAACTTTCAGAATTTTTTTTCTTTTTTCGTTTCTCTAATGTGAATAATGTTTGACATGGTGAACACTTTTGTTCTATGGCCATTGTCCTTTTCAAGCCCAATCAGAATTTGCAGTGTGGTTCAAAAGAAGGGTACGTAAGGTGAAAACCACAAATCTTTTCACAACGCCCTCGATTTGCTTCTGACATTGGCCCATCCTTCTGAAATAGAAAACACAGACCTTGATAAAGTTGTAAAATAGCAGAAATTTGGCTTCATAGCAATTTTAAATGGGTCATGTAGGGATAAGGGGGTTGGGGAGAGAGAGGGATTTTTATTTTTCACCTAACATACAGAAGGTGAAAATCCACTTCCATAAATTAAATAAGGTCCTCGTTTTGCACCCTATAAACCCTTTCAGGATGCTGTTAAGAGCAAGTGGAGTCTCACCAGGGGCCACTTCAAAGATCAGTTCCTCATGTTCTTTAGAAGAGTTTAAATGGTCACGTGTGGAATTGCTGTTAGCAGTTTCACTGGGCATAATTTCTGAGTGCCTGTTACATGGAGCACACGCTGCAGCGTTTTCTCATGATTTCAAATTTTGCTCAGCACACTGACATTTATTGGTGCTCCAGAAGCCCAGATGTTTTAATAACTTAATTCATTTTACTATCAGTGCCATAATATTTAGATTCCACAAAATCCCTAAGTATTTGTCTCATTTATAGCCTCATACACATGGCATTTTTAAATGCAGCATTTGGGGCATATTTTTTAGTTGGGTTTGTGTAGGCGCAAACTATCGTGTGATAACAGGGGGCTGGGAATAATCCCAGTTTAGTTACATAAGCAACGTATGTCCTTGGATAACTTTCACAATGCGTATCACTATTTCTCAGATGTTCTTCTTTTGGGGAGAGACGAAAAGGCCTAAATTTTGTCTCTTTTCCCATGTGGTTTCTTTCAACAAATATTTATTGAGCACTTACTATAGACCAAACACTTGGCAACAAGAAAAATAAGGCACCAGCCCTTATGGAGGTTACATTCAGTAGACTTGAAAACTTCTCTTCTTTCAGTGAATATCTTAATTTCTAAATATCACATTTAAGTGATGCATAGCATATTGTGGTGGCAAGAGTTTCCACAAAGTATTATCTTTTGAGATATATCAACTTCATTTAAGAAATTTTCTTGAAAAGATAAATGTCGGTATTCTTCAAGGATGTGTGGATTTTTGTAACCAATGGGGTTCCCAGAAGGAGTTAAAATGGAATGTGTGCCAAATGTATCATAAGGAGAGTATAGTCCTATTGGGTAAAACATGAAAGCTTCTGAGATTGAAGTATGTGTGTTTTTCCATTGATGTGCTGCATCAACAATGATAGGATCTGAGGAACTCCTGAAAAAGGATTAAATTTGTCCCGAAAAAGGACAAAATTTGATATTAAATTGCAAAGGTTAAAAAAATTATATTGCTCCATATTATTTTTTGACCACCATCAGAAGTGGTCTAGCATTGTATTTCTCTCAAGATAACTGTGAAAGTGGTTTCATTTTTCATAGTTTATGGTTGTTCTTCTAAATTACAAAGAAGTAATCATGCAGAAACAAGTGTGTTGTTGTTTTTTTGTTTGTTTGTTTATTTTTTTAAAGCAATTGCTGCTCTGCAAAGGTCACTGAAATTCTGCTCCTGTGTGGTCTTCCTGCAGCAAAGCGGGTATTGGGGAGGTCTTCGAAGGTCATCAGGGACCAGTGACTGGAATTAACTGCCACATGGCTGTGGGCCCCATCGACTTTTCACACCTGTTTGTCACGTCCTCATTTGACTGGACCGTCAAACTGTGGACCACAAAGGTAAGAATGTCTTAAGTTCTCTGGTAATGCGAAGAGGGCAATTTGAGTGTTCACAGCCTGTTGATGAGCCCAGTCTGCCTCTTTCTCAGTCCATTTTATTTATTTTAAAATAGATAAGGGATACTTGAAAACATTCTAAATTTTAAAAATTCCAGCAGTTCAAATACAAATAAAATGGAAGTCCTTCTTTACTAACATGCCCTCCTGGCTGCCATCCCCGCCCCCTCCCCATTCTGCGTTGACTGTGCAGAGCTCCAGAGCACTGACCTGCATACATATGTACTTATGGAAATATGACTTGGGACTTGGTGGCTTGGGTTTTGGGGACATTTTTGGAGCTTTTGGTGGTTTGTAAGCTGGCAAATGGCACTCCATTAGTTGTGTTTTCAAAGGCAATTCTGACCGTGCTTGAGAGCAAAGAAAAAAAAAAGAAAGAAAGAAAGGAAAGGCCACTAGAAGAAAGGTGCAGTAGTCTAGGGAGTAAATGGCAATGGTATTAACCAGTAGTTTGGGATGGGGAGAAAGGGATGGATTCGAGAACCACTTATGAGGCAAAAGAAACAGAAATTGGTGACATGCTTTGATATTGATACAAGGTTGGCAAGACCGGGAAAAAAAGGGTAGTTATGGCTGGAACAGCTGGAGACTGAGCTAATAAGTCACTTCACTGCCTGGAGGTTGCCAGAGGGAGGTCCATTCAGTGAAAAGCACTGTGCAGGTTAAATTTAAGGTGCTGGGACGCTCAACTCATGATCTCCATTAGACAGTTTGCAATGTGTGACAGAAGCAGAGAGAGACCTCTGGACTGCAGGTACATATCCAGTACCAGTCAGGATAGCAATCACTGGGTTGCCTGGGTGGCTCAGTAAGTTAAATGTCTGCCTTTACTTCAGGTCATGATCCCAGGGTCCTGGGATCAAGCCCCACATCTAGCTCCCTGCTCAGCAGGAACCCTGCTGTGCCCTCTCCCTCTGCCCCTTCCCCCCATTCATGCTCTGTCTTTCTCAAATAAATAATCTAAAAAAAAAAAAAAGGAATAGCAATCATTCTTACAATCCAAGCAGTGGATTTTAAAAGAAACATTAAGTGTAGATCTAGATAAAGAGGAATATTTAGGAAATAAACAGGAGAAATGAAAGTAGAAAAGGAAATTAAAAGAGTACTAACCCAAGAAATGGGGGGGGGGTGAATTATAATTTTTGAGAGAGGGACTATGAGAAGAAGACAGAATTGATCTCAACTGCACGAAAAACAATCTCCCCTATAAGAGAAATCCAAATTAAAACCGTGGTGAGAAACTTCAACTGTCATACTGACAAAAATCCAAGAGTAATATAGTCTGTGATGAGACCAAAAGAACCAGCCATTCTCTTACATTGCTGTTGCTGGTACAAAACGGCATCACACTGGAGAGAGGAATTTGGCAGTATATAAAAGTAATTCATCATGCATATTTTTTTTTAATTTTTTAAAATTTATTTGTCAGAGAGAGAGAGGGAGAGAGAGCGAGCGAGCACAGGCAGACAGAGTGGCAGCAGAGGCAGAGGGAGAAGCAGGCTCCCTGCCGAGCAAGGAGCCCGATGTGGGACTCGATCCCAGGACGCTGAGATCATGACCTGAGCCGAAGGCAGCCGCTTAACCAACTGAGCCACCCAGGCGTCCCTCATCATGCATATTTGCTCATTGTCAGAGCAATTCCTACTTCTAGGAATCTTTTCTATACTAGCAAAAATAGGAAAAAAGACATCTGCAGAAGGGGATCCATTGAAAGGCTACCTTGAATAGCGAAAGACTGGAAAGGACCCAAGTGTCTATCATTAGGGCTGTGGACAAATCAAAAGTAACCTACGTCCGCAGGAGAGAGTATGATTCAAGCTTAGGAAGAAATGCAGACGATTTCTTCATACTATTATGGAGTG